>VZRZ01006731.1:591616-705486 GCA_013398175.1 Climacteris rufus | reverse complement strand
GCTCCGCGGGCGCGGCAGGCGCGCCGCGGGGCCGGCGGCGGGGCAGTGTCCGGCAGTGCAGCCTGGAAGTTCCAACTCGGAGGCGGTGGCTCCGCGTTTGTGGTGGCCGGTCCGGTCACCTTCTGTGAATCGCAGGGTGAGCCTGCGGGATTCCCCAAGTATGTGTACTTTATGGTTGTGCGGGGTTCACAGTCTTCCTTGCAGTGTGGCTCTTTTTTATTATTATTATTGTTTTTAAAAGCAGAATTTGCTTCGAATGGTAAACAGTTTGCAATGGGCTCATATAATGGCATTCCACCACTGTTTCCATGTCAGCATTACATTAGGTGGTCTTTGGCTTTCTAAACACTGAATGCACTCCTTAGAAATTGGAAGTTTTGCACATACATCAATAGGGATTAATAATCAAATACCAGTGTTTAACAAACTGTGCATTTGCAAGCTGTAGGAGGTTATTCAAGCTGCAGTGCATGCTTTTCCTGAAGAACCTATGCCCTGTGTGGTAGTTCATTTGCTTTCATCCTACAGGTGCTTTTTGCATTGTCTAGCAGCAAAAGGAGGATAGTATTTTTTTTTTTTTTTTTTAGATCTGAGATGTTTGGGTTCATAATCAGGCAAGATAAAGTGTCTCACATGTTTCTCAGAGAGCTGGTTAAATGTTTACAGATCATACACTGTGAGAGCAAAAAGCTAGCCTTTGGCAGGAGCTGCATGTTGAAAACAAAGTAACTTAGAGAATGACTGTATCGCTTGTTCTTTGTGCCCTAATCCTTCTACAGCACTGTATGATTCTTTTTCTGTCTTCTAATACAAACTGAATCATTTGAAAACTGGAATATTTTGTAAAACATTCATCTCTCTATTTACAGAAAAGAGAGTCAACTTCTGTGCCTTTTTGGTGGGGAGGGAAGGGAATGAAATGTCTTTATTATCCTATAAGGCTTTTTCTTTTCTTTTTCTTTTTTTTTTTTCTTCTCTTCAAGGTTAACCACTGCATAGCAGTTCTTTATTAGTAAACTAAAGTGCACATGTTGTGGCTGGAGAGTGGTTCATAGAGGTGCCATTTGCTCAGGTGGAGATGACAGTGCAGCCATAAATGGATGGGAGCTCACTGAGTCAGGGCAAGGCAGCCAGAAAGCCAAAACTCAGCAGAGGTTCAATGAAAGGCTCATGAATGCAAAACTAAGCGGCAAGTGTTGTTTTCCCAGGACTGTCTTTCCCATCCTGATTTTCCTGCATTTATAGTTTTCTGGTACCATAGCTGATGACCTGTAACCTCTTCATGCTGGTCCAATGCAATTGAAGGGGTCAACCCACCTACCCTAATTCTTCTGATTTGCAAGTGCCTGTTCTGTGTTTTTAAACTCAGAAGAAATTCAAAGCCTGTTGCCTCTCAAATCTGGCTTCCAGAACTCCAGAGACTAACTGGCACAGCTGGCTGCAGTGCAAGAGCAGCAGCTTTGCCTTCACAGCCACAAAGGGAACCTGATGCCGGCAGCATGCACACCAGGGTAGCCAGAGCTGAAGCAGTGGAGTCCCAGAGCACTGGGTGATCTGCTTTGTGCCACGATTGCTTTGTGGTGGGGATGTGTCTAGTCTTTATTTGCTTCAGGCAGAAAGCAAGGAGAGGTTTTGCATCTCCATCTATGTTTGTGAAATATCTAATGTAACGGAAAGCCTTTCGCTGGGCTGTCTCAGCACTACACATCATTTCTTGAACAAGAAAGGGACAGAGTAGCTGAATAGTTGTCATGGTTTGAAGCTGGAACACCAGGTTGCAGAAGCTACCGGGGGAGGAGGTGCTTCAGACATGTGCTAAGGAAGCTCCACCATACAACTCACTACCAAAAAAAAAACGGGCCCTGACAAACCAATACAACAGTGTTCTCTGAAACTGCAGTAACACAAAACCCAGTAGGGAGTTACAGGGATCTGTTTGGTACTAAGCAGAAGGAATGGGTTGCAGTGTGAAACTTCAAACACACCTTCTTAAGATTTTGGGTGACAGTGACACCTTTGTGGTGGGTTCCTATGAAACCCTTATGTCCAGGCTTTCCACCTCCCTGTTGCTACCTTGCTGTCTGGCCTCTGAACCAGTGGCACAATTCCATACTTCATTAGCCTGTTACTCTCAGATGAGCCACCAACCTGTGCATCTTGTCTGCTGTGGCCACAGCCAGTGATTTTGCTTCCTATGCAAAGGTTGTATCTGGTAATTAAACCTGTGCAACACACCCGTGGTGGTCACGCCGCATGGCCCCAAGCAGCATGCCATCGCCAAGGTGGCAGGGCCACAGCTCCACACAGGACTCTGCAGATGGCACCTCTTTGCTACAGCCAAGTTGAGGAGGTTTCTGTTGTACTCTAATAAAAATGTTGTGTTTTTGTTAGGAGTGGTGGTAAAAATCTCTGTCTCATACATAGAGACTGATGCAAATGCGTAGGCAGAAGCCATTTTTAAATCCGTTTCCTTACCCAAGGGAAATGTAGTATAGACAGGGCCTTCAGGAAACGAATAATTAGGTGACCTTTTCCCCCCCAGAATATCAGGTCTGTTTTATGTAGAGCTGTTTGAAGTCACACAAATTCTCATTACGCTCCAAATCTCTAACCTTGCCTTGTTTAAGATACCTTTTAGGAAATCAAATCAGTGTTTCAATCTAATTTCCAAAGGCATTCAAACACATGGTATGTGTGCTAACTTGTTTCCTCTAGCATTAACAAATCTAGCAAATTGCCAAGCTATTTGCCTTGAGGAAAACTATGATGTTGTACAAGAAGATAAAGTATTTTTTTCTTTCAATTTTAAACATTAGAAAAAGAAAAGAGAGGTAAAGTTATCAGACCAAATTAGTCCAGGATATAACTCCTTTGAAAAAAACAGTGTTCTCAAGTGGATTGCCATGTTTTTTGATCTGTTCTGAGACTTTTTAGTCACGCTGTGATCTTTTTCAGTCACTTGATGTGGCTGGATGGTGACTGAGTCCCCTTGGCTCAGATGGACTTTCATTGAATTAGTTGCAATTGAGTATACCAAATACGAGAATGGGAAATAGAAGTGGAGATAAAGAATTTGAAGGTCTTATAACCCTCAAATTTTAAGAATTTTATGATGTTCATATTTTAAGGAGAGTCTGTGTGCATAAGCCTGGCACAAGGGTGCATGTGCTGCAACAGAAGCAGTGGATGGCCTGAAACCTCTCTCCTCGGCCTCTCCTCCCAGCACACCAGTCTCCAGGGAGCCAAATGCACCAGAACATTTAATTTTTCAAGTAGTTGTCAATAACAGAAGAGTTTCTGCAATGCTGAGGAGTTTAATAAGCTCAGAATACTTAGACAAAATGCTTTTTTTGTGCATCTTACAGCTCTGTGATAGTTTATTCTGCTTGTCCCAAGAGAATGAACATGCAATTGTCCTTCTGTATGGAAGGCAGCAAAAGGTTCTTGTTTGAATTCATGATAAATTTGGTTGCAAATGCATGTGAAATGAAAATTGCCAAATGCTTTCAGAAGATTTTCATTTTGCTCAAGTGTTCACACCACGGCCATTGCCATGGTATTTGACAGCTATCCACATTGTTGTGTACACTGCAGCTTTAACCTTACTTTGAAGGGTCACATTGGCATTTCTTATTTTCCTGTAGTCATAGAGAAATAACAAATTTTTATGTAAGTTGCTTTCCTCTACTATAGTTCCTTCATTTTGATGTTTATCCAACTAAACAGTATCAGAATCTTTTTGACATATATGGTTATCATTTCTGCAAAGGATCAGTGACCTAGCTTGATAAATTTAAAAGTTCAGCAATAAACCTAAATATGTGACATTTATTGAAATTCATTTTTTGCCATGGAGCTACTTTCTTTCAAAAATATTGAGAATAGTAAGGGATTGCATCTGCAATTTGATTAAATCTACAGTTGTTACCATTTGCCTTCTGAAAATTGATTCCCTCCCCTCCCTGTCCCCCAGCTTGACATGTTTATTGATTAGAAATTCTGCACTGGCCTAAGCCAGCATATATTTGTTAGTGTTTGTGTGCTTCCCATGCAAGTTCAGATGAGCTTTCAACTGTGGAAGCCAACTCTATTCCTAAGCTATTGGAAATGGTAAGGTTCCTTAGCAATTGTTTAAAACTATATGATGACACATCTTTGAACCCCATTGTACAAAGGAAAAATACCTTCTGACTGGAAAGAGGTTTCCTGTTTATGTGTGTGTTTGCTGGAATTAAACCTTCCCCTGTGTGCTGGCTGAATATTTTTTTGTAATCCAAAATGGCAACATGGCAAGTCACCTCCAGAGTTTATTTTTTGGACAGGATACAGGTCTTTTATTTTCAAAATAGCATGGCTCTGGAGTTGATGATGAAGCACAGGGGCCTCTCAGTTACACTCCTACAAGCAGACTCAGTTAATTGAGACAGCACGCTTACAAAGGCAGCTAGATTTAGGCAATAAGTAATTAATTTTTATTGACAATTTTATACAATGTAAGTTGTTCACTTCCCACACAGAAAGTTTTTGGCTCCAGGCAGATGTTCTTTCAGCATAAGGATATGAAATTTGCCAAATGTATAACTTATTTTATAAAATGGCTAGAATCTTAGCTGTGGTTGTGACTGAAGAGAGTCCCATAAAATTTTCTGCTTCTCTTTAAAAAGAGCAGCCCAACAGGTGGCCTCCAGGTGGTAGCCCAACCGCAGGAGGATGGCATGCAATACCTGAAGGGCTTTCAGCTGTTCAGATATGGGCAGGTGACCAAAAAATAAAGCATATATAATACTCTTGCCTCTTGGTATATGGAGTGTGTAGATTTGTGACCTTGCAGCATGTGCTTGCACTTTGCACGCCATAGCTGAACCTTCTTCAGAGGGGAGAGGTGCTGTCATGAGACTCAGAAAGGCATTTTGCCTACAATAGTAACAAGGTTGGACCACCATGAATTTAGGCAGTAAAGTTATAGTTATTTATGAAATACAGTGTTAAGGTTTCTGGATTGCTTCAAATAATGCTCATTTCAAACAGCTGTCTGGGACTGGGAGAAACCTGGACTAATGGACTGCTTACACCAAGCATTTGCTGGGGCTGCGAGTCACATGGCCCTGGTGTGGGATGCCCACACCCAGCCCCAGCTTTGCCAGCTGCTGCCCCTGCCCACATCTGGCAGAACACACCCTCAGCTGAATTCCAGACCCTTTATCACCCACCACAAACACTCAGACCTACAACACGTGTGAGTCTTAGGGAACTGGCTGGTTTTGCCTCTTTTTTGGTTATGTTACTTTTCTGGTAAGAACCCGGAGCAAGACTGTGGCTTCATGGTTGTCCCTGGCAGTTTTGCCACTGCCTGCTCATGGACACTGGATTTAGCTCTGCTTGGTGTGTGTCTGGATAGCATTTCAAAAATGAGTTTCTTCTTCTTAACTTTAATAGAAGGTTGATGTATCTTTTTTGACATAAAATTTTACTCATTCATAGTTGTACAAATTGATAAGTCCTGCAGGAACTATTAATTTTTGTCTAAATTTTGTGGAAACAAATCCTTTCTCAGCATGTTTAATGAATGGATGAAAATGATTACCATCTACAGTTAGAATTCCAAACTTACTTATTTAATGTTTCTTTTGTTTCTTTGTTTATTTTTTAGTTTGTTTGAGCTGGATGCTGAACCTCACCTTTCTTTTACTTTGCTCTGAAACTATTCTAGCTAGTGTGGTTTCAAGCTTGATAGAGGTCTATTGTGCCATGCAAATGCCTAGAGATATACATAATTTTTTATTGTTTCGTTTTTAGCTTTATCATAAGTAAGCATGCTTTTTGGATTGGTTGACCCAAACTAAATCACCAGAATTTCAGGACCATCAGATATATTTCTTTAAGACATTGGGGTTTGCTTCTCCCACCCTACACACCCACATCATGGATGATTCTGTGAGGATAAAAGTAGCAAGTTTCCAAGTAAGCCCAGCATTCCAAGTAGGCCCAAATCTGTGGGCTGTCCCAAAGCATGACTAGAAAAGAAAAAACTGAAATAATTCCACAAGCTTCCTTTGTCTTAGACATATGCTGGAGTAACTCAGGCTTGAATTTCTATCTTTGAGACTGTTATACAGTCAAAATTGTATTAAGTTTTCTCTTATGGGAATTACATGTCCTTTTATCTGTTGCTATTACATATCTCCATATCTTTTATGGGTGTTATTATATATATTTTCAAGTGTCATCTCATCCAAATATACCAGATCCTTTTAGTTAGGTGTGAGAAAGCAAGAGAAAGCAGAGCGAGGAAGCTTTGCTAAAGACAATGAAAGGTGTTGGTAGTTGAATTCACGTCAAAAGTTGATTAATTGCCCTTTCCTAATGTCATTGAAAATGTTAAATGAATTACTTGAGTTATATTCAGTTTTCCTGTCTACTTCTAGAAAGTGGGTACTAATTTTACATGTTATATATTAGTGTCCTGCAAAACCTTTGCTTAAACTCTTTAGGTTTATTGCTTTTGCTGTTTGGATTAGAGGCCAATATTTTTCCTGGGGGAAAATGTTTCTTGTTAATACTCAGTATTCGGTATCATTCTTACAAATGCCCAAAGCTGGAGTAAAAAAAAATACAATTGCAATATTAATAATGTTTTAAAGAGTATGTAGAAAGCAGACTGTAATGGGCTCCAGTAAGCAGTGAGCCAATGTGCAGCTCCCTGTGTGATAAAGCACTTCTGCATCAGAGAAAATAATCCAAATTTCACCCTGAAAAATGTATTTACTAACCATTCAGATGAGTGGGAATTGTTGTTCATGTTTGAAGATGCAATTTAGCTTGCAGTAGATGATTGAAAACTATTTTAACTGTTGTTCAACTCTTCTGATGAACGAAAACTTTGGCATCCACTTTGCTGTTGCCTTCCTGTACATGTTTGAGGATGGAATGCTGCAAGATAATGAGCTTTATCACTGTGTGTGTTTGCAGCACTTCCAAATAGTAAATGGGGGTGTTCCCCCAGCCAGGATATAGGTGTCTTTAGTTAAACTCAGGGTGTTCAGATACAAGTAAATTCTATCACCTATGCAAGAGTTGAGAATAGGTAGAGGTAGATGTGCACTGTCTTTATTTCTATGCTTTACTTTGCTTTCCTCATTTCCTAGTATTTAGTGTTTACTAAGCATATTGCCGTTGGAATCTGAAATTCCCAAATGTCTATATTTCCTGGTACTGCAAACATTGGCCTTACAAACAAATCACCAGAGAACAGGGCACAGTGGCAACATTTCACTGTGTCCTTTTCCCTTCTCAGAGGATTACATAGCTCCTTTTCTGGGGATGTCCTCTCCTGTGACATTTTCAAGATCTTGTCAGCTCTCACCATAAATTTCCACTGTGGGAAAATCCTATTGAATCTACACAGCATGGGGATTTTACTATAAGTTTTTGAATTATCCTATGAAATTTAATATTCATTCTGTTTGTGCTTTAGAACTGCAACAAGTTAAAATATCATTACATTTTATCACCCATTAAATCCCATACAATTCAGTTATTCTTTATATCAGATTCCATTTGATTTTTGTCCTTATTATCCCAACCTTATGTATACAAAAGAGATGGATTGCAAGGCATGTCCGTTTGTGAGAAAAGGATGATCCTCTCCTTCTCCTGTTTATATTTAGAAAGACCTGACCAACAAGAGTTACCTTTTCTTTTCCTGGTTGACTATGGGAGGCTACATGAGAGGAGGAGCTCTGAATGCAGAACATGCTAATAGAAGTTGAGAGAAATGAGAGCCAGACAAAGGTAGGTAAAGTTAGCACAAGAGTACGTGAAATCACAAAAATCATTAATGACCTTCTAAATGCAGAACTGAACCACATGAATTCATGCAGGGCTAAAAGAAGGGAAAACATCGTGTGTGGTCATTATCAGTTAGAAGTTCTCTTTTCCAGTTCTGTGGAGTCTTCTTTCCTTCTGAAAACACTTTTAGAAAAATAAGAATGTGTTTGTTCTTCAGATGTATGTTGCCATGATAAAGTCATCTAGGGTAGAGCTCAGAAACAACTTTGCTTCTTCCTGTAAATGGCTGTGTGTTGGGGTTTTGTTTGTTTGTTTTCAAATTGAGAAGTTTTCATATAACATGCTTTGAAAGAACTCCTTTTATGCAAATAATGCCACACTTCTTTTGTAAGTGAAACAGAAGCTGGGCCAACCTCTGCCTGTAGATAAACAGGAATGGCTTTCAAAGTTCCCCTAGCTGTAGTGGGAGAGCTCCCTTCTTATCTGAGGAGAGTACACACACCCAAAATCCCTGCAGGGCACAAAAATAAGGTAACAACCAGTGAATTGTTTTCACAGTACAAAAAAAAAAAAGCATTTCAGGAAGCAGCAAGGAGCAATAAGAGGTGGCTAAAGAATAAGAAAGTAGCCCTTCCCCAGTTGCAAAAGGGAAATCTGAAGGTATGTTATTTACCAAGGCTTCCATCACATGCTATTAATGGGGGTAAAAGCCCATCAGTCAAATATTTGACTAGTCATGGTTTATAGGAATTTCAAAGACTTATGGAAAGATAATGCCTCTGTCCATTAGCTAGTTACTTGGAAATGCAGTGTTGTTTAATTCAGCCTTTCTTTAAAGAGTAATGATTATCTTCATTAACAATATATAAGATTTTTAAAGATTTACCCTTCTGCACCTATCAGCCCTGTTACATCTTCTACATCTCAGTATTTACCTTGTATCATCTATTGCTCATTTTAAATGAGGTAGTATTGAGATTCTGTCATTGCAACAGATCTTCTGTCTTTCAGGCTGTTTTGAGCACCCCAGTCTCTAGTCCTTAGTCAGCTCAACTACCACTGGAATCAATGAGAATAACGTTTGCATAGAGACTGTGGAGTCAAGTCTTGGAAAAGACGGTTCCTTCACAGTGAAGGAATGTAGCTTATCCTGACAAAGCTTAGGTCCAAAACCAGGCTTCTGTGTGAAAGCCAGGTGCATAAGAGTGGAGATCTGTCCCATCATCACCCTAAACACCTGTATCTTGATCAAATTTAAAATGCTCAGGTGAGTAATTATTAATCACAAGTAGTCCATTTGTTGTCTGAACACAACATACATGGTGCTAATAAGTAATAAAACAAAATTTGAATATTTTTAGTAGGAGAAGAGATGTAAAAGAAAACGTTCTTGCTAAATGACAGTGACCTTTGTTCAGCACTCAAAGTATTGTATTAAATATCAACTACTTAGTAAAATTGCTCAGGAGCAATTCTTTTACTATAAAGTCCTAAATTAAAAACATACATTAACTGACCAATTTCCAATTTTACCACTGCCATTTTATTTTCCTTTTGGGTAAACAGAGCAAGCTTCAAAATTATGGAGAAGATCCAGAGAGGCTACTTTGACATCTAAAATGAGGTTTAGAGTGAGTTCAGGGCACAAGTCCAACAAAGGGATCTAAAGAGCCAACACTCTCTGGCCACAAAGCTCTCAGGTGCTTAGATTAACCAGTGTCTGCACTATGTGCTGAATATTCCCTGGTTCTCACCTGAGCTGGAGTTCTGGAAGAAAAGACATCATGTGGAGCAGCAAGAGGCCCTCAGTACTGTCTTGAGTTGCAGCTCCCAGCCAAGCTCCTTTGCAGTGCCCAGACAGGATGGAGCCAGGCACGGGTCCTGCTGCTGACAGGCAGCCTCCAGTACCACACTCCATTCCCTCTTCCTCCCAGCTGGCTTGGCTCTAAAGCATCGGGACAGCTTTGTCTAGGACAGCTCACATTGCACTGCCTGCATCTTCCCACCAGGACAGGAAGAGGAGGAGGAGAGTGAGGAATGGCCATGGGGTGGTGGATTGCTGCAGGTACCTGGACAGGGGGCAGAGAGCAGCAGAGCCAAGTCCTAGTCCCACATTTAGACCTTTGGCCAGCCTGTTCATGCAGGGATGAGGACCATGGTTTTAAATCAGCCCCTTTATGGCAGGCACTGTCCTACAGCTCAGCCTTGCTGTGCTATGCGTGTAGTAAACACCAGCACTAAGCCTTTCGTGTTTTGGAGGCTTTTTATAAAAAAGAATTAATTTATCCTCATTTCACCCCTATGAGAAAGGTAAATACTGTCTGAAGTTTGGAAACAGCTTCTTTGCTTATCTCACAGACTCCTTGAATCTGGCTCCAGATTTACAAAGAAGGCATTCCAGGGTCTGAACAAGTCCAAAACCTCGTTCTGGGCCCGTTATAAATGAGAACCACTGAGGAGCAACAGTTTCACATTTAAGCTCCCCAGGTCTCCCCAAAATTAAGGGAGAGGACAGGCTGAAAGAAAGTAAATGAAGCAGCTGAAAAATCCTTTCAGAAACAACAACATAAAAAAGATCCCATTAGCATGAAAAAACTCAGACTGCTCAGCCATCCCTGAACTCCTTCAAACTATTGAGCTTTTCAGCATCTTCTGAAGGTCAGCACAATATTTCAAAATAAAAGCTGTGCCTGATGGACCCTTGCTGAGGGACATCTGCCAAAAAAAAGGGAGCTGAGGCAGCTACAGATCAGCCACTCTCCTGATTGCAGCTGTGGCACTGTTGCCTCTGGTGAGAGCCAGGATGTCAGATAGGCTGGTCCCAGGCCATTTCGGGATTTATGAACACCAATACTGTAAAGTCCTTGGAAGGAGATCATGAATCACAGGTTCACAGCAAGGCAGCAGTCATGCCAATGAGTCGTCATTAACTCCGTTTCTAAACTGAGTGAAAGTAGGGCATCAGTTAAAGTGCATTGCAATAACATAAACTTACAGTGACAAAAGCAAGGTCAGCATTAAAAAGAAAAGGTCATAACCTCTTAACTAAACAGATGGGAATTGAACACTATCCTTGACACTGTTCTGGTTTGATTATCATAAAGCTGCTATGAAGCTAAGTAGACCATCAGGTTATTAACTTTGGTATCAGGTAAAGTATTAAACTAAGGCATAAATAAAGACTTCATTGCTTTCACTTAGCAGGTTTACAAACACAGCCTATTCAGTTTTGTTTGTAGCTGTTCTGAGTGTTTGCACCACATTTTCTCTTGGGGCAAAGACCACCAAAGCTTTGCATAGAGGTGGTTTGTGTTTGGTGGGGCTGATTATCTCAAACACAGCATTACACAATCATGGTTATACCTCGTGGAGCCAGCTTGGGCATGGAAGGAGTGCAGTCTGCTTTCCAGCACTAAGTACAATACATGTGGACAAATCACAGTATCAGCCCAAGGGACTGTGCCAGGCCAGACCAGTTCAGCAGCCTCACAAAAGTTCCTAGATGCAAGGAGAGGACTTGGAGGCAACTTAGGTTAATAACCAGTCCTCTGTATAGTGCTGACAGAGGTCCATAAGCAGAGCTTTTTCTTGGTTTTTGCTTTACTTGGATAAGCCACTCCCATCAGGCTGAGTAAAGGACAACTGAGGGTCTCATTCCAGCCTTTGGGCCAGATCTCCAAATCTGTGGGCCCAGCTCACTCGTACAGATGTGCTGATCTTACTGAGACCCACAGTTTGACCGTGACATCTCAGTTTGACGAGCTGTGGATCAAGCAAAGCATCAGCAACCTATTGGAAGTCCTTGACCCTAAGTTTTGTCACTAATTTGCCTTGTGGCTCTTGGAGACACATAGACTAAGAAGGGTGAAGTCATGGCACTCAGTGGCATGCTTTATGCGTGCCTGCCAAGCAGAAAGCCACTGCCTGACACCATCCTGCCAGCTCTTTCAGAGGAAAGAACAGAGCCAGCACAATTTCTTGTGCTTGGTATCCTAGGTATTTGTACCACACCTTGGAAGAATTCAGGGCCTTGACGGTTTTAGTTGCTGATATTATACTTATTATATTTATTATGACATTAAAAGGAAAGTTGATAATTTGGTGGGCTTGTAGATCCATTGGTACCATTCTAATAAAATATATCTTATCATCACTGTTTTGGTATAGTTGTCATATAATATATTTTATCATCCGTATCTATTGGCACACAGAACTTTTGGGGTTTTTTTTTAAGAGATTAATGTTTGGCTATGAGGAGTTATTATCTCAGGGACTCCTAAGAACCATTAGCAGCAAATGACAATTAAACTGCAGGAAATGTCCTGCATCAAGATCATTCATAATTGCTGTCAGAACATTTAGATCAAATCTGTATGCTGTCTTGGTTACTCATGACTATCTGCCTTTTAATCTTTTTCATTTTTATGGCCCATGCCATTCCTTTAATTATCACAGTGTGGAAGGCTGTTAGTTTTACAAGACAGGAAAGGCTTCCAAAATATGCTCTGCATTTCAATGCAAGAATTCAGGTAGGTAGATGTTATAACCATAAAACATAAAGTAGAAAATCTAAGTGCTGAGAGTAGTTGAGGAAATTGAGCTAAAACTGTGCTTGCAGCCAGGTTTGCCAACTTGGCTCTTTACAAAAGGAGGAACTGCATTCCAAGGAAATTACACTGTCCCCATTCTGTACAGACAACCACAAAATGCTCAGACTCATGCAAAAAGTAGATCAACAGGATCAACTCAGAAATGCAAGAAAGTTGCTGTCTCCTACTGTAAGGTGTGTTTATCACACCAGAAACAAAGACTTGCACCTTTACCTGAGCTTGTATGACTTCCTCAGTCCACCAGGGCACATCTGCATTTATCTGAACTGATTAGAAGTCGAAAAAGGCCTTTGCTTTTCATATGCAGTGAAAATACATAAAAGATGAATTAGTCTGTTCAAATGTGAAGAATTTGGAGTGAACCCCAAATATCTCCATATGCACTAACCTGAACCAGAAGACCAACATTGCCTTGTGTCATGACATGCACAGTATCAAGCATAGTGTGTTACTCTACTCACATACACATAGCTCTTCTTCTACTTGTACTGAACCTTTGGACTGGATGAGATGTTCATATGTCAGTTGTCATGCTGAATTATTTGCTGCAGATGCCAAGCTTAAGTCTGTGCTAGAACTGGGTTTATTTTACTTCCAGAGTAGTGGTAAAGAGCCACAATAGTACCACAGGTTTTCTTACTAAAGGTCCACAATTGCTGACTTGCATTTCAGATGAACAGAACGAAACAATTTTGTTGTTCAAAGTTTGCTTTCTGTTTTCCTAAACAATATGATTGCTAAACAATACAACAGTTTTTAAAAAATCCTTCCATCCTTATCATCCAGATGTGGAAAGCTGTCCTCTTGTATTTAAAGATCCAAATCCGTCTGGAAATATAAGCATGAAGAAACAGTGAAGGATCTACCTTATTTTGGATATTTCCTCTCTGGTTTTCTGTTATTCTTACTATGTTTTGAACTTATAGTCCATGTTCTTTGTGGAATTGATTCCTCAGCCCTTAAAATGAGTACTGCTTTCTCACATGAGAAATTTCCCTCAGTTGCAAGAAATGCTGTATTCCACCTATTAAATTAATCTTTTTGTGCAATATATAGCTCTTGATCTGTTCCACTCATTTGTAATATACCAGTAAGTGTTTGCTGAAGTTTATTACGAAAGAACCAGTAGTACCATTGTAGCCCATCACAACCAAAAATTATTAAACAAATCTAGTTGTGCTAGAGACCCATGACATGAGTTAGCTTTAGAATGTTAAGTTCTGAAGCAAGTTTCAAATAAAACACTACTGCACTGCAGGACATCTCCAAAAAAATGCTGAATGAATGTAAGAATAGCATATTCTCCACTGCGAAGGCTAGATTAGTGTTCTTGTGGTTTAAAGCCTGTTAAAAATAAATTTGCTAGACAACAAAAATGCTTCTTTTGATAGCTGCTCTGAATTACAATGGTATATTGGACCCAGTAATGGACCATGTATATTAAAAACTGTATTTTATGCAGGGATAATTCAAATTAATTTTTTATGTGTTTGAATATTGTAAAGAAAGGCTTACAGATCAGTTGAACCTGCTAATGAAAGCAATTTCTTCTGACACACATGACTGCACTGGATATGTAGAGGATTTGGTTAATCGTAGATACTCCAGCGATTGCCTAGGCTGTGCCCTGCCCAGGAGTTCTTCCCCTTCAGCCATCTGCATGCACTCACACCTCTTGGAATCCCACAGTAACCTCCCAGCTCTGCTACCAATGAATTTATTACCTAAATCACTGCTAATAAATTCTTTGACTCTCTACATTGGAAAACTGCATTGTGTTAGAATACATACCATGCTGCAGAAAAATTATGTTGCCACCCTAGTCAGGGTGTGTGACCTAAACTAGAGTTGAAATAGCACTGAAAGCAAGGGAACATTAATTTTAACTTAGATTAGCCATTTGAATTCAACTGAGGGATCGTTTGTGTGTTTGCTGCTGACTTACTCAACTTCCTTGTTCTCTCTGTTATCTTAAGGTAACTAACTCTGTTCAGATTTAAAAACATATTTTTCCTGTGAACATAGAAAACAGGTTGCCCTCACTAAATGTTTTACATATAATCAATCTTGTGTACAGATGCAATTGGTTAATTGAAGAGTCTGATGAAGACACATCCATTGTGAGCTTAATCTGTTGAAGCTGATGCCAGGGCTGTGACAGATTTGCAACAACCAATTAAAGTTGGATGGATGGCGCTGTTATCATCACCCCCTCTCATTTGCCCTGTCCTCTTAAATGATGATGCTCTCTCCATGGCATGACCTCTGATCCACAGGGAATCAGCTCCTGAACTGGCACAGATTTTGGTCCAAAATAGCAAAGCAAACTGAACTCTCAGGAGGAGTAGTCACTAGGGTTATTCTATATAAATCTGCCACCACAACTCTGCCAGAGACCAAAGTAACAAGATGTACTATCCCACTGAAAGAAGTATAAAAGCATACTATCAAATATTTCCTTAAAGAGGGGGAAAGGCTACAATTTGCTGACAATAGAGTTTTTGAAACATGAATTAACATGGCTCTGCTGTTACCTAACCTGAAATGACCTATCTGAGGACTAGGTACGTTCTTGTACAAACACGCTCTCTGTGGGATAAAGAGGACCCTGTCATTTCCTTTTCTGTAATAAAGCAAGGAAAAATGAGATGCACCAAACAACCTACAAAATGCTTTCATGTCAGTGTGTTGTCTGAGCTTGTGTAGATCCATGGAGTGCTTGTGATCAGAGCTAAATGGGACCTACGTTTCTGAAATGAGGGCAAGGAAAACAAGCATGGCTGTGTGTTTTCTGTCTTCTGGCATATGCCAGCTTGAACATTATTCCACAATAAGGCCAGACCTGACTTGTCAGTACAGTGGCAAGCACCAGCCATGGCACTTGAGGTTGCCAATCTCATTAATATGACACATCAATACCAACCACTTGCAACGGTTAACCAAAATACATTTTCTCATCAGTTTTGCTGCCTCCTGTCTGATGAGGGATGGAAAAATGAGCACATCATGACACTGGCTTTGAAAATATCTCTTACAAAAGGAATATTCTATCCAAGCTATTGCTTGCTGATAGTTATTGCAGGCTAAAGCTTGCAAGTCTGTAGACTCATGAAGGACATACACACATCACAGGAAGGTCGCAAAAGATTGAACAGCATCCATCATTGAAACCAAGTAGAGAAACAAAAGGACTCCTTGTTTTCCTTCTGCAACTGATAGACAGCAGCTAGTTCTTTGACCTGTATCTATAGCACCAGTATTTTGGTTCTAATTCATCAAAACTCTTAGTGCTTAGGTTCCACAAATTACATTTGAGTGTGTGCTAAGGAGAACTGTTGGACCTTGAAGAGAGGCAAGACTGAATTTTTAATTCACTGAAGTTTCCCTGCTTTTTCAGGATGTATTCAGGTGAAGTGTATTTGCAGTGACATGGTCTGGAGGTTACAAAAGAGCAGCTCTGTGCTGGAGGTTGCAGTGTCAGAATAGAGAAAGAACCTGGGTCAGATGCAGATGAAAAGAGGCCCCAAACATCATGAGACTGAGTAAGGAACAGCAAAGTTTATGTGATGTGAGGGCTGTGAAGTACATTGTACTCTTCACATAATTCCTATGTTCTCCCTAAGCTGTAAATATCTCACCATAGGCCATGTTCCTTCTGATTTCAGATGTCTTGAGGAAAGATTCCCAGTATGCTAGAGACATGGACTGTGGGAAACTATCTTCCCTAGAGGCCTGCCCATAAATCTGAGCCTGAGCTTCCCATAGGTGGGAATAAGCAGATTTCTGTCTGGGAGGATGCTTAAAACATCTCAAAAGTATAAAGGGAAGCACTATGAAGAGACTCAAATAGAAGACAAAAGATGACTTGGCTTCATTTATTGCTCATATTTTCCTTCCTGTAGTGGTGAAATAAAGTACCTATTTTTCCTGGCATCCTTTATATCACACTGAATCCCACTGTCACACTCACTGTTAAATTTTCCATTCCAATCTCGCTAAAGGAGTCTAAGGAGGAAATTTTGGTCTCCAGAGCACAGATTGAAATGAGTGCTGTTTCACAGAGTGTAGGCAGAGCAGCCTATCTGAGGATACTGACCTCACATCCCAAGATGTGGTTGGAGAGAAAGAATAAGTCAGACAGTATTTATGGCTCTAAATATCCCTTCAGTGCACACTGGTACTGGTTGTTGGACAACTAGGGATCCCCTTTTTCAGACACTGGAAGAATGGGGAGGATTGTAAGCTGAAGACTGAGACACATACTGGGTGAGAACTCAATTTGGGAACGTTAAAACAAGAACACAGCATAGAAAATACTGCAACAAATAAGGTGCCTGTCAAGTGACCTTGCATATTTTTTTCTTGTGTTGGTGGTCAATCAGCCTCATCCTCAACTAACGCTTGTCCCACCCATTGCTTTCTCTCTCCACTGCAGGACCACTTCTGTTACGTGGGTTTAAACTTAATGCAGTAAACAATATACTTACCTCTGCGTTGTGTCAGAAATAGAGCATTTTTGGAATTTTCTGCTTAATCTAGTATTTGTCAGAACATGTTGACTCGTCAGAAGCAAATCTGCAGGAATGTATCAGTTTCAGCAGTTTCTTGGCTGGAAATGCTAGTTGAAAAGTGGCAGACGATCAGACTAGGCTCCCATTCCTTCAAGTTCTGGGACCTTCACTTGGCACTGGCCAGGCAGGACAGGAACACAATTATTCTTGGATCATATGTGACTTCTGGGTGTTTTACACAAACTTTGAAAGCTCTTGGTTTCACCCCAGCACAGAGCAGGAAAATTTTCACGATAGCACCATGTTACAGAGGATGAGAAAACTGTTTCCTGCCCTATACAATATGGAGGTCAGCACTGTGTGTACTGGGACTATTTTCTGATTATAGCTATATCCTTGCTCTTTTTTCTTTTTTTTTTTTTTTTTAACTTAAATCCAGGCTAGATTTGTTTCCAGGATTCTGTTATGGATTAATATCAGAAAAATGTTACTGATTTGAAAGAAGATCTTTATGTCTCAATACTAGAAGTGTGACTTGTTTTTACCCACTAATACTTGCAAATAGCCTGTATTTCTCATTTTTATCCCCAACTCTAAATCGTGATTCTTATCAGATTACAGGGAGGAAGAACAATTAGTTTCCAAAACCTATTATTTTGTGTAATTAAAGAGGTAAACCACAGAAATAATTCAGTGGTGGCTGAAATAAAGCACCACAAGAAATGCAGGAGAATTATTGATGGATTGTTTTAACCAGTTTAGTGAAAACACTGACACAGCTGAAACAGCTCTGGTCTATAGTCATCTTTTCATTTTGCTTAAAGTCCTAATGAAAGAAAAGGTTGGTACAGATTCCTATTATTCAGTTTGTAGTTTTCAAGGTCA
The DNA here is from genome assembly GCA_013398175.1 of Climacteris rufus. NCBI lineage: Eukaryota > Metazoa > Chordata > Aves > Passeriformes > Climacteridae > Climacteris > Climacteris rufus. Next base: position 687,692 of record VZRZ01006731.1, on the reverse strand, counting down.
TCTATTTTAAATTCTTTCAGTGGTCAGACACATTTTTTGATTAGCAACAATTGCCTAACGATAGTTAACTAGAAGGATTTTCCCAAAGTATGTGATCATGTTGCTGTTAGAATGCATAATTGTTTTCTCCATGAAGAAGCTAAATTTGGCTTCATAACTGTGTCATGACTGTAACAGAAAATGTCTGGTGTGACAGGGCATAGTGTGGATACTGTACTGAAATGCTCATAACCACAGTTCATTTCACTGATCTTTCAAGGGGGTGAAATATCACACAAGTCATCTGCCCTTGGTTTTTCAAGCCACATCAAACAATTATGTGGAGATGTAAAAAAAAAAAAGAGAGAAGTGCTAGGTGGTTTGATTTCATCAGTTAATGGCTGTAGGTCACTTGATAGCCCTTTGTTTACAATACAGCGATACGCCTGTATCTTGTAAGGCTCACCAGAGTGACTTACTGCTGTGGTGCAGGGACTAAAATAAAGCTTGCACATGCCAGGCACCACATGGTGTATAAAATATTCTAATAATACATTACAAAGCCTTGTCAACACCAGAGAGAATGACTATTCCAAGAAGTAGGGCTGGCTGAAAAAAGACATTCTTTTTTCCAAACTGGGCCCTTATGAAAGACAGTGATTTGGGGAGCTGAAGGGGGAGAGACATAGGGGTTTCTTCCTTTGGTCTGGTGGAGAAGCGTCTCTTCCTTGGTTAATGAAAAATGTCAACAGAATAGAAGTCCACTCCAGCTCAAATCTTCATGTTATTTCATGTCTTTTATATTTCTTACTTGTGAGCAGCTGTGCTATGAACTTGCTCAGCCCCTTCAGAACTTGACAAATATCTTATATCCACACACTGAAGTGCTCCAACTGCTTTGTGTGCAGTTGTGTCCTGAATGTCCTGGGCAGTTTTGCTTTCAACTATGTGTACACCATCCTGTTCTAAACTGTATCAATCAGCTGGTTTAATGCCAGTGTGGAAGTAGTCATCTCTCTTTTGCTGCTCTGCAACATGCTGAGGGATCTTGAGAAATTAATGAGAAGAAAATCCTTCTGTGAATTGTTCTAAAGGCAGTGAAATGGGTACACACCAAGAACAGTGATTGTGGCGGTTTCTAGCACAACTATTATGACACTAAGAAAGATTGCAACACTTCTTAAATTGAAATAGTTCAGCTACTACATGCAACCTAGAAACAGATTTCTGTTGACTGATAAACTGATGTTTTAGTATATGAAATATAACCAGTCTTTCCTTTAAATATATTTTGACAGATTAGATCTCTAACAATGAAGCCTTTTACTGCATGTCCTTCTGGATTTATTGTATTCCTGTTTGCATTGCTGCAGAGGAGTCATGGACAATGCAAAGAAGCAGCTAAAAAATCAGAGATGAATCTTGGTGTAAAATATGATCTTCCTAACTTCATCGCAGAAACACCGATTCAGAATGTAGTTTTATACAAACATCATGTTTATGTTGGAGCAGTCAACAAGATTTATGTACTAAATGAAACTCTCCAGAACATTTCTGTATACAAGACTGGGCCTGTTTTGGAGAACCCTGACTGTGCGCCATGTGAAGACTGCAGAGATAAAGCCAATTTATCTAACAGCGTATGGAGGGATAATGTCAACATGGCACTGCTTTTAGAAACTTACTATGATGATCAGCTCATCAGCTGTGGTAGTGTGTCCGGAGGCATCTGCCACCGTCACATCATTCAACCTGACAACCCTGCTGACATTGAAAGCGATGTGCACTGCATGTACTCACCCCAGGTGGATGGAGAAGCGGATAATTGTCCTGACTGTGTTGTTAGCACTTTAGGAACCAAAGTTTTGGTGACCGAAAAGGACAGGTTTGTCAACTTCTTTGTTGGAAATACTGTGACATCTACATTTCAACCTCCCCACATGCTGCATTCAATATCAGTTAGAAGATTAAAAGAAACACAGGATGGTTTTGAGTTTCTCACAGATCAATCTTATATAGATATCCTCCCTCAGTTTCGTGACTCGTATCCCATTAGGTATGTCCATGCCTTTGAAAATGATCACTTCATCTATTTTTTGACTGTACAGAGAGAAACTCTTGACTCACCGGCTTTTCACACTAGAATTATCCGCTTCTGCACTTTAGACTCAGAGATGCGTTCCTACATGGAAATGCCTCTTGAGTGCATTTTTACTGAAAAGCGAAGAAAGAGGTCCATCCGAAAGGAAGTATTCAACATTTTGCAAGCTGCCTACGTAAGCAAGCCTGGTGCAGCTCTAGCCCACGAAATGGGCCTTGGGCTGAACGATGATATCCTCTACGGTGTTTTTGCACAAAGCAAACCAGACTCTTCTGAACCAACCAACAGATCTGCTGTCTGCGCCGTCTCTGTGCGAACCATCAATGAGTTCTTCAACAAGATTGTTGACAAGCAGAACATGAAATGTCTCCAACACTTTTACAGAAAAGAGAGCAAATACTGCTTGAACAGGGTAAGTGATAATTGATATGTTACATTTTGGGGCTTTTGCTCTATCTTTGCCTACTCCATTGCCCCCTTCACTTTCATTTACAACATATAAGTCCCTGATCATTGCAGGTTGCTTAGCATTGCTGTTGATTCATCTCTAAAAGGATTAGTTCCTGTAAATTGAGTATGAAAATCACTGAGGCCTTTATGGGGCTAAAAATGTAGTGGGACTGAAGGAAAAGTTTGGGTTTTTTTTAATTTGTGGGTTTTTCGCTTCAGAGACTATGATGCAGATAAATAGAGCATTTAGGCAGTTTTTTCTTTTAATATTTAAAGAAAGTGTTCATAAATGTTTGTATTCATGTGCACTGAAGAGTCCCTGAAAAACATCACATATTTAAAAGTATGTTCATGCTGAATCACTGCCCTTCTCAGAAAAAAAATGAAAGAGCTGGTCTGGAATATACCACGGCGAGCCAGATTGTAATGTGGTTACTCATGCTTGGTACAGAAACAGTCCAACTGACATCAGTTTTCTTCATGAAAGAAGTCAATGAAAACTGTATCTGAACGAGGGTACAGGTGGTCTCGGGTGGGAGGGCTGCCTTTCTGTACACTGTGAGTTTAGGTGGTTGCTGCTCTCCAACCATATGAAATACTGTGAGCAGAGGAAGCACAGAAATTATCCCTTTCCCTTCTGACCAGGTTGGCTTCAGCTCTTGTAAAAGAAATAGAGAATCTGGGAATTGGCTACTTTTAACAGTTACTTTAGAACATGAAACATTAGAACTTTGAATCACCCGCTTATGAAGCAGGCCCTTAAATATTGTATCTGGGAAACTTTGTTTTCTCAAATACAAGAAATGTGAAGCTCGGACGTAGCACACTGTACTCTACCAGAGGGCCAGAGCCTCTGTGGTGGGGCTCTGCTCAGCCAATATGAGACCTGTGCCAGGACAGTGCAACAGCTCAGCCTGCATTTAGAGGTGTATGGGATTCGTCATATTCCATTGTTGGGATAGCTCGAAGTGAGGAGGAGAGCCACAGGCCTTCTTCAACCTAAGTATCACCAGCGTCCTCTTCATCACAGCTGCTCAGCACAGGGCATCAGGATAAGATGCTGAAATATGCCCTGGTTGTAGGTGGGACTCTCCTTCATCAAAGGGAAGGACTGTTCCCCACTGCCAGAGGTGAGACAGGGCAGTCTGGGAAGAAGCACCCTTTACAGAGATCCTATGGCTTCTCTCCAGTAGCAGGAATGTGCTCAGAGGAGGAGTCTGACACAATCTGAGCATAACCACAGCAGCCTTGGCATTTGGAAGTGACTGCTTATGGGAGGCACCAGATAGTAACACACATGTAGTCATTGCCAGTGGATACAACAGCCCCAACAGACATAACATTTTATTCCCTTGCTTGTGGGAGGGGGACAGGCAATTTTCAGGAACTAAAAACAAGTTAGCAAACATTCAGCACAGTAGCTTATCTCTTTTCACTGTGTTATTGCTGTCCTAATTTTTCATTTCAGGTAGTAATATCCTCTTTATTTTTTGTCCATTTTCCAGTTCGTTTTTAACATTGGAACATAGTTCTTCTCTGAAAATACTTTATTCTATATTCCTGGGGTATATGATTTGTGAATTACTGTCTTTAAAGCTCGTGGCCTTTAACTTCTCTCATTCTGCACTTGCCTATACACCCATTTCATAAGGTGATCTTTTCATAGCAAAGTATACCATTAAAATATTGACAGAATAATTTGCCACTTTTCACATGCTGGGCAGTTCTTTCCTGTTTCAAAAGCTTTTCCAGAGTCTGCAGCTGCTTTGCATATCAGAATGAATGTCTTATACTGCCAACATGTTTATTATAGTTGCCCGTGTTCAAAAAATGTCATCAGAGCTCTGATTCCTGCTACATTAAATTGATAAAGGGAAAAATGTTTCTGTGATTTCTTGTGGTTCTTTTAAATGGCATAAAGGCAGTCCGAAATTTTTGTCCTGATTGTTTGCTTAACTCTGAAATATCAAGACTGTCAAGCTTTGCCATTCCATTTCCCTTGCTTTATTCCAGAGGACTCATTTAAGGCTCCAATAAAAAGTGCCCTGTGAGGTTTGTCAGGTTTCAGCTGGCCATAAAAATTGGCGAGAATTTGCCAACCAGCCTTTATACACCTGTTTTTCTCTGGTGTGTAAAATAGATTTGAAGGATTGGAATTTGAAGGAAGGGAAGAAGCAGGAAGAAGAAAGAAAGCACATTATCTCTTATGCTTGTCCCAAGAATGTGACATTTTTCTTGAAATTAAATAATAATTTTAAAAAAGAGTCTCAAACTCCTCAACATTTCTTAGGTCCTTCTTTGTATATTGTAAAAATGTACATGAAGGCATAAACCACTTTTCCCCTTTTGTAAGTCACCTTCAACTTAAAAGAGAGCTTTTATAAACTCTCAGAGTTTGTCACCGTTTATTCTGGCAAAGTTCAAAACTGTTTTTTTGTAATGTGGCCAAGATGAGCTTTCTCTTTGATGTTGAGAGAATGAAGCCACAGACCACTGATGCAAGTGAAAGGCACTGACCACTGTAAAATTAAGTCATAGGACAGTGAAAACACTCCAGCAGTGAATATGGTGTACCATTAACTTCAACATCAAAAAGAAAAATGAGTCTTTAGCACCATTTGCAAGGAAGTGCTCTCTAATAATTTACATTTAGAGTCTGATTGATGAAGGCTATTTAATGTTATCAAAAAAAAGTCCCATAAGACAATTGTACATAATTTTGTTGGACTTCGGGTAGTCCATCTTTTTAAGTGGCTGTCCCTCAGGACTGTTTAGTCTGAGGCTTGTAAAGGTAGAATTAGACCAAAAATAAACCTGAATTATACATCTAAAACACTTTCTCACTTGTTCTTCTTATATTTAAAGCAAAAAAAAAAAATAAAAACTTCCACTCATCTTGATGTGATTGACAAAATTTGTTCGGTTTTAGCCTTGTTTTCTAAAGGAATGAAGTTTATGTGGTCATGCTATTGTAGGCCTGTCTTTCTAACAGTTATCCTGACAGCCTCGGCAATAAGAAATCTTAAAAATGTGAATTCAAGTGTAAATCCAGAGACACATCCAATATATGCTCAGGTTATGGAAACTGATGAAATTTTAGGAGCCCTTTTATAAACATCAGAAGGACTCACAAGGACTCATGCTCACCCATGGGAAAAGTATCTGACAAAGCTTAGTTGGAGAGCAAAGTCAACCAACTATGAGATACAAATCCAGACACAACTCTGCTTCACTTACTCCAGTGCTCATGGAAAACTTCATAAAATAAAAATAAAACATTTCAAATTATGTTTAAATGTAATACATATTAAACCAAAACCTGGGCTCACTGAAGTCAGAGTTAGAAAAAGTGAATCCAATGGAGCATCTGACTGATGTCACATGTACTTCAGCAGAGCTGTGACCAGTTACTACTGCCTAATAATTTCCTTCAGTGAAGAGCTGGCTGACACTTAAATGACAGCAAGGTGGAAACAGAACTGGCTTTGAATTAAAAGAAAAATTGGTGGTAATAGTAAAGAGGTTTTATTGCTGGAGTCAGGACAAAGATATATGAGAGGCAGCTGCTATGGGGGGTTTTGAATCACTGTCAGGAATCTCCCACAACAAAGAGAAAACTGGATGTAGTCTTTACCCAGAGTTTATTTGGTCAGTTAGTCATTATCAGCCCCAGTGTGATATCATCAAAGCAGAGGTGTGCTTAGATGAGGAGACAAATGCTGCTTACTTCATTTGCAGACATAGTCCAGTAGTGTGCATCTTTGCTGTGGATTAAATAGGATTTTTCTAGTGAGGAAAATGAGTTGATTTTAGCCTTGACAATCTTAACTATACATTTCAGTTGTCATTAGATACATCATGATCTCACAGGCTCTGTTTGGCCTTTCTGCATCTCTTACATGCTAAACAAATGTAAGCCAAATTACCTGACTTCAGTCATTATGGATTTATATGATAAAGCACCTCTAAAAATAAAATCCAAATTCAGCTCTGTAAAGAACTTATGGCTTTTTTTCTTCTACAGGTAAGTTCAGGTGAAAGCCTAAACTTCTTAGACCTTACAGGAAAAGAGAAACCACAGACATGCTTTTGCCACCATGTTCCCACCAAAGGTCATAAAGCAAGACAAACTGGTCACAACTACTGTGAAATGAAAGGCATAAACATTTGGAAAACATGCAAGAAAAACCAAAGATCACCAAAACAAAGGATAAAGTGACAGTAAAATAAACACATGGTGATGCTTCTTTATTACCATTACACACATGACAGATGAGTAAAATTAGGTTATGCTTATATTGTGATGGAAGAAAATAATTGCTGCCTTCTATCAGGAAACCGCAAAGGCACTTATTGATCTGTCATCTTAAGGCTGTGTCTAAGAATATTTAATAAAATAGAGACAAATAAATCTTTTGAGGCCCTGTAACCATAATATCCCGTACCATTTGGCTTAAAGTTTTTGGCAGGTTTAAAAATAACACCACATATCTCTGATTAAAAAGGGTTGATGTGGATTATATAGATAATTTCACAGCATGGAGATGTTTTTATATTGCGAGTAGGATGTGACTGAATATTTTCCCTAAAAGTCAGGCATCAGGATCCATTGGATTGGTTCAGTCATTTATTCCTCTGGAAATGCTATATCAGATGGCATACAGCACTCTGCCTGAGCGTAAAATCTGTTCCCATCCATATGCAAGCTCCTCCACGGGGTTCTGACTTCTCAGAACAGTAAGTGGGGAGGGACTGAATGATGGACAGAGGGCACTGGCACCCTTTAAGACATGCTTAAACCCTAGTAATAAGGTGACAAAACCCTAATAATAAGGTGACAGGCTGCATCTGCATCCCCGCTCTGCGCTCACTGCCTGTCTGCTGGAAGCCCTGGCAGTACCGAGGGTCTCTGCTGTGCCTGTCCCAGTGCAGTGCAAGGCAGGGTGTGCTCACCAGCTGGCTCCTCTCCACCAGTGGGTGCATGGCCATCTCCCCATCTGTCCCTGGAAGACCTGACTGTGGTAAACAGCCTGGCATTAGGGATTGCAGGGAGAGTCTGGGCTCCAGTTAAACTGCATGGGACGGAGGCATGGTAGAGGCACAGGGGTGTGTAGGGTATGAGCATGGGTGTGGCTCTGGGTAAGGTTATCACAGGCTGAGCCAGATTTAGGAAACACTTGACTACAGAGGTAAGGGCTGTTCCATCCCTGTGACTGGCCACATGGACACCCTCATGCGGGAGTTCCTGAGAAGAAGACAAGGATAAAGGCAGGTCAGGGAGTTTCTTTGGAAAGTACTACACCACCCCTAGTGGTATATTTCTTTGCAGTCTTTTCCAAGCCCCAGGAGCTATGGAGTTTGGGGGTTAACCTGTTAGTCACAGACTGCTGCAAAAACTACAATTTTCCTTCTGCTGATGTCCTGTTAGGGACTTGTCTCTGTTTGCTTCCCAGTGCTGCTGCTTGGTGTTTTATCATCTTCTTGATGAAAGCTGGATTTCTCTGTGAAAAAGTGGTATCCATTAAACTACCATTTTCTGCTAAGGGCACAGCTTTATCAGCAAGAGTTACTAATAATGTTCCATTTCCAGACTTTTTAATCAAATTCTTCCACTGAAGGCAGGGTTCCCTATTGGTTATTAATGTGGAAAAGTGACTCTGCTGCTTTTCTCTGGAGTTGCACAGAAATCATTTCAGGCAGAAAGTAATTTTTATTTTGTTAAAATGGATATCTGGTCATGTGGTTTTTATGTCTCAGTTTCTGAAGGCCCTTAAATAAATCTAAAGACTAGAACTGGACAAAGAATAATTTTCTTATCCTGTGTAGCTTTGCAAATTAAAAAAATTTACAGTTCCACAAAAAGAGACGTCCAAAATGTATACTCGTGTGTATGTAATCCTAAGAACACTCCCTAGAGATGTATAATATTCAGATCTAAGCCTGTTTTCCTGGGTTCAGACCAAATTCTAGAACTGCTAAATCCCAGATTAAATTCCCATCAAGTCTGCTGATGACTATTCTGCAATGGGACTGTGTCAGCCCTTTCTAAAAGATCTGCTCAGATTTCTTTATGCACAATTCCATGTTCCAGAGAAAGAGAAGCTGATTCTGCAGTGCATTCCATGCAGATCTGAGTCCTGGATTCATACCACCTGGCTTTGGTAGGTGGTTGACACATCTAAGTGAGCAATGGATTTTCCTCATGTTCTCCTGCCAAACAATGGAGAGACACCTAAGTCCTGACAAAGCAGACATCAGCCTTTCAGCTCACTCAGCACCCATCTTACCTCAGCAGTTTTCTGCTTACTCTCCGTATTCTGACTCAGGACCACATCTGGCCATCATTGCTCACTAAAGCAATAGTAGGTAATTACTATCTAGGAGAAACCTGTGTTATTCAAACTTTCTAGGTGGCATGTGGGTTTCTGATCTCAGAGAGCTTTTGCATCAGAGTGGAATTACTCCGCATTTCCAAACATACAAGTAAAACCAGAATCAAATCCCACAGTAAATTAAAAAAAAAAAAATGCTGAGGAAGAAAATCCGTGGCATAAATGGTTCAGAAAGCAAGTGTAAGTCACATGAAATTATTACTTGCACTGTCTACAGGGTGTGTGAAAACAAAGAAATGCTGGAGAAGTGATCTTGCAGGAAGTGATAATGAGAGCTTAATTTTCTTAAGGCGGATGCTACCTGCTCTTATACACAGCCTGTGGAAATTATGGCAAATTGCATTAATATCTCCTAGTTTCTGGACTTCTTTCTGTTCCACACATCTCTTGCACCCCTATTTTGGCTACATGCAGTTGTGCAATGTTATATTGGAATAAGTCTCCACACTCAGGATTATCTTTGGATAACTGATCAAGATGGAATTCCCAGCTTTTCTATTTCACCACAGCTTCCATGTAAATAAGGACTTCCATGAAAAATGCACCTATTTTACACTACAAATGTACAGCAAAACTGTTTTCATCAGCACAACATCTTCAATGCATTACTTTATTTCTTAAAAATGTGTAATTAGTCAACACCTCTTTGATAATCTGTATACTGAGTTAAATGCTAAATTAATACAAGGGAAATCAGCAAAATACAAAGATTGCTTAGGTCCATTTTATCTGCTAAATCAATAGAATTTACTTAGTGCTAATGCACTAAACAGATTATGAGAACTAATGCAGTACTGTTCAATGACAAAAGCAAATAACTCTTTGAATGATCTTGACAAAAGAACATGGAATCATCTTAATTTGTATTAACTAATTACATTTAACATGGATTTTTTTTACCTATTACCTTAAGTGGAACATCAGTACAGTAACTTCCTTCCCCATCTCATTTTAGCAGTGAAGTAGATCAAAGCAACAAGAATTGAGAGTTAGTAGAATGATACTGTGTAAAATTTTACATCAATGGAGTTCTTTTTGTCTCAGAAAGGGACATATTTTCTCTGTATTTTGTAAAAAAAATGTTTTAATTGCCTTCAAATACATGAGGAGTATTGGGAAGAGGAGGAAGGAAGAAGAGGGAAACAATTCTTTGTTTAAAACGGCAAGAGAAAAAAACTCTTCTACCTTTTAGAGTAAAGTTTCATTGCCTCAGCAGAAGTTCTTAGAAACAGAGAACCCAGTCTCCTGTCCCAGACATTTTCTGTCCTGCATGAACATTGGTCTGGGTTCAGAGCACCTACACACCCTCAAGGTGTCATTCACTGGTCAAGAAGAAATCAGAAGCACAGTGGATCTGCTTCTATGGGAATTGTTGAGCACGTGAATTGGCATCCACTGGCAAAATTGAGCCATTCAATATGATTCATTTTTCCCTTTCTTAAGATTACAAGATCATCATTACCATGAAGATGATGAAGTCATGCTCATTCTCAGGCAAGAATCTGGCTTCACTGAATTATTTGGGCCAGAATTCCATTCTTGTATTTTCAATGGAGAGAAGCAGTGATCAAATGCACTTCTCACCTGAAGAGAAATAATGCAAACTACCCAGACAATTCAAGTGTATCAAGAATTATATATAACTATAGCAAAACTATATTGGCTAAAATTATACAGAAATATTTAGAGGAAAATCTGATAAGGCTGTTCTGTGTTCTTCATTCTGTGAACTTCCTGTTCAGAGTCTGCTGTATATGTAAATTCTTCACCATATGTGTTTGATTCCAATAGGACCCATTCTGAAAACTGTAGTTTGATTATTCATCTTAATTCACTGACTTCCACAACAGAAGAGATAAGTAACTTATACACTTTCTCAGGTTTTAATGATCTTGGGAACCAATTTGTTATGTAGCATCATCTATTCAGTGTTCTACAGTGTTTTCTTTGAAAAAGGATTTTTGCCATTTGCAGACATCTGGATCCAGATCATGGGCTTATTTCTCCCTACTCCATATGATGCCACGGATCTGAAGGGTCTTTTCCAGTCTAAAGGATTCTTTGATTTTATGAAAGGCAAAATGCTTTTGGCTCTTTTAGGTGACCACTTCTCTTGAGGGAGACTCCCAGAATTCACTGATACTTAGAATTTTGCTTCCTGACAGCCAACAAGTTAAAAGTCACATAAGCAAGCCAGCAGGAAATAAGACTCATGTATATTCCTACTTTAATTTGAGCTCTACTTCATAACTGTAGTATTTTATGATTGACACTAGGAAATATCACCTAGTTACTTTCAGACAATTTCTCCAATTTGTCAAATTAAATTTTAATTTTAATTATGTCCTCCAAATGGCTCACAAGACAGTATGAAATGTTCTGCAGTGATTAAGTCATTGCTTCCCAGTTTATTCAAGACATTAAACATAATATCAAGACATTATACAGAATATCAGTTTCTGTATGAGCACTGCACTTAACTAAGAAGAGCAGGTTTTGACTAGCTCTAGAAGGATGATCCTGGAGGAGTGTTTCTTATTTCTCCAATTTACAGTCACTGCAAATAACAGGAAAAACTAGCAAAAATATATTTGGATTCTTTTTTTCCTGACTATAGTATTCAGAGTAGAGACTAGACTTTTGATCATTTTTCTGACACTGACTTAAGTGGGTAATTTTCTGAGATTTTTCATTAGTGTCTGTAAGAATTCCTCTCCACTTTGCACTTTTGGCTTCAAATGTGCAACTTTGTATGAAATATTTTATTTCTATGCTCACTGAATATGACACAAAAACCATCAGTTAGCTGCAAAACAGTGACAGCTCCTGATAGCTCAGCTCAGTGATGTCTAGAGACTTTTTTGCCATGTTTGTCTTCTGTGGACCAAATCAGAGGTAAATACAAAACACCACAACTTCCTGTATGAACAAATAAGATAACATTAATTATCTTCTAAGCTTCTGGACATGGCTATAAGGCAGGACTTGCTCACACCTCACTGCATTCCAGTGGCACACCTGCACCAGCTTAACAAAGCCCTCTCTGTGATTCACATGCACAATTGGCACCTCTTGTCCTACAAGAGAAGCAATATAGCTGAACCCAAGCACTTACCCATGCTCTAATTGTCCATTTCAATAGTTGTGTGATTTCTCACTGGAACTTGGCATAATATCCAGAGTGCATCATCTGACATCAGTTATTTTTCCACATCGACAGCCAAATGGATAGTTATGTGTATACTGAGAGAGAGGGAGGGAGGGAGGGAGAGAATCAGCCTCCAAAGTGTTAATTTGAAGCAGCTTTTTTGCCAAAGTTTTCCCTGTTATCAATCTTCCTTTAGTTTTCTAAGTAGCCTTTTAATCTCTGTATTTCTACTCAAAGATCAAATCCTTCCTATTTCTTGAACAGCTAACCTTACATTATGGTTAATCCATGAAACACCAGGTTTTGTAAGAACCATATGTAACAATCTGCAGGTTCTTCAGAAGATACCCAAAATTATGGCATCTCTGAGTGAGGCTGAGCTGACTTTATGGCTGAGCTGAAGCTAAGAAAGGTGTCAGGGCAAGCAGGAAAATCTAGACACTTTTTCCTGAAAGAGCCTGAACACGGTTTCATAAGGCAGCATGTTAGGAAGTTTGAATTGTGCTGAAATGACTATGTAGGAGGAAGTAAGATTAGCACAGAAACATGTCTCTCCAAAGTCTTTGCTTATGGAAAAAAGCAGTTACAGGAAAGAGCAAAGATCCCAAGTTGGGGGAGGGTAAAATCAGAAATCTGCCTTATTTCAAAAAGCATGAAAAATGTACATCTTTCTGCACTTGAACTATTCATACTCATTGTATGAGTAATCTGCACAGATGTTTCAGAAATACTTTTAGACTGGGTAGGGTATGAGTGCAAAAGAATACAGCTTTTAGGTTGTTTGGTGGCCAAAACAAAGAAGAGTTAAATTTGCCCATTGATTATTTAACCCAGTCACACATTGGGTTGAAAAATGCTTGAAGTGTGTTCAGTGTTCCTAGTTCAAAGTATTAGTTCAATTCCTGCTGAACAAAATGCACCATATATTAATAGTTAATAAGAAAACTAATACAGTAAACCCTTTCGTATGCAGATAACCAAACTGTTTAGTCACTGCTGTACCAGATCTAATTTAGAAGCCCTTTTTCTGTATTACTAAGGCACTGCACAGAGATTTCAACTGCTCATTTGGTCTGATGTAGGCTTTCACCTAAACAATACAGTAAATTGACAGGGCATCTTCAGAAAATCTGGCAGCAGTTCTGACTGCAACTCCTAGGGACAACAGAAAACCTCACCTACAAGTGCTGTTGCTCAGCTCAGTTCAGAAACACCACAATTCAACAGCAAAGAACTGAGCTATTAGATTGAACATTTTGTTGATAGTATTTTCAATGCCTTGGGTTTCAGTCCAGAATTCACCAGATTTAGGCCAACAAGAAATTCTTCATTCATTACTTTCATTCTCATACTTCGAGGAAAGACATCTGAATATAGAAAACAAGACAATAAAATTTTACTCCTACATAAGCTTTAAGGGTATGATGCAGATCTATTTGACTTAGTAAAAAGACTCTTGACTGTCTTGAAAAGGTTTCACTCAAGCTTCTTAAAAGATTTTTTAAAACAGGTTGGTGACAAAAAACAAATCAATTTAAAAAAATAGGATAAATTAATCTCACTATTGATTTCGACAGAGAGAACCACCACAAGATCCTTTATAATCTTCCGAAACATTTATTCATAAAGTATGCCACAGTGGAAATATGCTACATGACTTCCAAATTTAAATTGGTTAAAAATCCTGTAAGGAATTCCTGGTTATTATCTGTACAACGTCCCTGAAACAGATGATGTAGTATCAATAATAAAGAAATTATCAGTTAATAGATTACTATTGAAACATCAGAAAGTTATATTGTTCTTCAGAGATAACTTAATCTCTATTGTTCAAGACTTTTTCCAGTGAAAATTAAAAATATGTGATCTCTATTCCCAAAATGAAAGAGAAAATCCTGCAAATGCAGTAATTATTTTAGTACACTCAAGCCGTATTGAGATCAGATGAAATAGTGCATGAACCATAGATGAGCAATATAATAGTCTGAGTAATTATAAAAATCTGGCTTCCCTGTAGTTTCATTTAAACATACAATCAGAAACATATTTTTCCTGACTTATCTCCCTTTTCTCTCTCTGTCTTTTTCTTCACTTTAGTGTCTTATCTCTGAAAAATGTGGTGAAAACAGAATAGAAGGAGAAGAATATTGGAAATTGTTATTTTAATGTAAAAAATCGCATTATTTTTAGAGAATCTTTTTCTAGGAAACTGTTTTAGAAGCAAGTGTGTCTCTGGGCAGTCTCTGCAGTACAAGAATTCTCACACTCTTGGAGGAGCAGCATTAAGGAAGTCACTATGAAAAAGTATACCTTGATATATGTGCTTATACACATATCATCTAGTTAAGTAAAGACCCTACATCTTATTCCTACACACATGATTAAAATATTTAAAAGAAACATTCCCATAACATTAAGAAGTCTTTGCCTTCCTCATAGAACATCATAACTGATGAAGCAATTAAGTTTGAACCATTTTAAAATACTTTTGGTCGAATGCATTTGTGCTAAATGACTTCATTCTGACAAAGATCTATTGCTACTCGTAAAGAGAGTGCTCATCTGTACTTCATTCTCAAACAGGCTTTTTCAAGAAATGCTTCATACTGCAGAGCACAAGATGATGAATATCGCTTAGAAGTGACGACTCCTCTGCAGAGGGTTGATTTGTTCATGGGCCAGTTCAACCATGTTCTTCTAACTTCGATATCCGTCTTCACCAAAGGGAACCTTACCATTGCTAACCTGGGAACTTCAGAGGGCCGCTTCATGCAGGTAAATATTGCTGTATTACTGCAATAACTTCACAATAAAAAAAAACACACTGGGGTTTAGTAGGATGGTGAAAAGTGAGAAATATTATTATCCCAGTTGAACAGGGCATTAGAAAACTGAAATTACCACATAAAATACAGCTTCTAGAATAAAGCATCTAATAAAACATTCAGCATTTTAAGTGTTTACCTGGAGTCTATGGTTTTGAAAAGTCTTTACGGAGCAAATTTTACTATGATCTCCACTTAGTCCAACTGGCTTAGTTCACAGAACAGTTTTGGTCCATACAAACAAGAGTTCTATCAAAGAAAACTAAACTGAAAGCACTGTCTTGGATATACATCAAATATGCTCCAAGCCCAGCTGGAGCAGAAAGGTCCAAAACGGTGACCAATTATTCAAACAACTTCAGAAATACACTTTGTATGGTCATTTACTCTAGAGGATCAGATTAAACCTATTCAATGTAAAATGCCAAGACACTCTATAACGTAGAAGCAGGAGCCTCAGCATTAACTGTTTCTATATACTGAACCACTCCTTTAGCACCAAATTCCTTGCTAGTGTACCCATAGCCTATGACTCACAGCTGTAGAATTGAGATTAGCTCCTTTTCCACCTACTTTCAAGTTTCTCTGAATGTGTATTAGATTTTCAGGCTCTTGCTTACTCTTATCTCACTCTGTTCTTTTGGACTACAGTTATTCCTGTCCTAAAACAGGTTTTCCATAAAAAAGTGATAAATCACCCTTCTGAGTAGTCTATCTCCCTCCACAGAGTACATAACTAAACTAGACAGGTAGATTATACTACATGACTTCTTTGTAGGTGACTAATGAAATAAATGTAATGCATAGAGCCAATGGTCTTTTAAAAACTTGGCAGTCAAAATCAAACACCAGAAGAAAAAGACAACATTCTTTGAATCCACCCATCTTATTTCAAGCACTGTCATCCTGCAGTAACTTCTCAGAGATCTTAGCTTCTCCAGCTGCCACAGAGTCCAGCCTGGATGTACATCTCAGCCTGGATTCTTCTTGCACCCAAAGACCTGTGTTATTTTAATTTACCAGTACTATTTGTCTTCTAGAGAGCTTCCTGAAGTATTGGCAGTCTTTTGGCCTTCTTGCTCTGTCACCTAAAGAGAGTCATCAAAATTAGTATTTTTGTCCCACAACTATCATTAACTGAAACCTGATGAGAACACCATCAGTTGCTGTGCCATTCCAGTTTTCCCATTTCCCATAACCTTCCATTAGAAAATACTTGTGCACAGGTAGCCTTTCATGGAAACAAGCCTTTCTTTTCTTCTCTCCCTTCCCCTCATTTTCTGTTCTTACCACAGGCAGTGTGTACGGTTACATATTGCCAGTATATGCACCCTGTCTGGATAAAGGGAATCCTATTGCTCCAGTCTTCTGCACAAACTGGACACAGAACCAGCTGTGTAATGCAAATTTTGTAATGCTTCTACAGGCAAGGAGATCAAATTGATTTGCTACAAAGGAAGATGAAAAAGTAGGGGAAATCATGTTTCTCTTTTCCCCACAAAAATAGGAATTTAACAAAACTTTCAATGACAACCCTGACAAGTTTACCTTAACTTCCCATGATGACCTCGGTAACTTTAGCTGCAGTTTGTCTTCTGCTCAGGAAAGGCAAATGCTAAGAGCCACACACTGTGCACAGGCCCAAACTGCGCTCTGTTCTTAAAAGCAGATACTGATTCACAGAGCGAACATGAGCAATTTGTTTAACCTTTCTGGAGTAATTTCCTTATCTACAAAATACCGTTTATAACAACTACTCTCTTACTCCCAGCATTTCTCCTGGGCTGTCATAAAGCTTTTAGGAAGGTTTGGTAGAAAGCACAAGGGAGCATTAATTTTATTTATAATTCTCTTTAATTATTGATTCAAATCCTGCACCACACACACACTTCATTCAGATGTTTGCCCAACTCAAGGAACAATTAATTATTTCCAGAATACATTTCCCATTCCAGGTTCAGTTACAGATCAAAAGAAAAGACTATTGTGTAAAATGCACATGGCCATTAGCAGAAATATTCTCATCATTGAATCAGATTGACTTCAGCTATGGGGGAAGTCAGCATTGGGCTCCTATTGTACTAAATAGGAGCTTTTTCTTTGAGGGTTGGGTGCAACCAGCAGGAGAATAAGCATAATGACTACCTTTAATGGTGCTACCTTCAAATAAAATTATTAGTATTTGTTTTGTCTTTAAATTATTTTAGAAGGGATACTGAGAGTATGGGATACAAGGCCTATAGGATACAGCAGACAGATTTTTGCAGAATTTAATGTTCTCTTACTTTTTTTTTTCTCTAATAGTAGTCTAGGAAGTGCTTTCAAACATGTTCATTAGGAAATGGCCAGCTAAAGCAGATTTGTAGTGTTTCTATGGAAATATAGCTATTAAATGCAATGAGATTTAGATCATTAAAAATTAAGCTATTATATGACCATTACTGAAGTAAAATGGGTTAAAAATTGAGGTTAATCTAACAATGGTTTAATTTATCAAAAAGATATCCACAAACACTTCCACACATTTTTTAGCAAAGAAATTCAATGTTCTTTTTTGTTTAATTCACAAATTTATTGGTACATATTGCAAAGAGTCCTCAGATGTTCACTTACTATGCATCTCACTTTTGCCTAGTCACTTGCACTCATATTTTTAGGTCTTTGTACTAGCAATCCCCTTGTAACTTGTAACTATTCAAAACTGACTATATCCTTTCAGACACAGGCATGCTTTCAGAGAAAATTAGTTACAAAATTTTACCTCTCAGGGAACCTGTTTTAAAACTGATTGTATTGCGATAGTATCTTGGGGACCTATTTTCATGCCAACTATTAAAAAGCAAAAGAAAAAAAATCATGTACAGGTTTCTAAAGTTAGAAAATCAAGACAGCCCTTCCAGTGCACCCACTCCATCTTGTATCTTCTTTGAAATACCAAACCTTACCATATTTAGACAATGTAGTTTCTGACATATATTTCAGTACTAGCAGCCATCCATGAGATTAAAAGTAGTAGTATGGTGCCTCTGTCTCTGGCAACCACACCCTGAAGTGCCCAGATATGAAATGACTTGGTGAAAGTAATGGACATTTGAATCACATTTTTGCTGTATTAATTTAGGGTTTCCTTTAGTTGTTATGAAACATTTAATGAGGGGGGGAGGTCAACTCTTTAAAACTTAGTGATCTTGTCATTTAAATTGAATTGAAGCTCCAAGCCTGTGCTGTGGTAGCCAATAGGTGCAGCAGCAAGCTATTGAACATGAGAGAAATTTATTTTAAAATATTTCTCATATACCCCCGTTACATATATTTATATATATAAATATATATATATATATTTGCTTATACTCGACCAGCAGCCAGCCACTTGCTTTTCTTTTTTTCCTTTCCTACTTGACCAGAAGCCAGCCACTTGCTTTTCTTTTTTCTCCTTTCCTCTTTCTTCTCATCTTTTCATCTCCTTTTGCATTTCTTCTGCTTATCACTTTCTACCTTCCCATTGTCTCCAACTCTATTTCCATCTCCATCTATTTTTATCTCTTTACCACATGACTATAGTACAGCATTGCTGCAAAATTCAACAGATTTAACATTCATGTTTTTTCTTCTGTAGATTATGGCTACCAGATTCTGGGGTTTTGATGTATTTAGTGATGTATCACAATGAATAGTTCCTAACTTACAAGTGATTCCCCCAAAACTTTTAGCATTACCCATCAAAACTGTTAATGACTCCACTCAGAACATAGCCCACACTTCACTTATTTAAAAAAAGTCATCTAAAAAACCAGTAATATTCAGAATGCCAAAGCAGGTATGTTTTATCCAGCCAAGGAATACTCACCTGTTGGGTTTGTGCTTTTACTTTGATAAAATAGAATTATTCACTTGGACAGCTTTGGAAAGCACTAATACTGGAAAGCAAATACACCCTCCTTCACTATTTTTTTTTTCAGCCAAAATCTAGAACTAAAATAAAATCAATCTGTATAGTCCAAATACAGAAGATTCATGTGCTCTTCTAAGGAGGATAATTGGGGCCATGAGGTGAATTCCAGATCTCTTTTGGAAAATACTGCAGCCCATTCACATACTGAGCATGTTTTGGCTGCCTCAGAAATGTTAAATCTGTATTTGGCCATGAATAGATGGGAGTTTGTAGTTTACCAAATATTGTGGAGTTTCTGTTACAAAACAGAGCAGTAATAATTTTTCTAAGACAGCTGACATGCATGAGACAGAAAAGAAAAATGGCTTTACTTCCTTCCTAAGCTGCAGCCTGAAAACAAACTTTTTTTTCCCTTCTTTTTTTTTTTTTTCCTGCTGAGAAGTTGCAGCTGTTTCAGCCTTTCTTATTGTGCTTGTTTTCAGACTGTGACTGGGAACACAGACTGTAACTACAGCTGTTGGGTGCAAAGTGAATCAGGTATTTCACAGTGGTATTTGATTAGAAAATAACACCCAGTCACACTGCTGTAGCTGAGGAATCAGATTTTCAGCTGGTGTAAAGCAGCCTTACTCTGTTCAAACCAAAGCTACTCTGAGCATACAACTCACAACTGGAAAAGACACTTACATTACCAGCCAGTCTTTTGGGAAATCATAGTTTGTCAAAAAAACCACCCCATGATTTATTGAGATAAACTATCTTTTATTTTTACTTGGTTTCAAGGTGTCTTGGTTTTTTGCTGCCTGAAGCTTGGTATTACTTGAGCTAGTGGGTTATAAGTAATGATAAAATGAGTTCTTCAGGAAAGAGAAATCTTTGTGATAGCTCTGGGAAGTATGGGATATGGGAACATCTTACAAGATTTATTCTAAAAACTCAACATTTGGTCTGGCTGTAACAATGAACAAGAGATCAATCCCCTTAACGTAGCAGAGGCTGGATTTCAGCCTATGTTTGGAAGCAGAATACTGCATGTGCCCCCTACACTTGAAGCTGGCCTTGCCGGCATAGCACTCCAGCAAATGCACTGCTTGTTGGTGACCTTCTTGAAGAAGAGGGGGCTAGAGAAGTTTACACTGTACATTTTACAGCTACAATGGGCAGCCATTCTCTATAGACGCAACCTTGGCAGCCCGGCCGCCTCAGCCTTCTGATTATGCCAGTGAAACTCTGTGCATAGTGGGGTAGCAGTAGTGTGGAATGAGGGACCCCAACATGGGCCCATCTTCATGGTTCAGTAGGACGTCCATCCTGTTGCTTCTGGAGGTGAAGAAAGGATCTTCCCATGAGCACACATACACCCCAAGGTGCCATCAGTCACTTGCTGGGTGCAGTCCTGTCCAATCTGGCTGGACATGAGCCAGCTCTGGATGAGAAGCCAAGCGTTAGCAAAACATGGTAATGCATTGTCATGTCTGAACAGATTCTGGACAGAAAACAGCTTCAGGCACAAAAACCAAAGCATGATGGCACAGATAGGGCTTGCTGGAGTACTGCACATCAGACAACAGGCCACTCACCCTCCTCAGGGCCTCTACGCACTTGTTGGACACGAAACAGTGCAGATTAGTAGTAAGCCTTATTCTAGGGAGTCATTACAACCAGATTTTTTGCTAAGAAAGGTTGTATGGGGTTATAATAAAGGTTCAAGGAGCAGAGTTCTGGCAGGGGCTAAGATGGATAAGGGAGAGGTATGAGGCAAGTAAAAGCACACAGTGCTTCTCAGTACCCTCCAGCTTCTGGCACTTAGTGGCCCAGAGATACCCTGAGCTGGAAATTGCACCCATGTTTGGAACTTAATGGTCATTTGTGGATTCCTGTCTTCTCTGTTTTGCTTATTGTTTTTTGAGTTTATTTTTGTTTTGTCCTCCATGGTATTCTGTGACATTGACTTTCATAATTTCATTCTTCTTTGATAAAGAGCTTCTTTGGGTTTCCTTCCTTTGTTGCCTCTGATTCTGTCTGATGAAGAATAGGGATGGGGCTCTCACGTACTGATGGTTTGGGAAATTTTTACACACTGAGCACGAATCTGTTGGCTTTCAAATCCAAGTAGACAGAACACTTGATAATCATACTCATTTCCCAGGAATACTTATGATTAAAAACAAACACCACCACCAAACTTTAACACACATCTCATCTCCCCAAAAAGAGAGAACTTAGCATGTGTTGTAGCTGCTTTCATAGATTACATGCCAGGGAACATAATGCCTGCTACAGAAATCAGTGAAAAAAAAAAATCACATCTGCTTTTTATTTGTAACTACATTCAAGGATTGGAAAAATTCGTCCCAGAATTCAGCAAGAGAGCCAAGCCTTCAACATAGCTCTCCTCTTGCAAACAGCAAAGCAGCAAGACCTCACCACTCCCGGAATCAAGACTCAAAGCCATGGTGCCTGTCAGCAAAATGAGTTCACACAGAGCAAAGAAATACAGAGCTTTGCATCTTTTACTGTGTTCAGTCAAATCCAGTTTATACTGTAGTGTACTAGAAACCATATGCACCTTTGAATTAATCAAACTCCTTTTGATCTAGTCCCTGTCCCTCTAGACAAATGTAGTTGTAATAAAACCCACCCATGCAAGTGGCAAGCCATATATGAAGCAAGTGCAAGAAGGTCAAGAAATATATGAGCATGAACTTTAAACACTACAGAGGCAGGAGGAGGAAAGAGTGATAGGATGCCCATGGAGTCATTGCAAAGGTTGTCCTCAGTGCCCACTGCTGTCCTGTCTCAGTGGTCCAGGAATTCATTTGGCTTTTCAATACTGTCAGTCTGACCTATTTAAGGCTAAATGCAAACTGTGCACAAGTGCATTTGTAGGAATGTGAATAGCTGCAATCCTTCCATCCTTCATTTTTAAGTCAACAGAAAACTGTGGCTTATCAAACTCTTGATAAAGTAGCATTTTCATATCTACAGCTCAACTTTTAACATTTATGATAGAAGTTCTTTCTGTGGTAAAAATTGTATCTTGATTCTCCCAGGAGAAAAAAAAAGTGTCAAATACTGCATAATGCAAAATCCATATAGCCAAATTAAAATTAACACCTGGTGCCGAATAGATGTTTTGAGAGCACATATGTTTTAATATTCAGTTTGAGTAGAAAAGCTTACACTCTTCAGAAGAAATCCATTATATTCTTCATGGATTAGAATGATATACACCATTTAGAGAGCTACATATGTGCCCTTTGCGAGGCTATGCTGCATATCCCAGGGCATTTGAGGCGTTGCACAATAAAGTTAACCCTGAGCCCATCTCTGCTGGATAATGGCATACACCTGCCAAACATCTAGGGAAAAAATAACAATACGATACTTAGATGGGATTCCTTTCAGGAGGCCTCTCATTTTTGCAGAAGATATTTCAACATGTAGACAGTAACATTTGTAATTCAATCCTGCTGACTAGCAGAAATGAGCATCAGAATGATTTTTTTAAAAAGGCTGTTGCATGCTGTTTCTCAGCTGAAGTTATTACAGTCTTAATTTGCCATATTATGCACAGATGAACCTAGATTCAAGTCTTCATATTTAACATTAATACTAGTTGATGGCAATGAAAGAATATTTAAGTTAATAATTTTAGCATTCATGGACCTAAGTGATCGCTGACTTCCAATATAAAGAATATGTTACTATATTAATTAATTAATTAATTAACTGTTGGCTATTATCTTCGTGGAAGTATTTTGAGGTATGCTGGAAAAAAATTGTTTATTTTTCTCTAAATGGAGGGACATAAATATTGGTTTTGCTTTGAGAAGGATGCCTGGTGTTGTAGTTGCTGATATTTAATGTGATTCTCGAAAGATTTCTTTCTAAAGACATCAGAAGAGCTACATGGATTTAAATGAAGGGTCCATCTAGTTCAGTGCCCTGTCTCCAGAATTGTTGACAAGTGGATCCCTAGGGACCCAGGTGTACATCGCTACTACCTTCTGCTTCAAGTCTCTAACTATTTTCCTTTCTGGGGATTTCTTGAGCTATTGATTTTTGACTGTTTAGCTCTTTCCATGTACCTGTGGAGTTTCCCTTTGAATGTGCATTTCTCTTGCATTCATGTCCTTTGGCAAGGAGTCCCGTAGGTCATCACATATTGCTAGGATGTCATATTCTTTCATTTGCCTTGAATCCAAGTAGTTTTTCTCTTTTGGTGGTGTTTAGAATTTTTATTAGAATAAAATCATGGAATAATAGAACCATTTAGGATTGAAAAGACCTCTAATATCGCTGAGTCCAACCATTAACCTAACACTGCCAAGTCCACCACTAGACAATCTCCTTAAGTGCCACTTCCATGTGTCTTTTAGATACCTCCAGGGATGGTGACTCAACCACTTCCCTGGGCCTGTACCAATGCTTGACAGCCCTTTTGGTGAAGAAATACTCCCTAATACACAATCTAAACCTCCCCTGGCACAACTTGAGGCCATTTCTTCTTGTCCTATCACTTGTTACTTAGAAGAAGAGACCAACCCCCAGCTGCCTACAACCTCCTTTTGGGTAGTTGTAGAAGACAGTGTGTGGTTAGTCTCTACCCACTCACGATCCTCTGTTCCTTTTTCATAGTGATTCCACACGTACCGTATGCAGTCATCGTTCATTACAGCCTTTTGGTCTTCGTTACCCTTCTCTGAGCCTTTTCCCTTTTTTAACATGCTCTTTTTGTCAGGAGGCAACCTGAACTGCACAGAGACTTCAAGTTTCAGGCAAGCCATAAACTTATATGACATCAGGATGTTTTCTGATTTGTTCTCTAATGTTTTCTAATAATTCCTAAGTTTTTATAAGATTTTTTTGGCTGCTGCTAATCAGTTAGTTAACTATCATATACTGCTTCAAATTAATTTTCTTTGTTGTATTTCACCTGATATTTCACCTTGACATACTGTCTTGTAAAGTCCTTCTGCCATCCTTCATAGTCTGTCCTCATCCATATCACCTTGAATACCTTCAGATCATCAGAAAACTGAAACTGGACTGCTCAACCACTTTTCTAACTCATTTATAGGTGTATTGAACAGTATGGATCCCAGCACAGACACCTTGTAGAACACCTCTGGTGAATTCTTACTATTGCAGTCACTGACCATTTACTGCTAATGTCTGTTTATTCTCCTTTAATTACTTATCTGTGCAAGACCTTCCCTCACTCTTAACTGCTTGAGTGCTGGCATGTAAATGCACTTTAATTTCTCTTATGCTCTGGAGAAATGCTTGGTTAATAGATTATCACAATGTAAATAAAACAAAAAAATCTCCACAACACCCACTCTTCCCTCCCCCACAAAAAAAAAAAAGACACCCCCAAAACCCTGGGGTTTTATCATCTTTGCAGAGAGAAATCCTATAGTACTGAACCATTTTAATGGTAGTAGTCCCTGTACATTGGTGTGTCCATGGCAGATTAAATTTATGCTTCACACATACCAGCTCAGTCCCAAGCCATAAAAATTGGAGCTTTATGAGAACGACACTGGAGTCCTAAGTAGCCTCTTCTTCCTGCTGTAGAAGCTGTCTTCAAATTGCTTTTTTTTTCTCAGGATTATGTTGGATAACGGTAAGATAGAATTTCAAGGACTGGGCTAATGTGTGCAAAAATCACACAAAAAAAGAGCATTTTTGCATCTAGTATCTGCTATAGCAGCACTGTAAGATGGTGGGTTAGTTCTAAGCAAAATCCAAACATTTATTCTGAGTTAGGAAGTGTAATCTGAGCTCCCTCTATGTCATGAGGTCAAAGTCTAGTCACTTGGGCTTTGAGCAGGTGATTTGACTATCAGCCCCAGTAAAATAAAGGTCAGTCAGTATTTAAAGTACCGAGTAATTTTTCCAAGATTGTAGAGATGGAATCCAAATTTTCATGTATTGCTGTAAGGTTGGAATGCAGATGTGTTTTAAGGGTTAACACTGTGGCTCAATCAGAAAGAATGCTTGGCAATAAGAGGAAGCCTGGATTAATGGTGGAAAAGAATTCTTAGCATTTTATAGCAGTGGGTATTCGAGATGAGACATGGCTAATGATCAACTAAAAAGGTATTTGCAGCTGTGGTGCTACCTCTCCCCATAATGCCAACATTAATCAAGCTTTTTCATGCAGCTTTCCAGTCCATTCTATTTTTCATTGTCCTGAATAGAAAAACAGAGCTCATGCCCTATTACACTGAGTCAGAGACCATACTTCTGTGTCACCAGAAATGATCATACCTTATTGATTCCTAAAAGCTGCACTTTCTGTGCTGTGAAACAAATCCATAGCAAAGTCTGTAACAAAGCCGGTTTCATTTTAAAGAAAAAAAAAGCCTCTTGCAACCCCAAGCTATAAATACCTCTAGGATGTGAAGCAGTTATCATCATGAATTAACTGCCTATGTATTTTATTTAAATCTTGAATTACAACAAAACATCAGCCATAATTACAGCCTCTCTAAGTCTAGTTTTGGAGTCAGCCATCTTGTTGAAAGACCTTGGCAGTGCGAAAAGCCAGTGAAATCGTGTAAGTCAATGTCCTGGCTGTTCTGATTCTGCCTTTGGAGTCAGAAGAAAAGCTTCATTATAGTAAAAAATGAAACATTTGACATACGAGTTATTTCTAGAATGGCTTCAATCTTTTTAAATAATGAACCCCATTGAATCCTAACTTCTCAGCAAATGTTGATTATCTAAATTCCTTAAGTAAACTACACGTGATACAGCTTTTGAAACATGAACATGATCTTCCCTCATGTAAACAATCCTCTGCCTTCGTTGCCCTGATGCTATCGCATTTGGGCGCACATCCTTCTGGATAGCAGGCCCAAGCCTATAAAATCTTGCTATCGAATATCCACCCCGATCTGCAGATGCTTTATGCCTCTGCTTAACAGCCATGACTCATTCCGTTAAAGTCAACAAAGTTACAGTAGTAAAGTTAGGCGTGTGTTTGCAGGAATAGGCCCAGATTCTCAGAAGTATTTAGGTAACTCAAGATGCAGAGAGATGACTAGTGAAGGAATTTCATACTAGTGTGACTAATCTCACTAAGATCTCCTAAAATCAAGAGAGAAGAAGAGAGAGGGAAGGCTTTTGCAAAGGGGCTTCAGGACAACTAAATTAGGCTCCTATTTTGGAGCATCTCCTAAAGGAGATTCCAGCATTCCCTGTAATTTAAGAAGTGCTTTGAGTGCTTAGTCCTGGACACCCGGCTCACCCAGGAATCAGTAGGAGCCAGAGCTCAAGCTGCCTAGCCGGAGGAGCTTGTCAGAGCAACAGCCAGAGCAACAGCCATCTCAGCAGCTCTGGGAACTGAGATCCGTGCAACTGTGGCTCTGAAGGGCTGCCCACAGCAGCAACCTGCAGAGCCTGACATGGCTTTGCACTCTAATGGCTTCACGTGCAGCAAGACCAGAGACTGTTGACACAGGGTAAAGTTGACTTTTCAAACTGAAGGACCAAAGTGAAAATAAATGGAAATGTTTTCAGCTTCTGAAGACCTGGAGTTTTAAGATTCTTTTAAATAGACATTGTAGATAAAATTCTTAAATGTAAAGGACTGACTAAATGACCCATCTTTATTTTTTATGCTTATTTAGAAATACCTGAAATTAAAGGACTAGGAAACATGCAGTGATTCCTGCATATTTTAATAAATATGGTGTATTTTGAGGATCCTCCAACAGCCACGATTTTGCTATGTTAAATAAAGTAGATTTTATAGTGCTTTAATCAGATTATGATGGAACATTATGCAAAATATTATGCAATGTAATGCAAAGTAATTAATGCAAGCAGAGAACATGAGACAGCTGAGCAGCATGCATTTGTGTTACATACTGCCTACTGATTTTCAAAATTTCTTCCTCTCTTAGATAGTGGTTTCCCGTTCAGAACCCACAGCTCCACATGTCAGCTTTCAGCTAGACTCCCACCTCATCTCTCCCCAAGTTGTTGTCAAGAATTCATTAGCAGATGATGGCTATACCCTGGTAGTGACTGGGAAAAAGGTGAGTGGTTCATAATCTAATCCTTCTGTGCACTGTGTAAACCTGCCTTCAGAGCAGCAACTTTCAGTAAGAGCAGCTGTTCACACTGCTGCTTTATGCACTGCATCCTCATAACCTTGCCATTCCCTTGGGAACATTGGGGGCACAAGTTTCCTCCAAGATATATTCTTTCCCTTACTAAACAAACTGACAGCCTAATATTGAGAAATGTTTAAATAATGTAAGAGCTTGTGATATAAACCAACAAAAGCCAGGAAATACAAATTTTAAGGCTGAAACCCTGTCCCTAATTCAAGTCCTTGCATAGACAAAACACACAATGGCTTAAGAAATGAATGAACAGTTTCCTGACTTTCGTTGGTTTGTGTCACAACATTGCAACTTTTTAAGGAGGGTTGTGTGTGCAAGAATTATGTGGATATCTTTAAAACTGGGAGTCAGTGTTCACAGTAAGGTTTGAAAATGGCTTTAGCATGTAGTCTACAAAGAGTTAATAAAAGATGAAGAGCTATCATAAATATGCTATTGTCATGAGTAGACATGCATTGAAGAATAGGCTTAAAACATCAGCAGATAATATTACAGATAATCCTAAACCATAATCGTAAGCAATAATTTGACTCCTCGAGTTCTATAAGAACTTACAAAAATACATTAGCCATTAGTAAAGATTGTTATTAATCATTTACTAGAAATGTATGAGATATTTATAAGAGTGATCTTAGAAAATGTCCAAAATAAATTTAAGGAAGGTATTGAAGTATAAAGAAATATAAGGCACTTCTATAGTAATGTAATTATATATTAATTTCAATATTTCAACCAAAAATAATTCTTTTCTGTTTAGAGTGACTATTTCATAACTATCCTGATATTTTAAGTAATATAAATTTTAACTTGTATTTTAGGTACAGAATAGGTTTTTGATGATAGGTGTTAAAACACAAGTACGTGGGCAGTCACATGCTATAACTGTGCCACATATATTAATACAGACTCACCAAAGTTGAAATAGCCATCATGCCTATTTTTACAACCATATAAACTAAGGCATACTGAGATATACTGGTTTATTTTCCAAGAAGTAGTGCAGAATTGGGAGGAGCACACTGCTGGGTTTTTTTCTCCATCAGCAAAAAATGCTATCTTGCTGTAAACACCAGATGCTGGTAGTAACTGTATATAACATTAAGATGCCTTTAGGGTTTCTCCCAAGCGAATTTAAAATCATGTCAGTTAAATTACTTATAAGATCCTATAATTACTGAGCTAAAGAGAAGTCGAACTGTGGCTTGCACATCTGAAATCTGAGTAACACCACCATGTTATGCATAAATAGAGACTCTCCTTGCCACTTAGTGTATGCATTAAAAGGATGTGTACATCATGTCTCTCCATCATCGACAGATAACAAAGATCCCGCTGAAGGGGCCGGGCTGCCATCACTTCAGGTCGTGCAGCCAGTGCCTGCTGGCGCCAGCCTTCATGCAGTGCGGCTGGTGCAGCCAGCAGTGCCTCAGGGCCTCTGAGTGCCCCGGCAACACCTGGACCCAGGACACCTGCCTGCCAAGGGTTTATGAGGTAAAATGGTGGAATTCTCACATTTCTCTTTTGAAGGAAGAGCACAGTCTGCACTCTGTAGACATTTTCTGTTTATGTGACCATGATAAATTCAGTGTTAGGTTTCCTCAACTTCCCCTCGGCCTTGGTGTCTATAAATCCTCTGACTGCATGTACATGCTCTCCCTGAGTACTTTGGGCTGAGATGCTCGTGGTGGACAGGTCTGTCTGATCATCCTGACCAGTCCTGGGAGAGTCTTGGCCCTACAAAGCACTTCTGGTGGAGAACCAACATGGGTCTGAGCCAGCCTGGCAAGGTCTGACAGGAAAGGCCAATCACAGAAAGGAGTACCTCTCCTCTCAGACTCCTCTCAGAGGTGAAAGAGGGGGAAAGCACTTCCTGCCCACAGCTGCCACAGCCTGACCCAGCACAGGAGGTCTCTGGCTCCTACTCTTCATCCATCCCATGCTGGCTCCAGTGCTGAAGGAAAGCCTGGTGGTTCTCTGTGAGAAAAGTTCTTCTCTTCCCTACCCAAGTTCCTGGGGGAGTTGTTTTTCGGTAATGTCCCTCCCTGGCTCCTTGTTGTCATGGGTCCACTTGGGACCGGTGAGGGACAAGCCTGTAGCTGCACCCCCCACACCCCCCACCCAGGACAGTGGCCGCCAGAGGCTGCTGCCAGCCAGCCAAAGCTCAGCAGGGGTGTGAGAGAACGAAAAGGCACAGATGAGCAAAGAGCTGCACTGGCACGTTCCAGTTTTAATTCAGCTATGCTTAATGCAGAATTTGTACTGCATGTGGAACCAAATCTTCCTGTGTGAAGTGTGACATAGCTGTGAAGGCAGAGGTTTGTAGGGCATTTGATGGACCAGAAATCGGAGGGAAGGACAAGTGTAAAACTTTCTGGTATCATTTACACCCATCTATTTGTGTTTGTGCATTTAAACTACATTGTGTAGTTAAAAATACATTTTTCTTTATTGGAAGAAATAAACAGAGATGAAAATTTGATACTCTAAACTCTTAGAGAGAAAGGGAGAAAAAAGAGGGTTTTAAACAAATAATATAGTTTTTTCAACCAGACAGATTATTTAATGTACAACAACTTTTTAAAGAGTAGACAGGCAAACCTGCTATTAATCTAGAAAGAAATCTAGAAACATCTCTATGGGGTTGGTTTTTTGCCATGTTCACCTTTCAGACTCAAAATCTAGGATTAACACAGGCAAAATTCAGTGAAAAAAAACAATGAAGAGTTACAGGAATCAAACCCAAAATGAATGGAAAACGGAAGCAGGACATGGGGGGGGCTGCCTTGCCTTCTATTGGCATTTTCTTCTGGGCAAAGGAGATGTACAAAAATCACTAATGCGGAATGTGAATAGTTTACTTTTCATTTATACAAAAACACACTTATTTCAAAAAGGTTATATTAGATAATGAAATAATCCTTTCTGGCCTTAGTTTGTATGAGATTATGAATCACCAATTCAAATAATTAGCTCTTAAACATTTTTCTACACCTCTGCAGGCCCAAGGTACTCACCTAATCTGCACAGCTTGTTTCGTCTTTTCTAGAGCTCAAGCACAAGTAGCATCCCTTAAAGTTTTTTCATTCACAAAACTTTCCAGCAGCGGCTGTATATTTCCATAGCTCGAAAAAGCTTTCTTAGGCTCTGAACTGCTTAGCTTCTGATTTTCAGAGGTGCTGAGCTCCTATAGCCCTCTTTAATTTCAATTTTGAATGTGTGCACTCAGCAGTTTTAAGAATCAAGAGCCTGGAGCTCATGCACAAGCACTTAGACCAAGAGGTATATCCCTGACAGCCATCTCTGCAGTCCCTATGAAGTTGCTGGGAGGACTCATCCAGGGGAGTATGCCTTGGACTTGGGGCAGTGGGAGGACGTGTGACCCTGGCTAGATGCTTCTCTCTCCCATGTGCTTCAGCTCTGCCTGCTCAGCACAAGCTTAGTCTACTCCTGTAATTAATATGGTTCTATGACACTGATGGATCTTAAAGTGAATCTCGAATTACAGCATGCCCATGTTGGTAGTTGCTTCTAGAAGGTTTGTAAGGAAAAAAATGCAGCTGAGTACTTAAATCCCTTTGGATTGCTAGCTGTTAAGACAAATTTCATGCTCTGCTGGACCAAGACATTTAACATGATTACTGAAAAAAATGTAAAACAGATTATTCATCATCTTCTGATCTGTCTTTAAACCCATATGCATAAATGTGAGTAACAAGCTTGTTTTTGTTCCTAACAAACAGAGGATGACCTGCTTTGCATAGTATCTGAAATTCAGTCCGAACATCCCCTTAATATTTTGCAGCTTTCAGAGGGAGAGATTGCTTTAGATATGTCATATGATCACTTTAACCTGAGGGGAACAGATTGCTCTATGACGGTCAGGTCCAGTGGATGTTAGCTAACTAAGTCTTCAGCAAAGTTTTCCCAGGTTATTACACAGAATGGTGTACAAAGGAAAAAAAATATCCTCTCAGGAAGGATGGCAGAGAAGAAGCCCAGTGTTTTCCCATGGAGTCCTGCAGATCCTTTGTGTCTTTCCCCTGCTTTAAGCGCTTTCCCTTGGAGCCATGGGTTGGAGAGGAGCAGTCAAGTCTGCCCAGGCATCCCCCTTGCTACAGACAGCATAGTAAGGCAGGCACTGGGACACGTCCCCTGCACAGCCCAGCTCCCAGTCTGCTCCCATCCACTGCCTCTGCCAGCAATGAGGTGTTTTGTCAGCCTGGACAAGCAGTGATAGAGGGAAGCCAGGGACTCGAGGGAGTCTCCTCAGAGATCCCTTGGTGCTGGAACAAATTGCAGGCATCTGCATGTGGTGTTCAGGTCACGCTAAAAGGTGAAGGGTGTAAAAGAAGAAATAAATTGGTCTCCGTTCTGATTCTTTGTTGTGGTTAAAAATCTGACATGGTTTGTTGTTGTTTTTACTGTGAGTCATTTTAGCTGGCTTTTGTATCAAACGTATCAAGAACATCAGGCCTTCTGCTGCCTGTTTGGGTTGGAGTGTTTGGTGGAAATTTCATATGTGGTCTGTGCGTGTTCTTGTCTCTGAACTAAAGTGAATGGGCTATTGAAACTTTAATAAATAGGTGTTTCCAAACATTTATTAACTTTATAAGTGGATATTGGCTGTCAACATAAACACAAGGAAAACACAGTGCTTTAAATTTTTACTAAACAAAAAGTTAATTTTCTCCCTTAACAGAAAATTCAGAGAGCAGCAGAATGACAGGCCTTGCAGTAGGATTTGCTCTATGTTATTAGTGGAGATAGCACAATATTTTTTTGAATCCTGCATTTCATAGCATTTGTAACTGATTTGCATTTTGATTACTTTCTATTACTACCCATGCAATGTAAGTACACAGAAGATGCCTGCAAATACCTCAGTTCAAAGACCAGGAGGTTCACTATCCAGTCATGTCAACTCTCCCAAGAGTAAGTCTGGAAAACCACACTGGACTTCCTGATGTTTCATCATAGAGAACGAATGGAACAAAAATAAACACTTGAATAAAAACACTCTGGGGGAATTTCTGCAGAACTTAAAAACAAAAGTTTAAGTTTCGTTTTGCTTTGGTTTGGTTTGCTTTAGGTTTCTTTGCTATCTACTTAGAGGTCTTGCCTCCTAAATTTGTTGGCAGAATGTAGTAAATACTTACTGTCCCTCAATTAAGGTACACAGGTTGCTATCAGAAGTCTCTTTTGGCATGTAAGATCACTAAAAACCAGTTCAGTACCTTCAGTTTTTATTCTGTATGGCTTTGTGAAGCCCTTATTTTGTTAACTTATGGATTGCATTTCAAACTCTTCAAACGACACGTCAATGCATTATTGTACAAATCATGGGGATATCCTATACCCCCACAGAGCAATTTCAGTTTCTGCTAGGGTTTTGTTATTTCAAAAATAGATAGCGCACTGAGATATTAAACAGAGTGGAAAACTAGAATCTGAAGTCAAATCCAGATTTTGGAGAAAAAAAAACCCAAAGAAACAAAGCAAAGTTAAACTTGGGAATAGCACAGACTCCATGGGCAGAGTACTGCTCCATGCCCTCAGCAATCTCAGCTGCAGTGCTGTGTGTCAGGGGGCTGCATCACTCCTTTTTTACGGATATGTGCAAAAGTACTGTTCCTGCATAGGTTCCCTCTTTGCTCATTGAGAGCTGATTCAAAGCTCTTTAAAACAGGAAAGAGTCCTCCTGGCTTCAGTGCATTTTAGATCAGACTCTTTGTCTGGTTTCTAATGAGGGCAGTAAATTTCCCCATATATAGTATATGGTATAATTCTTTTGAAGTATTCTTCAGCTGCCTTTCCATCTACAATAGTTCATTTGTGAGAGTCTTGAAGTATAGCTACAAGAGAGTTGAAAAGAAATGTGCTGTCTTACTGGATTTCCAGATGAAATAATAGCCAAGTATCACTCAAACACTTTCCTTTCAGCTTGAAAATTAAGTCGGGTCCTTTGAAGGACACAGCTGTATTGCATTTTAGGAGCAAAATTATTATCACTAAAGCATTAAGTTTAAGACACTTAGGCACTATGAGTACAAGTATAAATTCAGTCTTTCATTCCTTTCATTCTTTTTTGTTTGTCTAGTAGTACTGGTATGTTTGCAAAATTCTGCAGTATTGTTAAAAGTCCTCATAATCCCTGAACTAGTGTCTTTTCTTTTGGTTGGTTTTTGGTTGGTTTGTTTTCTGGGATTTTTTTTTTTTTTTTTTTTTTTTTTTTTTTTTTTTACTGGCAGTACTGACCAGTACTTTTATTGAGTTTTGTAAGACTCCTATACTGTTCCTACATTTTTCCCACCATTGTTATATTTTACAGGACAATTTACAATATACACCAAAAAAAAGTATTTCCTTTGTAAATTGTCTCCGTGTTTCTGAGGGGCAGTTTATTTTTAACTTGGAATTAGAGGTGACCAAATGTAAAACATTTAAGGAAAGAATAGCAGAAGTCATGTTAACTTTATCACAGTCAATGCAATATCGGATTATGGTGTCTTTGAAGCTACTTCACTCTGAACCCAACTTTCATCAAGCTGACAAAAAACGGTCATTTGGGGGCTCTTTTGTGTTCAGCATTCAGCTTCTAACAAAATAAGTATATTGTATGTTTAACACACCAGAAATAAAATGTGAAAGACAAGAACGGCAGGATTTAAAAGGCTATTACAATGCACAGCTTGTTCAGTGCCCCTAAATACTATCTTTCAAAGCTTTCTAGTATAGGTTTTGTTATTTATTGCTATTGTCATAGAAAGCTCCTAATGTGACAAATGAAAGGTGAAGAACAATTAGGATGAATGCTAGGACATGGTCTACCAAAAGAAATGCTTTTCTAAAATTATTCCTTTGCACATTCTTGTTCCATGTGAACTTCAAGAAAACCTGATTCAACTAACTCAGTATTTTTTTAACAGATTCTCCCAAGCAGCGCTCCCATAGAAGGTGGGACAAAACTGACACTGTGTGGATGGGACTTTGGATTCAGCAAAAATTATAGATTTGAGTTTAAAAATACAGTAGTCCATATTGGAGGACAAATTTGTCCTCTGGAAGCAAAATCTAGCAACAAAAACAGGTAAGAAACTTAAAATATTAATTTCCTTTTATGCATATGTTCTTTATGTGGTATGAATTTTTTAGCAAATACAAACAATCTAAGTATCATCTCTGATTCTTAAATTTCAAATTGGAAAAATCCCATGGTTTAATAAACTCCCCGAGAAAAACAATGCTCAAAATGGAGATCAAATAGATCTGGTTTATGCTGATAGCCCCTGCAGCAGTTTTTTCTGGTTTGTCTGTGAAATGTGAAATGTAACATCTGTGGAAGCTGGCAAGGTTTGAAAAGGGGGCAGGTTCTTTTGGCCAGGATCCTGCTGGGCTCACTTATGTCACCTCTGTCTTCCTGATCTGTGAAGCTGCTGGAGAGAAGTGTGAAAAGATGCAAGTATTTTGTCGTCCAGAGGCTTATGACCCTCAGCTGCACCTCTCCTCCTCTTCCTCAGAAATGAGTATTTGAGACATTGGGAGAATGGCTTAAGTTTAAGACAGAAGTTCCTCTGGTTGTTATCTTGAAGAAATACAAAGTTCAGTGAATATCCTCTCTCAGTTCAAAGCATATGAATATCTACCACCAAAGCCATGTGCAAATCACAGCACAGCTTTCCTATTCACATACATAGCAGCGAGTCAACTCCAGCAAGTGCTCCAGAAGTATTGAGCACTCTCCTAATTGCTTTTCTGAACAGTCTTAATGGAAACAAGATGATTTAAGGAGACTAGATTATATATGGGACTGTGTGAACATAATAGAATACATTGACACATGCTGCCACAGAAATTCAAGCTTAATTTTTGGTAATATTTAAGTTTTTACAACAAACTTGTGTATGTGATGCATTTTTTCTAATCCTATTGTCTGCCAAAATTTGATGCTAAAGAAAAATTAAAAAAAAACCCTTAGCTATTTAATAGAAGGTATTTGTTTTTGCTAGCATGCTTCATTTTTCTGAAATGTATTTGATATACTAAAATTATTTTCTGAGGCTGAGTATTATAAAGACCACAGTGTTTGTATTTAGTCTTAAAGCAGAGGGCTGCTGTTCTTTTAGTTATTTCTGAAATGTTCGTGAAGTGCATAGATTGATGACCTGTTTAGTACAGGTCCTCCATTATTATTAGTTTAGAGTGGTTCTATTTTAATAACAAAAAAAAAATCAAGCAGAAAAAAAAGTAATCCTATTTTTTTTCCTTGTTTTCTAAAGGCTGGAATGCACAGTTCCTGCTGCAAAAAGTCCAGGTTTTAATATATCCAGTAGTGTTTCTGTTGGACATGGCAAAACACTGTTCAATACATTTTCATACATGGTAAGCACTGTGATTAAACCTTTATAGTTAAGATTAGCTTCAATACTAACAGGAAAGGACTCCTCATGGGTCCAATGTGTATTCCTGTTGGCTTTATTGTTACTTCATGAAAATGCTAATAAATGTTTTAAGTCTTTTTCTTTACATTTTGAAAATAATTTTATAATCCACTGTTCTTATATTTACCTCCCTTCAGAATCCTGTAATAACGAGTATATCTCCCACGTATGGTCCCAAATCTGGAGGAACATTGCTAACTGTAGCTGGAAAATACCTGAACACTGGAAAATCCATAAGGATTTTTGTTGGTGAGCAACCATGCACTTTGAAAAGGTAATGTACTTACTAACAAATAATGCCTTTAATATTAAAATGTCTTGATTAAAGGTCTTGGAGTTAAAAAACCAAACTCAAACCTCTGCTTTTCTCTCCTTGTGTCACTTATCAGGGAATTTATACTGCAATAACCATTCAGTTCTGGATTATATCCTGAGTTTAGGATGTCTGAAAGATTTCCAGAAGGGACTACAGTTCCCTAGAAGCTTTGTTTATTCTGTAATACCTTCATTAACCCCATTAAAAGGTTGCACAGAGAAGTATCAAATCAGCTTCTAATGGACTAGAAACTGCTTATTTCCTATCATTTTTGTCAGCCTGATTCCCACACGCTCAGCCCTCTCTCTTGTCTTAGCAAGTGCTGCAGTGAGCAGCCAGTGAGCAGGCAGTGGGTGCAAGTTACCATTTCCTACTGCTTTGTTTGGTGGAAACCTGACCAGTGTGATAATGTCTGTCTCATGCTGAGGAGAAGCTATTTCTGAGCTGCTATCAGTGAACAGCCTACAAAATAGAGGGAGCATCAGTTTGGGAATTTTCCTGGTATATATAAAATTGTTTTGAGGTTTAAGCTAGATCTTTACTGGATCCAGTAGGAGCTCAGTCACAAATTTTTGATGTGCTGTGTGGAAATGCCTTCAATCACAGCTGTATATAAAAGTTAAATACCAATCACATGTTCTCTGCTATGGGCAGCCAAGAGTTCTGAATTTGGTAGCCATTCTAACATGGTGCAAATCCTACTTGATTCTGTTTTTAGGTACAGCAGGGTGACTCCTGAATTGTCACCTCTGTGAACACGGGCAGAATCTGGCCCACTGTGTTCCAGAAACAGGATATCCAGCAATTCCTCTGAATTTTGAGTACCATCTAATGATTATGGAAATTCATAGTGGTGAAACATCACACTTGTGGAGAACATGGGGAAGCAGTAGCCTATTAGTTAATGTCAGACTCAGAGTTAGGAGAGATGAATTTTATTCTTTACTACTGAATGGTTTATTGTATGCTCTTGATCAAATCAGCCAAGTCTGACTAAATCAAGAAAAGGATTTAGGTATCCAAATCTGATGACTAGCAAGATCTTCATCACTTCTGTTCTATAGTAATTTAAGGTGGCATATATTGGTGTCTTCGTCTCAACTGGGCAACTAGTGGACAAATATATAAACCTCTTGGGAATGATTCATCTGATCCATTTGAGACATCTGCTATCGGGGTGGGATGGCAGCCAGCTTGGATGCAGATGTTGGTCTGGTGGACCTCTAGGTATCAAACAACAGCTGAGACTTATCCAGTAAGCATCTCCAGCACCCCTCTTTCTCACTATCCTCTTTCACTACCTAAATAGGCAGCTTTCCCCAGTTCTAAAGGCAGCTAGATGAAGGTTTTTTTTTTTCCTTTAAAAGATGTTAACAAGCTTCCAGATACATATTAATGAATCATCATCCCTTATGGTGAACCCCACCTTCTTGGAAAGCTTCATAAGTTGCAGCAAATGCAGATTTTGCCTAATTTGGAGACCATCTCTTACATTCTGTGAGAACAGCCTCACTTGGATAGAGGCCCCTGGATGTGCTTGGGCCCAAATCACTGAAACCAGCTGGTAGAGTTGCATTTGGTTCTCCAGTCAGTTGTCACCCTTGTTGCTGATGTGCCCTGCTCCCTGTGACTACATCTCATGTGTTTCAAACTTCAGGATCCTTTATGCCTCTGCTGCCCACTCAATCACTGAGCTCAGTGTAGGAGGAGGAGGAGGACTTCCACAGCCAAGCATGATAGAAAGGGCAAGGTGAATATCCCAGAGATTCTGCTGGTGTGCTGCATTCAGACAGCTCCTCCTGAATTTTCGCCTTCTCCTTTCTCCTTGCCCTCTGCCTGCCCCTTAGCATCTGGTACATCCCCCACCAGCACCTTTACTTCAGGTTTTTAACACAGAGTAAGTCCTATGGATTTGAAAGAGGCATTATCCCTTGGTTATACTAGTTCAAGTAATTCTCCTTGAACCTGGAGTGTGCTGTTGTTTTCCAGGCTGGAAGCTGCCTTTGCAGGGTTCAGGGGCTCATGGTATTGTCACTACTGCTGGGGCAACGCCTTCCGTCAGGCAAGGTGCAAGTCAACTGAATTAAGATGAATCTGAGCCTAAGCAGTGCTGTTGCAATTTCTACCTGATGTCATGCGTTCTTGTTGCAATATGATTATCCAGCACGAAAATCAATGACATTTTTTTTACAAGCAGATCCTTAGGCGGTGTTGGGGCTCACTGAAGGACAGTGTTTTAAACCAAGTACACGTTGTATAATGGTGACAAGCAATTCCTTTTCAGTCCTCCCAGCATATCGGCGAGCGCTGTGGAGTGCTACACTCCAGCCCAGCAAATTCCGCAGGAATATCGTGTGAGAATGGAAATCGATGAAGCTATTCGAGATGCAAGCAGCCATTTCACTTACAGAGAAGACCCTGTTGTTTTAAAAATTCATCCAGCCAAATCTTTTCTTAGGTGAGCAAAATTTTCTTACAGAAATAAGAAAAGTAACGAATGAACAAAGAACAGCCATGCTGCTCAGCAATCTATCAAAAAAAATTGCATTTTTATCTCTATCTGCCATGCCAATTGCTTCTATTATGGTGCAGTTGCAGAGGGCAGATCATTTCCTTTCAGAGGTGAAGGAGAAGGGGGAAGGGTGCCTCTTTTCTCTATGTGATTTCACTCCTGGCTGCTGCTGAGCCTACCTATGATGTCCTGCTGAGATACATGCTGCACAGCTAAGTGTGTCTCCTATACTGTGTCTGGACATTACACTGATTACTGAGGAAAATCATTTAATGTGACAAGTCAGCAGACTCAGGAGAGCAAATGGATTTTAAAACAGTCTAAATCCAGCGCTATATAAATATTATGAATATATATGTATGGTAGTATATGTGTTTTCAAGTGAAATATTTATGGTCTCAGTAGCTCGAATCTAAGCCATCTGCCTTTGCCAAAAAAACGTCAGCAGTAAAACAGACACCTTGTTCGGTACCACTGAAAGCAATAGGTGAAATGAGTTAGCAAATGCTAATTACAAATATGCACCCTCTTCTAAAATGTACACATTTGTTTTGTACCCTGGCATACCACAGTTTTAAAAATTATTTTTCTTTTCTTGATTTGATTAGTTGTAATAGTATAAAATTTATTTCCCAGAGCTTTTATTTTTCTCAAAGCTATGTATTTGCATTCACCCCATATATTCCAAATTCTGGTTTTATGTTATCATTTACTCTAAAATACAATTTGTAATTAATATTATCACAGCAGTTATTTATACTACTCATCTTTTTTTTTCTTTTCCTTTTTTTTTCTTTTTTTCTGTAAATTTTCCTAGTGGTGGAAGTACAATCACAGCTCAGGGAATCAACTTGAACTCAGTGTGCTTTCCTCAGATGGTGATTACTGTACCTAAACTGGGAATGAACTTCTCTGTGGTGAGTTGGTCTTAGAGAAGACAATCTGTTATCTTTTCATCTTGATGTGGTAAGGGTTATGAATTTTCAGTCAAAATACTTTGCCTTTTGTCTTGAAACTTTGGTTTCACTGATACATCAGAACCATCTTTCACTGGGTTCACTGATACATCAGTGTTTTCTGTACAGACTGTTTTCACTGTATAGGCAAAAATCAAAATAAATTGGAAATTAAGCTGAGGATAAAACAACAGTTTCCAAGGAGCTTTTTCCAAAGAAATAAGGCTATTACAGTATCTGATAATAAGATTTTTATACTGTAATTTTAAAACACAAATTCTGTGACTAAACACAGAGCAATGTAATATAGATATGTCAGATTACATACCAAGTTCAAGCACTACTGTGATATTCAAGTGGTGACTGTGGATATACATCAAAGAAAGAGGAAAAGTAATTAAGTAAAATCAAAAGTAAGAATTATTTTTAAGAATTTCTGATTGCCAAATTCCCTATTGGGGAAATATTTCCTAACTTTGACAAGTTCAGCAACAAGTTTTAAGATGGGTTTGGGCTATTGCAACTGGGCACCTCTGCTTGAACAGGGGGTCAGTCAGAGATCTAAGCCTTTTTTTTGTTCCTGAGTTGATAATACACAGTGTCTAAATCTAAATTCAGTGTACAGATATGACCATGTGATCTGCTTTAATTCTTAAAAGGCAAAGATGGCATTTGTTGTCGAGCTGTACTGAAACTGCTTTCTGTAAGATTTTGTCTACACATTTGTGTTGTACGTCCAACATTTTCTCATCCTATAAGGTCTGTTTAGTCTAACTGAAGCTAAATTGACCTACGCTCTTTATGACATGCTATTTACTGTTCATATTCTCAGCTTATTTCTAATGATCATCATACACTATTTCCTGAATTGAATTCTAAGTATTAGACCTAGGTTTGCTCAATGCATTTTAAATGGTGTGTCTGCAAATTTGCAGTCTTTTATAGCTTCAAGGTCATCATGATCCTAATTTGTATAATATTATGAGTGTCAGGACCTGAATTTCCGCAGCATGTAGTTGTGGCTTGTAATTTAATGGGTTCAGATTTTAATCTAAAAATCAGTTCCGTTGCAATGAAACACAGTGTTAAGTGTTATCAAAAAGTCACTTTACCCATGAGTTGGAAAACAAAACCTTTTCGTGAAATCAACCAAACTAAAAATGTATTAGATTTTGAGCAAGGTGGGCATGATTATTTCTAAGCACAAAGGATTTCCAAGGAAAAGATCATTGCTGAAATCACATATTGAGATTTTGTTTTCTGTGGGTTTCA
Source organism: Climacteris rufus (assembly GCA_013398175.1). Lineage (NCBI taxonomy): Eukaryota > Metazoa > Chordata > Aves > Passeriformes > Climacteridae > Climacteris > Climacteris rufus. The sequence continues at coordinate 647,267 of VZRZ01006731.1, read as the reverse complement.
GCAGTCCTTTTTTTTTTTTCTTTTTTTAAAGTGAAGATCATATATTTACTTTCTCTGTTGCCCTGTGGGAATATGCAATATTGCTTCTCTTCAAGACCAGATACTGCACACCTTGTCAAATATTTGGGACTTCTTAGAATCTCAACAGATTTGAAAGATTTGAAGTTTTAAAGAATTAAATCCACTGTTCAAAATTGACTGGCAACTCCAGGCAATAAACACCATAAAATTTACCCTCTCCCCCAAATATCGGGGAGCAACCTTACCTTTGAGCAGTGGATTGCTTTCATCCTGCCTTTTAACCTGCTGTAGAAAAAAGACATGGACATAGACAGCCAGAATTATTTCCTTAATTCTTTTTCTTTTCATACCTTGCAGTGCATGTGACATTTGCCAACACACAAATCTCCTACCACTGCTGATCTCTAAGAAATTTGTCCCAGTGTATGAGCAGCTGTACACAAGTTCATTTTCCCTGCACAAAAGGTGGAATATAACCTCAAATGGATTATAATCCATAGCATTTTATACTTTGATGCTGCCCAAGCAATATATTTTTGCTCTATTGAAATTAAAGGCCTCTGGCACTCAGTTGCCTTCCTAGCCTCTGTGGCAGCCATTTGTTCTGCCACTATTCTCTACCTCAAGCATATTTCTCAAGGAAGAATATTAATTCTCAGGTACAAAAGAAAGATTTATAAGTGGCAAAACAAGATTGTACTGTGTAATTGAGGAAATTTCTGGTGGAGGATGCCTATGGCTGTAGTCTGACCCATCCTGCACTGGAAGTTCTGGGCTCTGTGCTTGAAGGCTATACCAAAAAAACCCAACCTTTCATCCAGCCATTACAAAAATAAACAACAAGGAACTATTTCCATCCAGACCAATATCCCATTTATAAAGGAGAAGATAGGTTTTCCTGAACAGACCAAACCCAGACAAAGAGTATAATACAACCCAAAATGCTCAAGAAGTGCTATAGCTAAGGTTTTATGTCTTTTTCTTCCTTATTTTGGGAGAGGATAGCTAAATGAGTAATTTTTTAAATTGTTATTTAAACCCTTTTTCTTTTTAGTTTTCTTTCATTAGCCTCCTCCAAGAAGCTGCTTTTGTCAGCATTCAGAAACTCTGGCTCTTGGGAAAACCAAAGCCAGCACTGAAACACATCCCAAAGCATCAAAGGAAAGTACAGCTGGGAGGGACCACAGAGGCCTAGCCTGGCCCCCTTCCCTGAGCCAGGAGTAAATTTATGCAGACCACTGCCTGACAGATATTTGTTTAGGCTGTTATTAAAGCTCCTTGTGAAAGAAATTTCACAACCTTGCTTAAACAAGCTTTAGAGAGAGCTGCTCTACCTGCTTACCTAGTGGTTTGGAAAGACTTCTTTCTAATAATTAACCCAAATCCTGCAGCTAATTACCTATCTTCTTGTTTAACCCTCTGTGGACAAGAAACATATTATCGGTCTGTCCTGCTAATTTTATATATTTGCACTACACTATGATTCAACTTTTCTCTTTTCCAGTCAAAACAACCAAACCACTCCAAATTTTCCTGATAAAGGTTGTTTCCTAGAGTTCTTCTCATTCTTTCTCCCCCACTCCCAGAGCCCTTTCCATTTGCCTAAAACTGGTGTTGCCCAATTTAATACAGGTCTCATCTTTTCCTGTCAGCTCTCTGTCCTCAGGTTTAATTGTGGCCTAGAGTCCTGATGGAATCACAGTGTAAAGTGAAGGGTCATTTCTGTTGGGGATGCTCTGCATCCCAAAGTCTCAGGGAGCAGAGTCAACTGACACACCCTGTGGCATTTGCTCTTCTCTGCCTCTTTCTTTCCCTCTCAGTGGAAGAGGTGAGTGGTACAACTGATAAAGTTTTTTTCTGGAAGAGCTTCCTATAAGAAGTGAAGTTTCACTGACACTTAAAATTTTGTTTTGGGGGCAATATGCCAAGTCCCTATAGAAAAAACGTTTAAGTTGATCTGTTCAGCTTTCTAATTTGTAGTTCAGTATTTCTGAACATTTTTCTTCTATAAAGCAAAACTTCCTTGTTTCCACTTTGCAGTGTTCATTTCATATTTATTTAAATTTCCTTTAAATTCCTCAGTATTGTGTTACACTAGTTGTGTTTATGTTACATTCTATGCTAATGCTGTCAAAATAATACATTTTGCCTTCTTTGAATCTATTTGAATGAGTCAAAAAATGTTCTAGAGTTACTGAACCATATGTTTCAATAAATGTAATGTATTTCTTTTAATTTTCTATTTCATTACTTCTTATCATTTATTCTGACTGGGAACAAAAAGTAGGAATTTCAGCAGTGCTGCATACATTCCTAACAGCTCTAGAGAATGCATAAGAATACGGAAACGTGCTCATTCTGCTCACACATCCAGTTCCTGTGTGAGGTACACAAGCAGCTTGTTCCCTCCTTTCATTGTGCCTGTAAAAAAACCCTAAGCACAGTTTGGAATGGTGTTTGATCAGGAGGGAACCTGTGCTGTAAGTTGTGCTAGATGATTCTCCTGCTTCTGAAGCACTTGGGACCAAAGTTTTCTCTTTGAAAGCCTGTACTTTGCATTGATTTCCCCCCAAGTGAACAAGTGGTCATTTGGGGATCCTTTGTTGTAGCATTTTTAATATTCCATCTATGAACTAACTTGGATGTATATTCCCACTGATTAATCTCTTCTAACAATGAATGTCCCATGATATGCAAGGTTGTGAAACTAAGAAGCAGCACTTTTTAATACATGACCTTCAACAACTGACCCTGTAGATATGCAAGATCTTCTCTTTCCACAGACTTTTAATTATCTCTTCAGTAAGTAGTCTTTTGTTTTATCTTCAGCATTTTGTAATTTCTCCCTGCTAGGTGCCATTTCCTGATGTTTTACAGGAGAATTTTAAAATGTAATGTTCCTTCAATGTTTACAAGTCTGTAAACAATCCATACCCATATTCGTCAAAATGCCTAGAATTCAGCAGTGAGTGTCTGCCTCAGATGTATTAAATAATGATAAAAAAAATTCCCTGGAAAGTGTGAATGGTGACTGTGTGATTATTGAAGATATTTGTGACTGCCTATCCAAAGACACTCAGGCGTGGATCCTCTATCTCTCTTGACTCCATGGCATAAAGCTGCCACAGAAACCCAGAAAAGAGTTTCCCCCACAAAGGGAAACAATTTGTCTTTCTTTCTGTGCCAAATCTGTATCTCATGCACATGTCCTGCCAAGGAAAGAATACAGCAGGGGATGTCAGGGAAAAGCCACTGTGTGAAATCACCAGGGATGTAGTGCTCCAAGGTACATTGACCATCCCAAGCCCAGGGAGGAATTTGGACTCCCAGTCAGTATTGGTCATGTTGTGCAAAGGGCTGGCTCTCAGACCCAAGAACAAGAGATGTTTTACTCTACCTTCTGGTCCAATGATCTGATAGACTAGAAGTATAATTTCCAATGCCTTTATCCAAGAAGACAACTAAAATAAAAAAGCTACTAATCCATTAGGATCATTCATTGTACTACCTGAAATGGCAGCAAAACCCTCAAGATACGCTGCTTGAGTGTCACTGCTTAACACAGAAAAGTCTTCTGAATGGGCTTCTCTTCAAGCTGGACCTGTATTTTCTTCTGTTTCTATTGAGAAATCATCCTTTGGCAAAGATGGTTGGAGAGTCTCCAGGTCTGTCTTTGTCTTCATTCATCTTTCATTCCTCACTGGAACTCCAAAAGTTTACTTTCTATGAAAGAACAAATTGGCCTTTTTCTCCTTTCTGACAGCTGCAGATCCTGTAATACACATCTAACTGCCCCTCTCTAATCTGGGTCAGCTGCTGGGAGACCTCTGGAACTCAGAGGTCCTCCCTCATACTTTTCCTGTTGTTCTATCAAATGAAAAAAAATTGAATTGGGCACTGAAGTTCAGGTTCTGTAGGTCAGGTTTGAATTAATTGCCTCAAGGGTCATATTTTACAAATGAAACAAGAATGCATACCTTAAGTGATGAGTCATATGCATTGTGCAATGGATTATTATTCCCTTTGGGGTATAGCATTTACTTATGCTTGTGAAATGCTCCATCATTTTTATATTTTTTCTTCCACATAATCTTCAAATGTAGATTATAGTCACAAGAAAAATGTAGGCTTAGCTTTTAAATTGAATGTACTTTAAAGCCTAATTAAATAAAAGTTAAGGTGCTGGGTGATAGGCAGTATCTTAATTGAGAAGGCAATAGATTGAATTAGGGGTTTTTCTTAGAGATCCTCAATCCAATATTTCTTGAAAACTAAACCGTCATATTCTTCAATTGCTAAAACCAATTTCAAGGTAAAAATGTCATGTCAAATGATTTACCAATAAGGGCATTGCAAATAAGATTTTTCTTGACCTTACCAATCAGTCACATTGCATCCCTTCCAAAGAGTATTATTAGATTTTTATCATTTTCTGAAAGCTTCCGCTTCAGAAACGAGCCTGATAAAGTAAAGTATCTGATTCTAATAGATAGCCACAAACAAAGTTATGAATACCACTGCTATTCATTTAAGGGACATCACTACTCTACAGTAGATAAAGAGTCTAATGAATTTACATTAATCAAATAAATATTATGATTACTTGGGACATACTTGGGTTTATAATTATACATATTTCAATAATTCTTTTTAAGAATCGACACAATATGATAGATATCTTCACGAATATTCATACATCATGGAAAAGTATGGCTTGTTCATCCATTATACTAATGATGGAAGTTATTATTACCATACTGATTCAAATTAATTTCTAGATTCATGTGGTAGAACAAAGCCTGAGATATGGTCAGTGGTGTATAACAAGGTATGCACAAGAACAACAGTCTGATACTGTAAGCAAATGGAGCAAAAACCTGCCTTGTCTAGTGTCCCATGGTTTACATTGTTGTCATGGGGGTAACAAAAATATTTCTGAATTTCTGGTAGGAATCTAAATGGGCTTTTAGGTACATAGGTGCAAGTGTCATTAGCATCACTGAGGGCTGCACCAAGTTATTTAACTGAGTGCCGAATTCACAGTTCACAGACATGTAAGAGCTCTAAAACTGTAGTGCCCAGAACACTGAAAATGTTTCCTTTGGCAGATTCAATATTTCATAATATTATTCACATAAACATAGATTGCTGTGGTGATAGCAAAAAGCCCTGATTTGTAGATAGCTAATTTAATCCAACTTTTCAAGCTAATGTGAGTATATAGCTGATACAGCCTGAGTGGTTATGTCACTGATCTGAAACAGCAAAATTACATTGCATTAATTTAAAATAATTTCACAGCACCTTCAGGCAGCATTTTATAATGAGAACCAATTTAATTTGAAAAACAAAACAGAAAAATAAATATTTTGGCCTTCTCTGGATGCACACAGGTATTCAACAGCATTGTTGATCTTCCAAGGAAATCTCTTGTAGAACAAATACAAGATTTATGACTATAAGCTTAGCCCCATTCTTACTGGGACACCTGTCAAACACACTATTTATATATTTAAAAAAAAAAAAAAAGAAGTTTAATCTGCTCTCAGGGTACAGTGCACAGGGGACTACTTACCAAAGGTTTGTACTAGAAGAGAAATACTTCTGTGTAGCTGAAGCAACTCTGTGCCAGAAGTCCTTCAACCATATCCTTGGTAGGCAGCATGAAAAGCAGGCACAGAGAGGGGAGCACATGATGCAACCACAAACTAGCCACTCTGCAGTTTGCGTGATGCAGCCCAGCACCCACTGTGCCTCCCACTGATGCTTGTAGATGTGCTGCTGACATTCTAAGCAAAGTACTCCTGCAGAAACCTTCACAGTCCAGAGAAAGTTGACCCTTCTAGAACACTGTTAATCTAATTAAAGCTGTTGTCTGAAGTGGATCAGATGAAACCCACTCTAGGCGAGCTGTTGTCCCTATGTCCCTATGTAAAGGCAGTTTAGATGAGTCCTGCACTTTATACTGGATCACATTCCTGTGGCACAAAGCATCCTCTGGAAGGTCTTCTGATCACATGGTGCACCAGCAGCTTTCCCCCAGAGCAGGCCATCATAAGGAATACTGGCAGAGTGAGAGGCAAGTGTGGTTTTATGCCTGTTGTCAGGCAGCTCCTGCACTGCAGTGAGGGGCAAACATCTCATCCCTGCTGGTCCGAGATAGTGTGCAAAGCAAGTCCCACAGTCAACACTCTCAGCAGGGACACCGTGTACCACACACCTGGGACCAAGTGCCATACACTTGGGGCCTTACATATACATTTTTAGAAAGAAGATATACTTTGCTGAACTTTTGTTGCCCAGAATCCACAGTGGCTTTAGCTCTAAAGCCATTTCTCACAGAGTCCATAGTGCTTTTCTGGAAACATAGTGGCTTATCTGCACTGGGGATAAACAGTGCTTTACTTCTGTTTTCCACTGGTTCCAGTTAGATTTGTTGACTTCTACCTTGTCCTCTGGTCCCTTAATATTTCACTACTTCAGTAACAAAAATGAAGGAGAAATCCATGTGGCAGTCACTGTGACAGGCTGGGTAAGCTGAACTATGGCTGCTCAGTACATCAGGCTAGCCTTCTAGCCTGATGGTCCTTGGCTTTGCAAAATCGTTTACCATTAATTATTTGCAAAATATTTACTTTAAAAGTGCTGTGAACAATCAGGCCAGGAAGCTTGTTTACTTGAACATTTCCTCAACAAGAGTGCAAACACCATTGACATGAAGTTTTTATACTTTTCTCCCAGCTCTACATAAATGCTGTGTAGCACTGAACAGGATTTTGCTTTGGTTAAAGAAGAACAAGACCTTTGGTGTTTATTTTTTCAATATATGTGTATTGTTAAAGAAAGTTGCATTACTCAGTGACTTCCTATGCATGTACATACTGAAATTACCTCTTTTTTTTCCTCATAGGCATGTAGCCACCGCTCTAGCTCAGAGATAATCTGCTGCACAACACCTTCACTGAAAGCTTTCAATCTCCAACCACCCTTTGTAACCAAAGTGTTCTTTATTTTTGATGGTGTCAGCTCCCTGTACTTTGATTTTGATTACGTAAATAATCCTGTATTTAAGCATTTTGAAAAGCCAGTGTTCATCTCAAGAGGCAACCAAAATGTTCTGGAAATTAAGGTAAGAAATGCTGAAATAAGTTTTTCAATTATTTGCAAGTGCATATCAGCAGCACAGCATGGAACAGACGTTTTGATGAAATAAAGGAAGCCCCAATGAAGCGAGGGCAGAGAGAGCACTGTGTTCAGTACTGCATTCACCCGAGCCCAGTTGTCACAACTTAAAAGATGCAGAGATGAAAACAAATATGTATGTACCAGGGTGGTTGTTGGCCTCAGGTGAAGCGGGAGAGGGGCTTTCCTTGTCCTCATGGGAGGACCACGCTGCATCAGCTTCTGATGGCAATAAGCTGCATCACCAGTTCAGGATTTAACATGGCCAGCAGCCCAGAGCCTGAATTATGTGCTCTGTGCATGAGCCCTGGCTCTTATGTGTCACATGGGTTTGTGTCCTTCCTCACAAGAGATGCGGCCTGTCTTCTTTGGTTCTTTTGAGCTGAGGGAAACTCTGGCCTGTGCACAAAGTCACTCATGAGGATCAGTCACTGCTGTAGCCTAAATATTTATGGATCCATGAAAAATGCAAAGTTGATGCTGAATAGCTCTTCGAAGAGCACTCAGAATAGCCTACATAGCACTGAGAAACATCTCTTAGGAATTTGGGGCCCTCACTGGCACAGGTTGCTCTCCACTACAATGCTGCAAAGAAAGTTAAATCCATTTTGCGAGACTTGAAATCTAGTTTTTTCTGAGTTAGTGTATTAAATAGAAAAGGTATAAATATGGGAATTTCTAGTTTACAATGAGTGCTTATGAAAATTTATTGTTATGTTTATGTTATTTATATAGATATCTATAATTTATATAAAATATAATCGATAAAAATGTTTTATGGAAGACAATGAGTCTTAATGCTTGGGTCATCTCTTAGTGTCACTCCTGCAAAGCTCTGTAAGCCAAAACTTGTGTCGTATCACAATGAAGAAATCTTGAATCCCTAAGGGCTTTGACTCCAAGATGGTCCAGTGGGCCAACTTCTGGGCTCCAAGTCGTCAGAAGGATTACTTCAGAGTTCCAGCCAGCCATCCTGAGTTCCAGTAAAACTCTGAATATTAATCCATCTCTGCAAAGTGTTTTGGGCAAATACCAAAGAATAACTAATCTGTTTTTTATTTTTTATGTTTCTTTTTCTACTTAGAGCTCTTGGCCGTACAGTCACTCCTTCCTCAATGCAGAGAAATTCTCTTGTTCAGTTATGGAGAAACGCTAGAAAGAGTTCTGGTGTGTGGGTCAGTGGAGATCTGGGAATATATAGCTGCTGCATGGCTCAGTGCCTCTGTGCAATGACAGCAGTGTTTTCCAGTATTTTCCAGGTCATGAATATCAACCAGTTGGAAAAAAGTCTAATTTGAGAAGAATCACAGAATAACATAGATTGGAAGGAACCTCTAGAGGTCTTCATAGTCTAACTCCATTGCTCAAAACAGGGCTAAGTTTAAAAATTAGGTCAGGTTGCCTATGGCTTTGTGTAAATGAGTTTTGAAAATCTCGAGGAATGGACATTCTACAGCTTTTAAAAATGCAGCTCCACGAACCTTGCATTGTGTGTCCTGTGCTTGAACTCCCCTCCTAGCTCAGTGGCCTTCTTCTGTACTTCATCCTTTGTCAGTATCTGTCTTTTTCTGTGGGGTTCAAAACTTGAAACAGTTCTCAAGGTGTGGCTTCAGAAGTGCTGACCAGAGAAGAACAATCACCTTCAATCTACTGGCTTTGCTGCTGCAGAAATGTGTGCTGAGCCTTCATCACTACAGTGGCATACTGCTGCCTCATTTTATGTTATGGTCCAGTACATCGGTCATTTTCCTAAGCCTGATGCCATCTGAAAGCTCAAAGACAGTGCATCCTATCACTTTGTCCAGGTTATCAATAAAGATTTTAACTAGTATTGTTCCCAGTATCAGCCATTGTCAAATGCCACTTGTTAGATTTCGAAGATTCGGTATGTCCAGGCAGTTTTTCACTCACATTATAGACCATCCATCCAGTCCATACCATCCTAATATTTTTTCCTTGCTAGGAGAGATTGTGTTGCAAAACTTGCTAAAACCAAAGTTCACTTGTCCAGTGCTGTCCTTTTATCTACAGAGCCAGTCATCTCCGCATCGAAGATTGGTCAGGCAAAATCCACTCTTGGGAAATCTGTGCTGGCTGTTGCTAATCGTGTTCTTGTCCTTCCAATTCCTGGAAGTGCTTCCATGAGGGCTTGCTCCATAATCTTCACAGAGACTGAGGGTCAAAAATTAGTTGGTTTTTTTAACTCTCTACTTTGTTTACTCTTTTATTCTCCCCAAAGAAGTCTCTGGTACTCCTTATTGCTAGGAAAAAGTCATTCAGATAAGAAAGGCTGACTGAGGACTGTCCTAGTGACAACTGACCAAAATCACAATTTTGTAGTATTGACCTGTAGTCATGGCAGTCAAGGCAGATGTCTCCCTAAGCCTAATGTCCTAGTTATTTCCTGACAACCAGCTGGAGGATTGCGTTAGTGAAAGCTGGTCTAGAATGGAACATGAACAGGCACCAATATAACATCTTCCTCTAAATAGAATTAGTTATAGTGGGGTGCTTCTATCAAAACAGTTAGGCAACATTCATAAATTACAGTCAGGAGTCAAAAGAGCATTACAAGCCATATTGGCAACACTTTTCCCTCAATCCGTACCCACATTCAAAAATACACACACAAAAGTTTACGTGCCTCATGATCATATTTTGTGCAGTAATTAAGCAAGCTCAGCATGAAATTAAATGGCAGCTTGCTTCAGTGAACAGTCTGTTCTACCAAACAAAAGTTCTTTTATCTCTTTCTTAATTAATTTCAGAGGGGTGGAGAGAGCTTTTATCACAAGTTTTTCAATCTAACTAATCTAGTGTGACATATTTGGCTTTCATCAAATGGCAGTGGGTACCGATTGAATTGTTCTGTTTGGTTTCTCCTGATGACCACAAGATGTTTTTGTAAGAAAATGTTATACACAAGAAAACATTAGGTTTTCTATTTAAAACACAGTCAGGGAACTCTATGCCACAAATGTCAGTCCTCCTTGTCTTCAGTGCCAGCCTCTCAACATCCCACATCATCACCGTCTTCCTCTGCCAAGTACGTGGCTCTTTCAAGTCTCTTGGTGCCCACCATGTCCCAGTCAGAGGGGTCACGACAGAGTGGCTTGAGACAATTCTCTGCTTCAACACCATGAAGACACCACTTCAGAAGTGCTCCCATCTCCTGCCAACATGGAAAGCTGTCAGGGCAGGAGAAATTCTGATGTTGTACTGTTGAGTCTGCTGAAAAGAACAGAGTCCACTTGCTGCCTCTTGTATCATAAGCCGCTGATCCAGACCTGCAAGCTGGGCTGCTGACAGCCCACTACATCCTAGCTGTTAAATAAACCAAACAAACCAACCAATAAATAAGAAAAGCATCTTTCCTCAGTTAGCCCAGAGGCCTGGCCTATTCTGGGGTTGTGATTGTGCACTAAGCTGATGCAGGGACTCTACATTATTCAAGAGGAGGCCTAAGCACGGGCCACCAGTAACTAAAGCGTATTTATAAATATAAATCTTTCACTAGAGAAATATATAGCACAGTTGCATTTCAATGTGTAACAACTGACATGCTACCCAGCACAACTGAGATCTTAGCTATGCTCTGACACTTCTGTCTTAAAACTTAGAGTAGGACAAGACATACTAAATTTCCTACTCTATTCCTAAGCCAGTGCAACACATCCTTTATAGACAATCTTAAGGAAATCTTCTTCCACAATGCATAGGAAATTGTTACTCTCAATACCAAGTCCTAAAGAGAGCAATATGGAAGCTGTGGTATTTTTGAGCAAGCTGAAAAGGAACCTCTGCAGCTGCAATAATTCCTCATTCTTGCCAAATCAACCTGCTCACTCGGCTTAGGAACCTCAAAAATTCTTCTGACACCAATCTCTAAATTTACACACCTTAGTTTATGGTTCTTCTGCTGCTTTTGGACTTTTACCTAAGTTATTCCCATCTCTCTAAAGTTATGAGGTTGTTGTGCTACCAGATTGGGTTGCAACAGCTACCCAGTACAGTAATGAACTTTTCCAGCTTGTGTTCAAGGGCATTGCTCACCAAGAAAGGGGTAATACACATTTTAAAACAGCAAGTATTGTTTCCCAGTTCTCACAGGAGCCAGTTTCCTCCTTTTCTTAAAATTGTAGGCAAATTCTGTTGTCCCAAGAAGAGGAAAACCACTGCTGAAAGCATTTTGAAACTCTTAATATATTTAGATATCATAGTGAATATATTTGAAACTATAATATATTAATGGTAACATAATGGTCATAGTAGGAAGTAAAAGTTACCGTCTTTAAAAATGGCTAAGGACTACCTTAGGAAACATCAGTATAATTTTTTTTTTTTCCATTTGTGTAAGTATCAGTTTTGGTGGAGACAAAAATTCTAGGTTTCGTTGTAGAAGAAGAGACCACTTAACCACACTCTCCAGGAAAATGTATTTATCCTGAAGATGGAAAAATTAAATTCAAGTCTTTTGAGGTACATCATTCAAAGGAAAGGTCTGAACACGAATGGCTCGCAATCTGCTGCAAGTCTCCATAATAATGAGCAACAAACATTCACATGCTCCCTGGCCCAGGAATATTTTCTTACTTAACACCAAACAGAATGCTTCCAACTAGACAGACGATAGAGTGCAAAATGGAATTTTATGGCCAGCAATTAAAAAGCATTTACCTGGGGTGTGACTTTGCCATCAAAATAAGACATTAAACTGGCTCTCCTATACATTTATTACAATTTTGCCAGGGTTCAGTCTCATTCCACAGCACATCTAAAACTTATGCCAAAGTAAGAATATTTTTTGCCCCTCAGAATGGGATTCCTGTTTCATTTCCAATATACAAGGCTTCATAGTGGTGTCAATTGTGATGCCTTCCTCCCTTCTCATGGAAATCTTCCAGATCCAGTCCACATAAATAGGCTGTATTACTCCCTTCTCCCCATCTAATCCCACTTAATATGCCTCTTCTTTCATCTTGAGCTGGGCTGTATGTGGAGTAGACCCACAGATCTATTCCTGAGCGCAAAAGATCCTTAACTTGGCCTTTGGATTCTACCATCACAGTATCAGAAGGAATAATTTTTCATCCAAGTCTGGAATGTGAGAGCAGGTTTTCTGAGTAAGGAGTGCACTTTTAAAGCTCTCGTCTTTACCAAGGTTTATTTCCTTTTTGGTCTGTGGAACATGATTTTAACAGATTTCTGTATTATTATAATTAATTAATTCTTTTTGAAAGCTTCACTTCTGCTACCATAACCACTTGCAAAACAAAATGTTTGAGATGCCTTTAGCTTGTGGATAATATAATGCCAGTTTTGTGTAAACAACAGCGTTACATAATGCATCCTTTCTTGCACAAATTATGCAAAAATCTAAACAGGACCAACAGGATTAATCCCTCAGACATTTACATTTTTAGAAGTCTGTAGGGCTGTATGAGTGTTAGTGACAGCAGATTTTTATCTGTAAACATTACCGTCCTACCCTGGTCTGTCTGTCAAAGTCCCATTTAAATGAAAAAACCTTATATATGTGTATTGACAGGACAGTGCAAATTCGCATTAGTCTTTTATTTCACAATTTATTTTCCATTAATAAAAACCATTTTCCAAGCTTGTAACTGCTTAATTTTTATGAGATGTTTATGTAATATGAAATTGATTTTTTTCAAGGGAAATTATATTGATTCAGAAGCTGTTAAAGGCGAGGTGCTAAAAGTTGGAAACAAAAGCTGTGAAAACCTCCTCCTGCAGTCAGAATCAATTCTGTGTACGGTTCCCAGCGATCTCCTGAAATCCAACAGTGAGCTAAATATAGAGGTGAGGCAACTACACCACATGTGAGATATTAATGCCATTTTTATTATCATTTGCAGTATCACTATTGAACCAATAAACTTTAAGCCTAAATAAAATTTAAGCCTAAGCCTGTGCTTACAGAGATATCACTATCCCTGTTTGTTTGGGATGGAAATTCAAATAATATCAACTATTTTAAAATAAATATTATCATCATTGTTGTTATGACCTGTTTGTACAGAGACTTTCTGAAGCCTAAGGCACAAAGTAGGACCTGAACTAAGCACAGAAATAAAATTATGGTTATTAATCCAAACACAAGAGGAAACATATGGGGAAGAATGAAAAGCTATAAAGGAGTAGTTTTAGTTTGGAACTCACAAGCCATTTTTTCAACAAAAAATTCTGCTGCATTCAAGAGGATCAGATCCTTCTTGAAAGATTTCTTTTTATTTTGGTTTTTTTTTTTTTTTTTTGGTCTGCATTTTATACTTTTATTTCAATTCTTTTTGTAAGAAGAAGACAGGACAAATGTTTGAGTCATTGATCTAAAAGTGGTCTCTAGAGTCATTCAGTATGCTATTGCAAATTTAAATTGCAGACATACTGATTCATAAAATAAGACACAAATCTTTCAGTACATTTGTATTTTTTAAATGTATAAAAAAAGAAAAATTACATTGGAATGGGATTACCTTTAAACTATGAAACTGGACTCTGATTCACTGAAAACAGTGGAGACTTTGCCAGTCATGTAAGTGTGGTTAGTATCAGGGTCTGTGTAAGCTCTTTGAAGTAGGGACATCTATTTTCTCTATGTTTTTATGGCACTCATCTCAACAGGATCCTGGGCTGTGTATGATATTCCTATGTGCTACTGAAATTTAACTAAATATTAATAACTAATTTTATTTATTAATACAGTAAATAGCAATTTATTTTAATATTAATTTATTTTTAAAGTAAGTATTATATTTCTTGGACATATCAGGCAAACTGTAAAATTAGATGCAGCTCTCCATTTGGTGTATGTTTCCCGGATTTCTAAATGCCTAGTTTCATATAATACTTGTGCAGGTTGCGTTCAATTAATATGTTGTATTTTTACATATGCTGCCAGGACCAACACTACATTCAATTAGTTCTATTATGTGATGTTTTCTTAACCTCTAAGAAACAGATATGTGTGACATGTTTCATGCATAGAAAAGAACAAAACATAAAGGGGTTAAATAAGGTTTCTGCTTGTTTACTGGCAAGGAGACTCAGAAATTGTAGTCTGCCCAGCGAAGAAGAAAATTTGCTCTTTTGACGGGCAAATCCATCATTACAGTGCCCAGAGGGATGAATTCCACAGGCAGAAGAAAAAGATGGCCAAATGCATTCCAACTGACTGAGCTAGTGCTGTGTGACCTAAAATAGTTTTTCCCTGTTAGCTGCTTGGTGTTTGTTTAGTTGTTGATTTTTGGGGTTGGTTTTTTTTTTTTGTTTTGTTTTGTTTCTTTAAACTGTCATCAAGCTAGAAGCTGGCAAGGGACAGGCTCACGTGACCTTGGGAACTAAAATGCAAGCACGCTGTCCACAAGAGATTGAGTTTGGTGTTACAGCATGTTTATGCCAGAAGGACACATATTAAAGACAGCTGGGCTATTTTTTTCAATGTGCATCTCAGCCCATATATCCATAGGCCCATTCCATGCACCTTTTGAGTAAAAGAATGACTTTAATATTTTGAATTAACATCTGGGAACAGTGGGACCCTGTTATCCAGAGTGCATATGAGTGCATGCTGTGTGTGTGGTGTATCAGATACAGAGTTGTGTCACTGCCAGAGGTCTTGAAGGTGAGTAAAGGGCCATAAACACGTAGATCTGTTTTCATGTACAATTCATGTAACAATTTCTCCACTCCCAGTGTATTATTGCAGTATAGCATAACAAAATCAAGATTTAATACATACGGGACATATCAGCTTATTATTTTTTTTTCTTTGTTATTTCAGTGGAAGCAAGAAGTTTTGTCAACAGTTATTGGAAAAGTGCTGATCCGGCAAGATCAGAATTTCACGGGACTAATTGCAGGAGTACTTTCAACATCAGTCTTACTTTTTATCTTTTTGGTGTTTTTCCTTTGGAGAAGGAAGAAGAAACAAATTAAAGGTCCATCCTAGTCAATCCCATCAAATAATTCCATTATTATATCTTAGATTTTAGAAACTGACATAATGTTACGCTTTGCTCAACTGCCACCCACTGCCCTGTTTTAACCTGTCAGCAGAGGTTTCACAATCAAGTCCCAATATTTAGTTGCATTTTAGTGTTTGGCCAGAGCCTTAACTGGGTGAAGGGCCGTATTATGCCTTAAGCAGAAGGATTTCAGAGGAACTCTGAACTAAAAGGAAAACTTAATAACTTCTCTTCCCCAATCAGCTTTGGAAGAGGGGATGAGTAAATCACATGCATGGAATCACAGGTACTTCAGCTTCAGCCAATTGCCTTGTATTTCTCGAGGCTCTGCCTGAGTTGTGCAAGACACAGAGTGCTGGTATTTTGTTCACCCAAATCAGGAACTTAGTCAGACTCTGATTCCTCTCTTGCCCGTATGTCTGGGTTTCCTTCCAGTGGGAGCTGCCACACTATGTAAGTGGGAGGAGGAGGGGAGCTAGTGTATAACCAAACCTTGTGCTGATAGAGTATCACAGTCAGACCACGAAGCCAGCCCTAGAGGCTTCAAAGTTGTCTTTGATCTTCCAGTATGACCAAGAGTGGGTCTTCAACACAAGCTGCAGAATATTTTGCACTGTACAAATAGCTCAAGTTCAGGTCCTGCACATCTGCCACAGCAACAACCTGACCCTCTGCCCAGCAGAGCAGAACATCTAAATTTAAATAAATAGCTAAACTAATATTGGCATACCAAAAACATGAGGGTTTCTAATATTTCTTTCTCCTTCCCCTTCAGATCTGGGAAGCGACCTAGTGCGTTATGATGGCAGAGTGCACACTCCTCACCTGGACAGGCTGGTGAGCGCAAGGAGTGTAAGTCCAACAACAGAAATGGTTTCAAGTGAATCTGTAGACTACAGATCAACTTTTTTAGAAGGTATGCCTCTATTAGGAATCTGTATGGAGAATATTTTATACATCTTGATTTTCATATGTCTTCACATGATAGCTATTTTGATCAGAATCCTAATTTCAATTTCTCATCTGATTTGTCTGTGTCTGCATTTTTGGGACTTTCATGTGTTCCCAGGCTTGCTATTTTAACTGAGCTTCTCAGGTGCTTCTCAAGATTAAGGTGCAAAGGATTTTTACTTTTACTCAGGTTGGAGGAATATATAAGATACTATTAGTAAAACTGTCTGTAAGTGTGCTCCACAATTTGTTAGGAGCAAGTGTATATAGTGATTCTGTGTTGTCATGAGGTCCATGTGCAAATCCACTCTGAAAAATGTGATTTTAAGGATAACATCAAGTGGCTGCAGGTTTAGTGTGTTTCAGTGACTTCCCACAACTATCATAAAGCAGTTCTGTTGGCCCAGCATGGGACATGGAGTTTTGTAAACTGATATTCTTCTGTCTGTTAATGCCCCTCCTGTAAAATGGGGCACTGTATAATGCAGAAAAGTTTAATTTTAAAATTAAGCTAAAAGGGTATGAAGACTGTGACAAATTGAATGGAGGTCCATGTGTGCTGTTATGCCAATCTCAGGAAATAATAATCCTATGCCGAATATTTTTTGGTGCTGTATAACATGACTTTAAAGTGGGCATTCAAAAGAGCAGTCTGCTACATTTATCACACCATGGTAGGCCGAACACCTCCTATAACACATGTGGAGACCGTGTTCTGTGATGACCATTAAACAGCCTTTATCTATAAGGAGTTATCACATTATGGTGTGTGAGATATCTCAGATATTTGTTAGTCTTGGTATAGACATAGTCTTGTATTATTTCAGGTTCTGCCATATACAATGCAACAGAAATCACTCCAAGTTCTTATTCCACCTTTGCAAGCCCCAGTCAAAGAGCTATTTGAGAGACAGGCCTGTTTCCAACTTCCTGTATCAGGCTTTAATTGCTGCCACCAGCTCGTACAGGAAGTTTCTTGATTACAAAATTTCCAAAGGGAAAGAAAGCCTGTGCCACTGCTTGAAAGGGAAAGTGTAAATGAGATAAAACCATGCAAAGATCCTTGCTGGAAGGTAAATCTACAGTGGTCCTGAGGCCACTGTGTACTGGCAAAGTACAGTGGGGAGTGCATCCAAGAAGAGGATGTGTTCACCTAGTGTTCCTATAGCAATGTTTATGTCAATACTATCAAAGAATAAAATAAAAGAAACATTAGAAAATATGTAGGTTTATCTTTAGCATCTGCAAAATTATTTTACAGCCATGGCTAGATTATTTTACTGTGATTATTAAATAGATATTTGTCCTTAGTGGCAAATAAACACATTGGCAAATGTAGGAGTTGGTATTTTTGTGCCTAGATAAAATAGCACAGAGTTTTTCTCAGCACCCAGAATGATAAAAGCACTGTGTAAAAATTCCACAAGTTTTATACAGAAATATATAAAGCATGTCTGTACAACTTCTTTAACTTGTTGTAATTGAACACCTGAAATTTCCTGTGGTTAAATTTACTCCCTTTTTTTTATTTTTGACCCTGGACTAAATACAGCTCATCAACTCTTCTGAAATCATTCCAGACTAAAACTGGTGTAAATTAAACATAGTTCTTTCATTCAGTCTCACAAAATACTAGGAAAAAAGTTTTAAACAAAACTGATTTGAAATACCTGAATATGCTGATGATTAAAAAAAAATTCTCAAATAAATACTCCTGGAGTTACTGAAATATTTTAGTTTCTGCTGTATCAGATGGCTCATTATATGTTCATGAGTAGCACCAACAGCATTATCTTCAGCAGTTACAGGAAATGAATCACCTCTAGGCATTTCCCTGGTTGAATATTTACCACTGGATAAATATAGCTAGTCACCAGCACTTTGGAAACCTTCAAGAAATGTAAAGTTCCCTACCGAATTAGAACATGATAATAATAAAAAGTTTCATGTTTTTAATTGTTCACTCCCTCCTCCTTCCATATAGCTGCCCTTTTTCTATTTTACTCTTGTTACTCCCAATAACTAGAAATGCTATAATCTCTATTTGGCAAGAAGTGACAAAGCATCATTCCATCCCCTCATAAAAGTGGAAGTTTTGCCATTTACTTGTATAAAAGTAAAGCTGAGACAAGCATAAGTTTCTAGTGACATGGTTTTCCTGGAGTTTGGCAGATTACCAATGCATATTTTCATTTTCCCTTTGTGACCAAAACTTCACAAAGCCAAGCCACTTCCAAAATGATAAAATCAAACTTTGCTTACCAATGCAATAAAACTGTTCATTTTTCAAGAAGTTTGAAATTATTACAACAGTTTCTGTTCATCTTGCAGATCAGTTTCCAAGCATGTCTCAGAATGGATCGTGCAGACCTGCCCAGTATCCTCACTCTGACCTCTCCCCAATTCTGTCTAGCGGAGACTCAGATTTAGCCAGTCCACTTCTCCAAACTAATCTCCACATTGACATCAGTGCCTTAAATCCTGACCTAGTCAAAGAAGTGCAGCATGTGGTTATTGGTGCTGACAGTCTGATTGTGCACTTCAGCGAAGTAATAGGAAGAGGTGGGTACTGCAACTCTTACCTGCAAAATGCTCTTCTTTTTGAACACCCATTCATTCTGAATAAGGTATCTACACATATTTTTTCAAGCTTTTTACCTCTTATAGCACTGCATCCCATGCACTGAACCAAGGGGGGAATGAAGGGGCTCTCCTTTGAAGTCAGATGAAGGACTGTGCATTTGATCAGTTGGAGAAGACACCATCAGGGGGAAGGAGTCTGCCAACTAATGAGGTTCCTTTGAATTCAAGGACTTGCTAGTTCTCCAGCTGCCTCACTCTCATCCTTTTCTAGGCTACAGAAAGCTCAGCCAGGGCTTCTGATCCGTGAGGCTGTGGTGCAGCAGTGAGTCTGCAGCAGGATATTACATGAAACCTAAGGTATACACCTAATGGCAGGGGTTGCCAAGACAGGAACACAAGTGACCTTACACTTGGAGCCTATTATCTGTCAGGGTTGCTACACAATGCAGGAAACTCCTGCAGTCAACCCTGCATTCAGTAAAAGTCCCCACGGCCCATGTGAAATACCCACACTCCTTTTCCCTCCACAAGGTTCCCCCAAATCTGAGCAATTTGTTGCTTGTTTCCTCTCAGCAAATGCTCTTCGTTTGCCCTCATTCCTCTCTCATGCCAGCTTCAGTAATGTGTAGCTCCTGATTCACTTCCCCTTAGTTGTGTCCCTGATTTAGCAAGTCTCCTATTCTTCTAAATTTCTCGCATCACTTTTATCTATTCCTCTACATCTTTGGAAGCAAGTTCCCTTCACCTTTCGTAGCCCAAGCCAGTATTTCTTTTAGGGACATTTATTAAACTCTGTATGATTGAGTACCTACTGGTAACCAAAGTACAAACTGGATTTTCACTATTTCTACAGATCATGAATGACAGGTCGCTAGTTGAGTATCAGAATACTGATAAAAAATTGGCTACAAATTACATTCTTAACGTCTCTTCTGCAGGAAAAGAGCCACAAATCAAACAAACAGTCAGTGTATTTCACTTCTATGTATTATACTTCATCATCCCCAAAGCAAGGGTGGGCCTTTTCTTTTCTTTTTTGTTTTGGAAAACTCCAAGTAATTTCCCATTTTTTAAATGTTGAAAAATATCTGGAATGACACCAATATAATTAACCATTTTAAATTTTCTCCTTTATAACTAGAAATTGGGCAAACGCAAAAATATTTTGGGCACACCCAATCCAAGCTTTAGGATTTGTGCCCAGGCTCCAAGCAATCTATGGTCTGATGGGATTTTAGTTGCTTTTATAAAACAAACTTTGGATTAATTTTACCTCAAGCCAAAAGCGAAGCCAACTGAGCTCAGACCAGAGCTTATGATTGGAATGTAGTAGAATTAATCAGATAGTCTTGTTCTCTGTAGAACTCACACTTAAGAAAAAAATATTTTGCTTTCTAACTGCAGAATTTTAAAAGTATTTTAAAAGTGTCCAGTAAATAGTACATCTGTGACAGAAAGCCACATTTGCATGTACCTAATTTGATTTTGATAAATGAATATGCCAGCCTGGAGCTCAAACTTCACTGTTTCCCAAACAGGTCAGCCTGACTTCTCATAGTAGGTTTCAGTAGACTATGCCATTTTCTTGGCAGGAAAGCACAGGATTTCTGTCCCTGGCAGTTCATTTCACTGCTTAGACCATGAGAAAGAAGGCAAATTTTGCTCATCATTTTTAGTGATATTTTGTACTTGGAACTAGGCCATAGAAAAAATTGCCAAGTGGTGTCATCAGTCTGTGATCAGTAGAGCAACTCCCAAACCATCCATGGCCAACACATCACTTCTAACACTCAACGTTTTCCATGCAATAGCAAGACTTTAGAGACTGTACGACCAGAGTGACCATCCTTTCTACTGAAGAGGCATCAAGTTTGTATAGTCCAGTTGGCCACTTAGTATGGGCTTACAGATCACTGCCCATCACCACCAATCCAGTGGCCATGTCAGCTCCTAACTGCTCCCTGTGCCTTCCAGATGCCCTCCTTTTACACCTATGTCACATGAGATGATGGTGGGAATGGATTGACGTGGTTTTTGTGTGCATAGTCATTACAAGTACATGAAATATTTGTGGCGCCAGCCTTGTCATTTTTTATACTCTCCATTTAGTATTTAGAAATAACAATTATGCTGCAAATAGAGTTTTCATTTTATGTAATGGTGGTTTTATGTAATGGTGGTTTTATGCAATGGTGGTTTTATGTAATGGTTTTATGTGTTAGCTAGGAAGTATACATTACAAGTGTTGGGAATTGGGCAGAAGTGGAGTGTGATCACTTTCTTACAATGTAATTGCTACACAGTGAAAAATACCAGGAAGCTAATTTTACTTCTTAAAACTAATATTGCTCATTTTTTTACACAGGACATTTTGGCTGTGTGTACCATGGGACATTGTTGGATAATGATAGCCGGAAAATTCATTGTGCTGTGAAGTCACTGAATAGTGAGTTACATGTTTAATACTGAGACATTACTATTAATACCAAAGATAACTGGGGTGAATTAATAAATTACAGTGATGTATACAGTCACAAACAAGATTCTTACTTGCAGCTGAATCAGATTTATCTTCAGAGCAATTACTTCAGATTACCACAACACACTGGCATATATTTTTGCATCAAATTAAATGTCCATATATTTCCTCTACAAAGAAAGGAACACTGGAAAATAAGGGAAAGGTAGTGTCATTTTTAATTCTACTTAATATTGAAGATTTGGGTTTGGAAGTTAAATTGCTGAAGAGTGAGCAAAACTTCTGGAAAGACAGGAAGATGCTATCACGTTTATTAAGGGCTTTACTCTAGTGTTGTTATTCAATTTTAAATTATTCATAATAAGAAATGGAGAAACGGAATTAAAATCACTAACAGCCTTTATTTGGTCATTGTAGGAAAACCAGTAGACATAACTTGGCTGTAATGTGGGAGGTGAGGAATATGTTTGTAGTCCCTCATTATCACTTTGTTGTGCAATGACATGCTGTAGAGAAATGAAGTCTAGTTTGTTTCTGTTTCTTTTATTTAACTAATTTTATTGCCGGATTCCTCAGGGATTACAGATCTGGAAGAAGTAGCTCAGTTTCTGAAAGAAGGAATAATCATGAAAGACTTCACTCATCCCAATGTTCTGTCGCTCCTGGGAATCTGTTTGCCCAATGAAGGATCCCCGTTGGTCGTTCTTCCATACATGAAACATGGAGATCTTCGAAATTTCATTAGGAATGAGACTCACGTAAGTACATGGTGAGGTATAAACGGTAATGAAAGTCTGGCCACACCCTGCTCCAACACCACATGTTATAAGCTCTCATAATTACATTATGTCTGTAACTTGCTGCTGTTACTACACCTTAACCTTTAGCACTTGCTTAGTCTGGCATCAAGCCCAGCCACAGCACGGCCACTCCTTCCCCTCCCCCTCACATTCCTCCCTAGAATGTTTCCCAGAAATTATCAGCAATAAGTATTTCTCATTTCCCATCCATAAGCCTCTTTATAAACAAATGTGTTTATAAGATCTAAGTCAATGGATCCAGTCATCTCCTAGTTTAAACTGGCACATCTCTGTTGACTTCAGCACAGCTGTGCCAGTCATCACCATCTGCTCTTCCAACTCCTAGGTAAGGGATCTCCATGTCCAGCTAGTGTCACAGTCCCTCTATTATCAAAATTTTTTCTTCTTATCTTAAGAAAGAAAAACAGGAACTGTTATACAAACTATGAGTACTCTCTTATCAGCGATCTTTCCCATTTCCATTGAAAGACTGCAAATTCTTCCTATCTGCCTCACTGCTTTTTCTCAAGTATGAGACCACAAGTCTTACCTCAGGCAGCGTAAGCCCATTCACACTGTAGTATTTCACCTATTTCGCAGTGCTAGGACAATATAAAGTGATTTCTGGGCCAATAGGATTTTGTCCTTGCTTTTTTGGCAATCAACAATAGCCAGTACAATTTTTTAAAAAGCATTTTGACAAATTTTTGGAGGAGTTAAGCTTTCTGAGATAGGGACCTCTTCTCATTTGAGCTTCTTTCATTCTATAAGCACCAGGGCCCTTGTCTGTAATTAGTGCCATAGTCCTTCCTGAAATAAATAGAATAATGACCACAGTTGAATGAGATTGTTCCACAGAAGAAAATTATAAGGAGCAATGTCAACAACATGAAAATCTGTGGGATCCTTACTATTACATAAGTCATATGATTGGATAAAAGGTTTACAGGTTTATGTTTATACTTATTTTGATATTTGACATTTTCAGTATTGCCGAAAATCTTCCTCTGGTAACTGCTAAGGTCTCATTTGCCTTTATCATGGCATCAAACAGATGCACTTATTTTGTCTCAAATAGGACTTTCTCTTTTCTTAGTCATCTCCAGCTGATGAGCTCCAAGTTCATAGTAAGTAGGTTCTACTTACTTGCATGCTATTACTCTTAAATTCACATATGTGAATTTTGTGTATCAGCTGTGATGCTGAGGTTTTCCAGCCCAGCTTATGCTGCTTATGCTGCAAACTCTACTCTTCTGGAGACTGTTAGCTCTTTTGTTTTCTTATAATGTGTTTTCTCACTGGAGGTAAGAAGTTGACCTAAACTTAAACCAGTTTCACTACAAGCACCAACCTGTCTTGATCATTCTGGTGTCTGGAGAAGGGTGTAAAGCATAAAGAGTCACAGTAAAAAGCAGTCTGATCCTTCAGCTTCTGCATTCATTGTATCATAAATGTTTGTATTTTACAGAATCCAACAGTAAAAGATTTAATTGGATTTGGCCTTCAGGTTGCAAAAGGAATGAAATACCTTGCAAGTAAAAAGTTTGTCCATAGAGATTTGGCAGCAAGAAACTGTATGTAAGTACAAACATCAACTTTCAGCCATGTTATCACACTTTTCTGTGTAAGACAGTGAGAGGAGATAAATTAAACTTTCCAGGATTCTGCTTTTTTGTAGTTAAAAGACAGTGGTTTTTTCATTGCTCTGCAATTATACTGATGTTCGTCTTGCATATTGATGAGCTAGTCATCTTGCTAAGGGCTCATTTCTTACACATAAGCTTTTTTTGAGTGTGAGAAATAAGAAAACTGAGGTGAAAGTGTAGCCTCTCCAAATCATTGGTTAGAGTTTAAAAGGTATCTCCTAAGGGAAGTTAAACTGCTGTTGCCTCAACTTGCTGTGCTTCCACCCAGCCTCTTCAGAAGCAGCATGTCTCTGCTGCCACACCTAACCAGGAGGGAGAGGAACACAGGAGAACTTTGTGAGAAAAACATGAACACAAAGAAACACCAGTGAGACCTCTTGACAGTAGTCTCTCATTACTTGAGTAAGAGCTTACTTTGGCTCAACTATGCATACAAATTAACATTCAAAGAATCTTACTAGTGTCTGGGAAGCCAGACAGTTCAGTTCTCACAAAGACTAACTGACACAGGAGTTGCCGATATGATTATGCTGATTTATCACCGATGTTGTGAATTAATGAGGCACAGCCTTAAACATTAGAGTTTATTTTTAGCACATCATAAACTGGAACTCTGGCTGCAGAAAGGTCATTAACCTGTGACATCAGATGTCTTATTCTTTTATCAAGGAGTGCACACCTGTGCAGCTGAACAGCCTCTGAAAAAAAAAACATTTGCTTACAGGTGTTCATTTTTTAAGGGATGAAAAAAACCACAAGCAACAATTTTCAGTTTTCCTAAGAAGAAATGAGTGGGGTTACTGGACAAAATTCCTAGTACCTCTAATCAAAGTCCAAATAGTGACAAGAAGACATTCTCCTTAGCCTACTGTCTCTTCCTTGGGTGAGGAAGGAACAACTCTTAGGGTGTCACACATGGCCATTGAATGACTGCTTCTGTGCTTCTATATGGTTGAGCACTTCAGAGCCTGGAGAGCTGCTGCCACAAGACCCATTTTGCCCGGTGGCCATGTACAATCCAGCACTCAGAAACCACAGGCCCTGCCACAGTAGTGATGTCTATCAGAAAGGAAGCCAGCAGGCAAATGTAGTCCTCAGGGTCTCAGCTGTATTCCACTATCCTGGCAGAGGTGCAGGAACCTGCTATTGCATAAACTGTCTTCCGTTGACCCATCAAAGTTCCCTCCTCCCTTCATCAGATTTAGTTATAATGTCAGTAAATTCAGCAGATGGTTATGTCCCATGAAGAGGGACTTCAACAGACCAGAGTTGTCCAGACAGAAATTTCATAAATTCAAGACAGGGAAATGCCACGTGTCGACACTGAGAGTGATGGGATAATCTAGCCTAGAGAAGGTTCAGGGGGATCTTATCCATATGTATAAATACCTGATATTGTGGATTAAAGAGGAAGCCAGATTCTTCTAAGTGGTGCCCAGGGACAGGCCAAGAGGCAGCAGGCACAAATTGAAATAGAGAAAATTGCATTTAAGCACAGGAAGAAATGCCTTTATTGTAAGAATGACTGGACACTGGCCCGGGTTCCCAGAGAGGTTGTGGAGTCCTTATCCTTGCAGATATTCAAAACCCAACTGGTCATGGTCCTGAGCAACTGGCAGTAGTTGACCCTGCTTTGAGCAGAGTAGATGGTGGTGAACTAAATGATCTTCAGGGGTCCCTTTCAACCACACCCATTCTGTGACTATGTGATTCTGTGAAGTCCAAAAGGAAGTGTTTGCTGTGACTAGGTCTGCACATGTAATGAAGGATAGGCTTGAACATGCCAACATCCACACTTCATCTGTTTTTTTGACAATGGTACCGTACCACCTATAAGGACAAATACCAAGCTTAGGAGAAGCAAAGCTAGGGAGATCTTCTGGTATAGCTGAGCTATAACCCCAACAGAACTTTTGTTATGCCATCATTTTCTTCCAGTATAGACACCAAACCCATCCTTAGTTACAGAACTACATAATTATATAAAGGCAGGCACAGAGGTAAAGATGGATCCCTCCTTATCAAAACTGAGAGTAAGTAGGAAAGGTGATGCCTTGGCTTGGAAATAAAAATGACCAGATTTTAAGGATACAGAAGAAGGAACAGCTGTGGGGAAAATGATGTAGCACTCAATCAGGATGTATAGGTGTCGTGGTTTTGAGCCATCCCAAAGCTCCCACGAAAAGCTACTTCCTTTTCCCCTCCCTCTGCTCAGGTGGACAGGGGAAAGGAATTTCTTCCAAGGTAAGATAAGGATACTGAGAGAAAAAACCCTCTAATTAAGCAGGCTAAAACAGACTCAAAACTTACAAGTGGTAAGTGAATTTATTACAGAGTTAAAGGAGTAAGCAAAACATTCTCTTAAACACTTTCTCCCCCCGCCCCAAAATCCCTCCCTCCTTCCCTCAGAAAGTAAGGAGAACTGAAGGGGGGTGGGGGGTGGGTTTCCTAGTCAGTTCATTCCTCAGATATTTTTCTTCTTGGCAATTATTTGGAGAGGAGGCAGGTCCCCTTCTTGCAAGCACTGTGGCATTTTGCATGAGTCTTTTTTCCCTCTTGGCAAGCCATCCGCCCTGTCACCGCTGCCTGCATCCTCCTCCCAAGGCCAGGCTGGTCCAAACTTAGGGTGGGGGTGAAACAAGGCCTTTTTTACCACAAATGACTCCCTCAGTCCTCAGGAGCAAAGGCCTCGTTATCTGCGTTGGCCCCCTCCAGACCAAGTCCCTCCTGTAGGAGTTCACCCCCTCCTGCTCCGGCATGGGGTGGATCTTGGCTCCTTCGTGGACCCTCAGGGTGCAGGGGAACACTGCATCAGTACAGTCCTTACCACAGGCTGCAAAGATGTCTCTTAGCTTTGATGTTTGAAGCACCTCCTCCCCCTCTTTCTTCTTCTTCTGACTCTGATGGTGTCCATATCTGTTGTTTCTCCTACATGCTGTATTCCTTCTTCCCTGCCTATCTACATCTACTGGCGCGCGCGTATGCATACTACCATGCGTACTACCTTCTTAAATATGTTGTCACAGAGGCGTTACTTCTTTTCTAATTGGCCCAGCTATGGCTTTCACAGCATGTCCATCTTCAGAGCCATCAGGGATAGGCCCTGGCTGGACAGCTGTGGAAGCTTCTGGCAGCTTTTTACAGGAGCCATCTTTCTGGCCCCTACCACGCCCAAAAAGCCAGACCCTGTCAAACCACGACAATAGGCTATGAGCAAAAATATTTTTATACATAGCAACTGTTTTAAAATAATTGTAATTCAAATCGTATTATCAAAACAATCTCACTAATTTCCTAAAATCATTCACTGTGTTAAATGGGTGTCAAATACCCTTTGCTGCACTTTTTGTTTCACTGTTATATTAGTTAATAGATCCAAAATAAAGTACTGCCTTCCAAAGTCAATCTCAAAAATGCAAGTCACTCCTTATAATCCACAATCACTGTAAATCTTGCCTGCTCAGTTGCAAATAATTCCTTTTGTCATTTCTCTAGGTTGGATGAAAAATTCACTGTCAAGGTTGCTGATTTTGGTCTTGCTAGGGATGTCTATGATAAAGAATATTACAGTGTGCACAATAAAACAGGAGCTAAACTGCCAGTGAAATGGATGGCTTTAGAAAGTTTACAAACTCAGAAGTTCACAACAAAGTCAGATGTGGTAATGTACAAACATATTTGTATCACCTATTTATTTCTTTCATAATGCCTGAGGCATCTTTCTAGTATTTAATGAATGGACTAACTCCAAATCAAAACTTATATTTGAATCTAACTTTAGTTCACATAAGAACAAAAGACTCTTTCTACATCCAGAAAGTGATTTGTCCCAATCACAAACAAATTGTTGACCTGATTATCTCTTACTGCTCAGGAAAGAATTAGGAGTTTAACCCTGTTCCAAGGGAAACTAAGGACATTCCAAGAAGCCAAGTTGGAGCTGAACCCTGCTATAGGAGGGGCTCTGGAAAACTTGACAGAACAGGTTAACTTGGAGACTTGTAAAAGTTAATAGTTCTCAAAAATACTTTATTTGCTTTATAAATACTTGTTGGCCGCCTACAGCAATCTCAAGTATTACCTGGCCATTTATGAAGAAAAAATTGTTAAGATGAAGTCAGTTGGCTGGATTGCTTTGTATTTTAGCTCTCCTTTCAATCCAGATTCAGATTTGCCTGTGATGCATAGAATTTTCACCACCTATATTGTCTTCAGCACGTATTTACACAGAGTTAGTCAGATCATCAGCTCATGTAAACTGGCAGAGCTCCATTAACCTCAAAAGAGGTCTGCCAATGTATACCAGCAAAGTAGCAGGCCTATAGGCTTTTATTTTCTTTCATTTATTTAGTTGAGATTCTCTGGCTCTTATTCAAGTGGCTCCTCAAGTCCCTACAGCATTTATTAGCCCACTTAAAAGAAAGCTGAATGCAGAAAAACAACTTTTCAAAGGGAAAATCCATGCATGTGAATGCTTAAATCTGTCAAACCATCTTCTAAACTGGAATGTAAAGCCCTCCAACCCTCTAACTTGTTATTTATTCCTTTGTCTTCTTAGTGGTCCTTTGGTGTATTGTTATGGGAACTTATGACACGAGGGGCACCACCTTATCCTGATGTAAATTCTTTTGATATAACTGTTTACTTACTGCAAGGAAGAAGGCTGCTGCAACCTGAATACTGCCCTGATCCACTGTAAGTAAATAGTTTGCAAAGGCTTCTGCAAATGCTGATGATTCTGGTATTATAGCAATTGAGAATGTGGGAAGAAAGAGAGGGTTGGTTTTTTTTTTCTTTTTATGTGATTTCATAATTGAATACTTCTTTTATTTGAATGGCAGGTATGAAGTCATGCTGAAGTGCTGGCATCCTAAACCTGAAATGCGTCCAGCATTTTCTGAACTTGTTTCAAAAATATCAACAATCTTCTCCACTTTTATTGGGGAACACTATGTTCATGTCAATGCTACTTATGTCAATGTGAAGTGCATTGCTCCCTATCCTTCTCTGTTACCATCACAAGACAACACAGACGTGGATGTTGACACATGACGGGTGTGTCTGAAATTGAGGAAAATCCATTCTTAGTTGTATGAACAAAAAAGCAAAACATTTTGTCCACTAGTTTTTACTGCCCAGTCTTTGTGAGAACACTGTTGCACATGGTTATGTTGTTGCCCAAGTTGCACTAGTACAAGGACATGATATCATATTGTTTAAGGCTATGGGATTCCATAGATCATCACAGTAATTTCCAAGTCATTGGACAACTGCATCAATTTACCAAATGGAAATGTGGTGTGCTACCATTCAGAGATAGTTCACACAAACTGTCATTAATGTGTGCTCAGACCCAAGGACAAAGATCATTAATGCCATGAAAGAGAAAGTAGAATATCAATCAGTATGGCTGGAAGGACTATTACTGTGCATGTACTTTAGGATAACGAGCGTTGCAGAAATGGTTTTCACACAAAAGGCAAAGACAAGCAATGACAGTTGCAAGAGTTTAAAATGTATTTTCTTTCCACATGGGACAAACTTTGGATTTTTGCACTATATATCAACAAGGTTTCTAAGAACGTAGGCAGCCAAGACAGCCAGGTTC
This sequence comes from Climacteris rufus, assembly GCA_013398175.1. Lineage (NCBI taxonomy): Eukaryota > Metazoa > Chordata > Aves > Passeriformes > Climacteridae > Climacteris > Climacteris rufus. The sequence continues at coordinate 618,009 of VZRZ01006731.1, read as the reverse complement.
ATGGTAAAATTCTTAAATCAAAATCAAGAAATGGTGTGCAGTAAAATAAGTACAGACAAGAAGTACGATTGTGTAAGGAGTGGGTGAGAAAGGCCAAGATGAAACTGGAGCTGAACCTGGCAAAGGATGCAAAGAATAACAGGAAGGGCTTCTACAGGTACGTTAATCAGAAAAATAAGGTCAAAGAAGCTGTTCCCCCTCTGTTAAACAATGCTGGTGGATGAGGAGAAGGCTGAGGTACTTAACTATTTTTCCTCAGTCTTCAATGGCAACCTCTTTTCCCACACCTCTTGAGTGGATGGACAACAGGATGAGGGCTGGGAGAGCAAAGCCCCTCCCATTATAAGCAAAGACCAGGTTCGTGACCACTTAGGGAACCTGAATGTGCACAAGTCTATGGGACCTGATGAAATGTATCCCAGAGTCCTCAAGGAATTGCCTGATGCAGTTGCCAAGCCACTCTCCATGATATTTGAAAACTCATGGCAGTCAGGGTAAGTCCCAGGTGACTGGACAACATTGTACCCATATTTAAGAAGAGAAGAAAGAACAACCCTGGGAACTACCAACCTGTCAGCCTCACCTCTGTGCCTGAGAAGGTCATGGAACAGATCCTCCTTGAAGGCACATGAAGGACAGGGAGGTCCTTCACCAGGATTCAAGACACCAGCACAGCTTCACTAAGGGCAAGTCCTGCCTGACCAACCTAGTGGCCTTCTATGATGGAGTGACTATGTCAGTAGGCAAGGGGAGGGCTACAGATGTCATTTATCTGGGCTTCTGTAAAGCTTTTCACATGGTCCCCCACAGCATCCTGCTCTCTAAATTGCAGAGAGACAGATTTCATGGGTGTAGTGTTAGATGGATAAGAGATTGGTTGGGCAGTCACATCCAGAGGGTAGTGGTCAACAGCTCCCAGTCCTGATGGACATCAGTGACATGTGGTGTCCCTCAGGGATCTCACTGGGACCAGTGTTATTTAATATCTTTAATGACATAGACAAAGGGCTCGAGTGCAACCTCAGCGGATTTGCAGATGATGCCAAGCCGAGTGGTGCAGTTGACTCACCTGAAGGATGGGATGCCATCCAGAGGGACCTGGACAAACTCAAGAAGTGGGCTGCTGGGAATGTCATGAGGTTTAATAAGACCAAGTGCAGGGTGCTGCACCTGGGTCAGAGCAACCCCCTGTATCAGCACAGGCTGGGGGATGAACAGATCCAGAGCAGCCCTGCTGAGAAGGCCCTGGGGTGCATGAGAGGCTGGACATGAGCACGCAAAGTGCGCTCGCAGCCCAGAAAGCCAATTGTATGCTGGGCTGCATCAAAAGCAGCGTGGCCAGCAGGGCAAGGGAGGGGCTTCTGTCCCACTGCTCTGCTCTGGTGAGACCCCAGCTGGGGTGCTGCATCCAGCTCTGGGGCCCCATCACAGGAAGGATGTCAGCCTGTTGGAGCCAGTCCAGGGGAGGCCGCCACGATGCTCAGAGAGTTGGAGCACCTCTCCTGTGGGGAAAGACAGGGAGAATTGGGATTGTTTAGCCTGATAGAGAGAAGGCTTTGGGGTAACCTAATTGTGGCTTTCCAGTACCTGAAGGAAACTTACAGGAAAGATGGAACAAGACTATTTACAAGGGCATATAGTGAAAAAACAAGGTGGAATGGGTTTAAATTGAAAGAGAGTAGGTTTGGATTAAATATTGGGGAAAAAATTATTTACTGTGAGGGTGGTGAGGCACTGGAACTGGTTGTCCAGGGAAGTTGTGGATGCCCCATCCCTGGAATGTTCAAGGCCAGGTTGGATGGGGCTCTGAGCAACCTGGTCTAGTTGAAGGTGTACATGCCCACAGCACTGGGGTTGGAACTAGATGATCTTCAAGTTCCCTTCCAACCCAGGCCATTCTATGATTCTCTGATTCTATGTCAGCCTTACCAGTCCTCTGGCATAGTCAGACAGTACAAAAAACAAAGGGAAAATCATCTAGCTTAAAGCATTCCTAGTGTCAATGCTATTCCAACATTCAACCATTTTTTTGAGTCAAACAGCCTATATCAACAGATCTCTTGCTGAAAAATGCAAAGCCTCCATTTCTGTCAATAAAGAATGAATCACTCTGAGAATGAAAACTTGAAGGCTTCTGTCTGGTGAGTCACTTGGTGAGCAGCTGAAACTCTCCCACCTACCCTTGGGTGGAGCTGCTGCCAAAGGTGAGTAAAGAGCAGAGGTGTTGCAGACAGCTGTGACCTAAAAAGACACCACCATAGCAGGCATATCAGTAACAACTTCATGCCAGCCCTGAAGAGCAGAGAAGACTGATCAAAAAAAGAAATGGCTTTAGGCCCTCTTTATGCTCTTCTTGGATCACACAACCCAGTGAATACCTACTTTTAATGCTAAGTTATGACCAGAGAAACAATTTTGAAAAGAGATAGTAAATAAAACTTCCATACGTTAGGGAGAGTGCTATAGCTTTAGGGCAAACATCACATGTCATTTCTGTTCCTGTGGAATTGTGTGCATACTACTGTATAGCTTGTTTAGAATAGGATAGAACTGGGTTTGTTGGTGTAAACACATAAAGTATTCTATTTTTATATTAAAAAAAAGTTTATTTTTAATGACATTTACAAAGTTTGGTTAGGCCACAAAATACTGCACTGTGAACGTTTCAGAAAACATATGTCAATGTACATGATTCATAAATTGTAGCAATCTTAAAAAACACCATGTAAATATTAAAAAGGAAAAGAACTGACTGTAAACACACTCCACCCTAAGAATATCTCTGTTGCTGCAAGCCAACCATTTTAAGATTTTCAAAGAGAGGTACTGCAGATAAAGAACTGATATAAGAGAGATACATTGTTCTTGGGAGACAGTGTTATAACTGAAAGATTTATAATGAGGGCAGAGTGTGTAGGCAAACTATGAGCAGATAATATTGTATTGTGTTTCATCACCACTTTCATTTCAGAAATGAACTTTCATGTCTGCTGAGAGTGATACTAATTGTAGATTGCTCAAGGACAAAAGGCTTTGCTGCAGGCAAAAAAAATCATCTCTATGGTTGTTAAAACAGCTAAGGAAGTTTATGACACATAGATTTGGAGCAGTTACTCCAAACTTGTACGGACATGCTTGAGGAACGCTGCAATGTGAAAGAGAGGACATTTTTACTATTTATGAACTTTTGCTTAATAAAGTTAATGTTGTGTCTGGGACACCTGTAAGAATATGTGATTCTGGTAAAGATTTGATGTTAGTAAGTTCATATATCTGCAAAGAGCTGAATGGTACTTATGTTTATAGTTGTTGTTATGACCTAATAAACACGTTATTAAAATGAATTATTGCAATACTTTACACTCCTAGTGCTGTAATTACTGTTCACATTGACTGTTAGGATGACAAGTCTCTCTGAATGCTTTTTGTGACTAACATGGGAAGGGAACTGTGGGACAGAGGGGAAACAACTCAGAAACATAAAAATACAGAGTGCATCAATAAATCTAACACACAGTTCATCAGCCTCCTACTCATTAATACATCACAGAAAGATGAAGAATATTTGTCATCAACAGCTATGGCATAGTCTGTTTGAATAGGAAGCCTCTTACCTAACCACAGGCTGTACCCATGCAGAGCCTTAAAATTCTTGATGCACTTAGAGCCAGGGTGGCATTTGAAGCTTGGAATTTAGCTACCATAAGGAGTATCTGCATGGCCCAACAAGCATGCCAGTGCTTGTGTTTAGAATCCAAGTCCCTAATCAGTCATGATCCACAAGGACATGAATCTGTATCCCTCACGGTGTTCCATCCTGCATTTCACGTCTGCAAGGTATTTTGTATCTGTGACACCTGAAGACAGAAGGCATTGCAGTCTGCAGGGATCCTGGTTCTTCCAGAGAAAGAGGAGCCAGCCCCACCTTTCTCCCACACATTTCCTCCCAATTACATGAGATGTCTCTTGCTGAATTCACAAGTTTCCTTTTGTGAAGAGCATTTTAAGTAGGTACCCCACAAACACTGCCTATGCCATTCTTAAGTCAGACAACAGACACTACAAGCTTGTTTCTCCAGTATCTTATCTCAGGGGAATGTTTTGGCCTTAACTCACTCAGAAATACTTCAATGCATAACATCTGATTGACAGCAGGCTGAACATGAGCCAACAGTGTGCCCATGTGGCCAAGAAGGCCAATGGCTTGGATCAGATATAGTGTGGCCAGCAGGACTAGGGAAGTGATTCTTCCCCTGTACTCAGCACTGGTTAGGCTGCACCTTGAGTGCTGTGTCCAGTTCTGGGTCCCCCAATTTAGGAAGAATATTGAAATGCTGGAGCGTGTCCAGAGAAGGGCAACAAGGCTGGTGAAGGCTCTGGAACACAAATCCTATGAGGAGCAGCTGAGGGAGCTGGGGTTGTCTAGGCTGGAGAAAAGGAGGCTCAGGGGAGACCTTATCGCTCTCTACAGCTCCCTGAAAGGAGGCTGTGGCCAGGTGGGGATTGGGCTCTTCTCCCAGGCAACCAGAGACAGGACAAGAGGACACAATCTTAAACTCCACCAGGGGAGGTTTAAGTTGGACATTAGGAAGAAGATCTACACAGAAAGAGTGATTGGGCATTGGAGTGGCCTGCCCAGGGAACTGGTGCAGTCACCGTCCCTGGAGGTGTTTAAGGAAAGACTGGATGTGGTATTCAGTGGCATGGTCTATTTGACAACATGGTGTTAGGTTGGACTCGATGATCTCAAAAGTCTTCTCCAGCCTAAGTTGATTCTGTGGTCTCAGCTGACTGAAAACAGGATTTATATGCTCTTGTCATTTCAAAATATCAGGAAAACTGGACATCAAAACACATTTTTCTCCAGATACATTTACTTTGTAACAAAAACCTGTATATGCTCAGTTTGAACTCAAAGCATATTTCAGGGAAAAGTTCAGACTAGATGATCTCCAGAGGGCCCTTCCAACCCTAACTATTCTTTTATTCTGTGAAAAAAGGCATTGAAAATAGTAACTAAGAATGAAAACATTCTGCAGTGTCACAAGCCAGATCCATTTTTTATTCTAATTACTTACATTTAATTTATTTTCCAATAAATTTTCAGGATTTCCCTGAAAAGTCAGTAAAAAATCTCCAAGGCTTTAACACAGTCTGCTATAAATACCAGGGTCTTCTGTCTAAACCAGCGTAAGACACAGTCAAATGATGGTCTGAACTTAAATACCAGATTTGTAACACATTCCTCTGATTACTTCTCATGATTTCTCAGGGATGCTATATACTGCATTTTTTAAAGGGTCAACCGAATCACAAGCTTCCCGTGCTCCGTTTTTCATCCTAATATTTTTGTTTATACCAGGTACACACTGCAGCAGATCTGCAGCTGACTTACACTGGCAGCCTTCCCACTGCAGGAATATTAACAGTGGATGGGGCCCATGGTCAAAACATTGCATAACAGATACCCTACACAAAAACCAAGAGATTAAAAAATAAGGAGGGATATCATCACCTCACAGAAATTTTCCTATCCATTTCACACTGCCTTTTTTGAGTGCACTATTAACTCAACAATTGAGAGTCATTTGCCTCTATTTAGGAAGATTTTTAATCCATTGAGAGTAATTTGTCTCTATTAAGGAAGATTTTTAATACATCCAACAATATAAAAAGGTTTCCAAAACCAAGAAAAATGGTACACTGTACCACTAGTTTGCTAAGGCTTTGCATATTGCTAATCTTCTGTCTCTGGTGTTAAAATCAGTCATGAAGAAGACTTCTATATGCTTTATGTAAATAAATTGTGAGGTTGCAATTTGAGTTACAGTGGTAAAACCGGTAAAAGAAGCACAGGTGAGCAACTGCAAAAGGGCCTTAAAATGATTTTAAAGCTAAACACGAAACTTCCCTTTCAGAGAGTTTCTGGGATTCAGCCATAATACTATATCAGAGGAAAAGGTCATAGCAGATAAATGAAATAGAAACTGTAATAGATGTTTTACTCACTAAGCAAAACATGTGTTCCTGAAAATTCCAATTTCCATTCTTTTTAACAAACAGGTCATGAACTGAGTATTCCGAGCATGAAAGAAAGACACAGGAAATCTTAGGATTGTGCCAAACTTATCAGTAAAAACATTTACAAGAAATTGTGATCTCACAGACAGCAGGGAGAACTCAGAACAACTTCATTGACTCAACAGACACCAACCCAGTGGAAATCAATCTCTCACCCCAGAACTGTGCTCTGACATTAAACCTGAATTTGCCTTTTACAATCTCCATCCACCTGCTAACACTCCAGGTGTAATCAGTTCCCATGAGGATACCAAAAGGCTCTTTCTGATTAAGGTTAAGCACTTGTAGCCACTCCATGACCTCCTGGGGGACAGAAGAGAAAAGATTTCTGTTTTATAAAGAAATCTGCTTCCCTGGCTGCAGTTATTATTAATTTTGTGCTTTCCTTTCAAGAACCAACAGACTCCTCACTACACACAGTGCCTGGGGAGAGACCCTCAGCAGAAGGTAAATCCTTACCATAGTCAGCCCAGGGAGACTCTCTGTTTCAGTAGTAAGTACTTTGATGCAGACCCAGTGCTGTTTCGAGGTTCATTAGTTTCTGCTGAACGTTTCCTTACATTCATTACAACAACTAAACAGGGAAGACATCCTTGCTCAGGCCTCTGAGGCTCTGTGCATTTATTACAAACACTGTGCCAGGTTCTAATTATCAAGCACACACTGACACCCTCTCTGGCACTAATGACAGTTGAATATCCTCCTTGAGGATGTGAAAAATGTTATTGCCAAAAACTTTGGGGTGCATGACCAAACATGGACAGCTCAGCTGCCAAGAGGCTGCAGCTCACTGGGGCAGTTGGCATGCTTTGCAATTGTGACAAAACTGAACGCAAATGCTAAAAATAGGGTTTGAGATTTAACTGGGAAAGAAAAAAGGCCTCCAGACAACAGTGGTATATTCTCTATCTTGTGTGGCTCAATAAAAAATGAAGGCAATTTAAGAAAGACAGCAGAACTGTAGCCTGTTAGAGCTCATGGTACAGAATCGATGGCAAACACATGGGAAAATATGACAACACATATACCCTCATCAGCAAGTGGAACATAACAAGGAGTGAGTCACATCCAACTCCAATTGCATGTTATCAGTTTCTTTAAGCAAACCTTAGAAGAGGTTACTGCTACAGGAATGACAACCATCATCAGAAGTTAAAAACAGTTTCACCATGTAACTTTTGCATTTTGTAGAGAAATGTAATTATCTGAATAGCTTCTTCATTCATTGTCAGTTATTGGAAATGTATCTATTGAAATTGCCTGGTCTAGGAAATCCCTAGCCATGCCTGTGTGATATATCTGCTACCTGGCCACAATAACTGTAACAGCATTGAAGCATTTCCCTCAAAGACCAACAGCTCAATGATTGTAAAAATGCTCCAGCACTGCTTGTGTCCTCCATACATCTCTGAGCACCAAATTTTTGCAGCTATTGTCAGAAGTTTGAACAGTAGCTCTGAATCAGATTGGAAGAGGGTAAAAAATTGTCAGGCCCATGCAGTTCCCATGACTCATGTCACTGAAGTGGTGAAAACAAACTCACCTCTTTGAAAGGTGTAACCTGGGCTGCTGTATGAAACGAAGGTAAACAAAGAGCATCTATGTCAGAAATGTTTCTACTTCTTTTCACAAATATTAAGTTTACTCAAAAATATCCTGAAAACTACATGTACCTCTGTGACAACAATGATAAAATACACTTGCTAGGCATCTTGTTATTTATTTATATCAGCAAGGTTTTCTTAAGACCATCACAAAAATACAAAGTAAATTATTTTAAAACCTGTTTAAATCTATGTCATATGTCTAGGAGAGTGAATGGCTTCAAAGTGTATCTGCCAACCCATTTGGATAAATGAAGGAAATTCATTTCTATTAACCATTCAGGGCACCTTGAACTAGGCTTGTTTTTTCTGAAAGCTGAGTTTGAGTCAAGGGAAACTGATTTTGTGTTATTTGGCAGAAACTACATTTCTGTGCAGCAGTTGAGGGTTCTTCTGTCTGCCAGAACTGATTTACCTAATCCTTTGTCCTTTTTCTTGTCTCTAGTATCTTCATACCAAGAAGGCATCATTATATGGAGGTTCTGTGTACAAATATCTACCCAAAATTATTTTCTGTAGACAATCCTAAATAGGAAGCAAAGGTCTGGATGGTGATGAACAATATGTTTATATTATTACTACTGTGCTGAACAAATAATTGTTGACTCAGCACTTTTCCCGAGCCCCACCTTCCGAAGTCCTTACAGTACTTACCACGACTGTGTTAAAATTTATGTAGTTGAATATTTTACTGCATAAAGTGGTGAATGGTGTTAAAATAGTAACTTCATTACAGGGAAAGTGGTGTCCATGAAGGTTAATGGCCCATACTGAAAAACCAATAACAAATGTCTTTTCTTCATGAAATGCTTGGTTAAGACCATATTTTTCATACTGTCCTTGTGCACTAGTCTGCCAAGCAGATAGTATAAAACAGACTCATGACTTGTTCATAAAGTAAAACATACAGGAACAACACTCCAGTATTTTCAACCTGAATTCAAATTAACAAGGTTTCAATTCAGTGAAAAAGTCCCAACAAAACCAACCCATCAAACATCCTTTACCACCTAAAAGAATATAGAAACTTTTTCCATCATTCCTACATTCAGCCACAATCAGGAAATTAGAGATGCGTGCAAGGAGATCAAAGGAATTTACTGCTCAAGGTACCCAACTCTATTTTCTACAAGTTTAAAGCCACTCCACCCCACCACTCTTACTCAGATATATACTACCCCTAAACAGCTAGGTCAAAATTTTTGAGGAGCAATTCTAAAAGCTGGAAGAGCTTTCTCTGGAAAAAAAGCCGTTTGTTTGAAGTGCTCAACTACAAGATCTGAAACACTTCCCAGCATTTTTTCACTTCCCAGATGTACTGCAAGTTCCAAATACCTAAGCATAAAGTGACAGACTTGCACACTTGCAAGGGAACTTCTGTTCAGTAGTAAAGCAGAACTAAGCAGTAAGCTGTCAGATACAGGGGATCTGAACAAGGAGTGCTGCTGCTTTGGCTTATCTATGTTTTGTAATGCCAGTGTTGTATTTTTCATGTACGTGAAAGGTATCCACAAATGCAGATCTTACGTTGTGCAGTGAGTTTTCTTTAGATACAGATTGCATATATATCACATCTTCCCACAGAGGCAAGCTACACTTAGAGAATATGAGACATGTTCCTCAGCCTACAATCACTTATAATTCAAGACAACAGAAAACTGATAAAGGCTGTTGAAAAAGCAACAAATCCATCCTGCTTCTGTGATCAGCTGAGATAACATCAGTACATTGTCCAACATGAAGGTATTAACTAGTAACGTAGAACACAGCATACAGCTCAAAAATCAATCACTCCGAGGAAGACTGGTTAAGAAAATTAATAACAAAATTACTTGTGATTAGGAAATATTGAAAACTGTAGAAATGTCATCATAAAAGCCTCCTTGTTTTCTTTCTTGATGCTTCTAATCAAACACTCCTCTGTTTAAACAGTTGGTGGAAATTTCAGCCTGCTATGATAATGCCTGGTGTGAAGGCCTGAGGAGGAAAGCTGACCAGACAATTAGGAGAAAGAACCAATTTTGGAGACATGAGTTTTTCTTTGTTATAATGAATACTACTACTTAGTTTTGAGAAAGTGCTTTTCATAAATACATTTCAAAGCACTTGCACAGAAATACAAGGTTGAAAGACATGTCAGGAGATTATTTGGTCCAACCCATGTCACTAAGATAGGATGAACACACTTAAGCTGCCTTGGCAAACATTTGTCTAATGTTTCCTTTAAAAAACCCCACATGTACAAGCTACAAGGGTTTCAAGGTTTCACTATTTGCATAGTGCAAAAAAGTCTCCTGGATTTCTTTTCTAAATCTTTCTTACTCAATATGGGACCTATATTCTTCTTTTTGCCTCAACACATAGCCAACAAATGACTGTCAGGTTATCAGTAGAAAAATATTAAGCATGGATGTCCCATCTTAATCTCACATTTTCTAAGACAAAACATTCTTTTCAACCGTTAGTCATAGCTTTTATTTCCTTAACATATTAAGTTTCTTCTTGCTGGTTCTTCTCAGTCTACCTTTATATCTTTATTTCTAACGGGTGGTGCCAAGGATGAACTTGGTACTCTCAAAATGTACCACTTTATAAAGTGATTAGGTCAGCGGCTCTGTTGCTCATGGCTAAATAAAGCCACCAATCATAAAACCCAAGCTGTCTGGACAAACAAGGTACTACAGCACATTACGTGCTTAGAGGTTATTTCTGCAAACAGATTGAGAAATGTGGCTCTAGGTGCTAACAAGGCAAATAATAACTTGCTTGAGGATCTTTCTGGTCATACAAGTTAGATGGGTCTGCAATATGCTTAGTCCTCTTTCTTACAGTCTTATATCCTACCTTTGTCTCGAGGCAATGTCCCTCCCCTAACTCAATCTTTTGTGATTACTTTAGCTGAAGCACTGCAGTCAGGAAAGCTGCCTCAAGAGGACAACTTTGAACCAAAGAGCTACAGCAAAGCCAGAAGCAGGAGCTCAAGTTAGTTGGAACCATAAACCTTCAGTCCCTTAGCCTGCCTTAACCAACAGAATTCACTTACAAGACTATTATGTTGATTTTACATAATACATATTTTTGCTTGCATATGTATCCAGTGGCTTCACGCTTCCTTTGTCTCTATTTTAACTAACTTTGATTCATTAACTTTGAATAACTTGCATAATCCAACCATGGAGAGAATGAGAGATCTCTGGCTCCTAAAAAGAGAGCTGTAAATAAAGGAATTTCTTGAGCACTTATTCATGGATGGATCAGGCAGAAAACAGGCCAAACTCGGGGAGCAGAGCAAAGCTAAGAGCACAATAGAGACATTGTTCATGATGTAACAGGAAGTTAGGATATTTGGAAGCTGGCAACATCAGACTCGGGTAGATAACGGAGGAGGCGCACTGAGGCTCCATCTTTGCAATGTTATACCAGCACCACTGCCAGTCTCTCCCTCAGGTCAAACCTGATGCATGGAAAAATGCCCAGGGGCCCCGGGAGGTGTCTCCTTCTAACAAGTGCTCTCTGAGGCCACTGACCCCGCCAGAGAGCTCTGTCAGACTGCAGCCAGTGGGCAAAGGATGCAGAGGTATCCCACTCAAACCCCTGAGAGATGGTGTTTTTTAGCAGTGCTTACACACACACTGGTAATGGCATATACTGTACAAAGACTGGCAGAGCAGTTAAAACTCTCAGGCACACACATTGAACATCAGCTCCCTCTACTGTAAATACATCGAGATATGTTACTCTGCCACCTCACCACCTCCCAAAATGGTCAGATATGACAAGAGTATTACTCTGAAGCACTGGGACTAAGATCACTGGAAAAATGCATCCGGTAGAACTGGCAGACAAGAAGACAGCATGGATTTTTCTTTTCAGTTCTTGTGGTTATGGTAATTGAGTTTTCAGTCTTCTTGTATGCTGTATATATCCATCTCTAGTTTGTCTCAAAACTAGAGATAAATTTCATGATCTTAATCTAATATCTTACAAACAACTGTAGACTACAGTCTACAGAACAGTCTGCTGCAGTAACTGCAGTCCTGCCTTTACTAGTTACAATATTAATTTCTGACAGAAAATGTAATGGCATGACCCTAACCTCTGGTGATCATTATGCTAATTATGATGTTTTTTCTTCCTGAAAAGATTAAAATTCTGACAAGTCTCAAAAGCTGACAGCTGTGCTCATCTGTACTGAGGGCTATTCTTGGTTCCAGCAGAAATCAGAGACCTTTGCAGCACAGCTCAGTAACACAGTTCCATTAATTGATAAGATTTGCTCAGAAGTATGACTCAAAAGGACAGAAATTTTTGCTCAGGCCAGACTAAATTAAATTAATAATTTAAACATAAAAATACAATAGGCTGGCTTTTTTCAGAGAAAGGGAAATATTTTTTGTTTTGAAATTGATCTTATTTTTTTTATGTTAGACTAAACAAAAGTTTAATTTCAGATTAAACCAGTGCCCATGGCTTTATTCAGCATGAAATCCAATTAAATGATCAAAATATCAAAAGTCAGCCAAGAGATCGGCGAAGATGTGAGGACAGCAGAGAGGCTCTGAGACTTGCCCAAGAATGGATAGGCAGAGCCTGTAGTGAAATTTTTATGTAGTGGAAAGCAAAGGCACAAGATCAGAAAGAATCCAGACACCTGGAGAAGTGATCAATAGCATATCCATGAAAATGGCCCATTTGTTGATTGCAAAAGAGGAGAAGGAGGAAGATGTTAAAGTAGTAAGACAGGGATAGAGAGCTGAGTGTTAGGATTGCAGTTTCCTTGAATGCTGAAGAACAGAGGCAAAGAAGAAGATCAAAGAAAAAGAATGGATGAAAATATGATCAAGAAAGGTTAGTTCAGAGGACAAGGAAGCATCAAGGGGATGGGCTAGAAGTACTGGAGGTATTGAGATAGCCAGTATCTCCAAGGAAGGAACCTTGGAAAGACAGACAGAGCTGCCCTAGATGACAGGAGGCCAGGACACCAGCATGTCCCACAAGTATGGGTTGGAGAGATTTCAAAAAATCCCCCAGCTTCACACTCCATCCTTCCGATATGCTGTTGTACAGGCAGTCGCATCTCAGCCATGGGCCTCTAGAGTCCCCAAAGACAGATAATGAGAGAACAGGGATAAAAAGCAGAAAGTCAGTTTGATCAACTTAATGCTTTCTTTGTGCCATTCCTTTGATAGGAACGGAATAGGTAAAGCAAATAAAGCTGCTTTGAAATAGGAACTGACAGGACAAAATATAGCAAGTACATGAGAGGAACTTTATCAGAATTACGCCACAACTCATTAATCTGTATCACAGTAATGGTGTTATTTTAAAGTTAACACCAGTATTTCAAAGCAAAAGGTCTTCTGGATCTCCAGCAACTCACTGCAAACCCTTTACAGCTAATCAGTATCACTGCTTCAAAGGAAATTAAACTGTCTCCACCCAGTAACTCTAGTGGCATTTGATCTACAATTGGCTTGAAGTTAAAAATTAATTACCCTTCCAACATATTGATTACATGACTATAAATATAAAAGCAGCAGGCCAGAACAATGTACACTGACCCTCTGTTGAAACAGCATGTTTGTTTTCAAAAGAGAACTAATTAAGACAAGTTCCCTAGAAGAGGCAGCAGTAAAACTAAAACCAACAGTGCCACCTAGTGCACCGCTGTGGTCGGAGCATCACACAGAACCACACAGAAATTCTTTATTTCACTATCTCCTAACACTAAGGAAAAGGACTGATAAATCTGTGCCACACTCCATATATTTGAAGTCCCGAGGCTTAGCATTGTGGAACACATACTTTCAGGCAAAGACAGTCTTACATCATATTTACATTTGTATTATTAATAAAACTTCACAGGTAAATCTACTTAGTAAATTTAACTACTGATTGTGAATTAAGTGAAATAAATCAAGTTCTACATTGACAGAAATTCTCAGATTCTAAACTCTCTTGTTTCAAAACAGCTACACTAGACATCTTTGCTGGTTTTTAGATGGTATCTAGGCTGAGGGAGATAGGGTTGTTCAGCCTGGAGAAGGCTCCAAGGAGACCTTACGGCATCCTTCCAGTAACTAAAAGAACCTACAATAGAGATGAAGAGGGATTTCTTACAAGGACATGGAGTGACACGACAAGGGAGAATGGCTTTAAACTGAAAGAGGGTAGGTTTAGATTAAGGATTAAGATTAAGGATTAAGATTAAGATTAAGGATTAGGATTTAGATTAAGGCAAGTAGACATCAGGAATGTATACTGTGAGGGTGGTGAGACACTGAAAGAGGTTACCCAGAGAAACTGTACCTGTCCCATCACTGGAAGTGTTCAAGACCAGGCTGGATGGGGCTTTGAACAACCTGCTCTACTGGAAGGTATCCCTGATCACTGCAGGGGCAGGGGGCCGAGGGGGGAGGGTGCAAGCGGATGATCTTTGAGGTCTTTTCCAACCCAAACCATAATTTTTATAATATGCACTAAAATAGATTAAAAATTCTGCATATGTTTCATGGCTTTTTATTAGAATCACAGAATATCCTGAGTTGGAATGGACCCACAAGGATCATCTAAGTCTAACTCCTGGCGCTGCACAGGACCACCTCAAGAATTACACCACATGCCTGAGAGCATTTTCCAAATGCTTCTTGAACTCTGTCAGGCTTGGTGATGTGACCACTTCCCTGGGCAGCCTGTTCCAGTGCCCAACCACCTTCTAGGTGAAAAACCTTTTCATAATATACAACCTATACAAATAGGTTGTGTATCTATATAAATAATAATATAAACCTCCCCTGACACAACTTCATGCTGTTTCCTCAAGTGCGTTCACTTGTCACCAGAGAGAAAAGACCAGTGCTTGCCCACTACTTCCCCTCATGAGGAAGTTGTAGACTGTGATGAGGTGTCCCCTCAGCCTCTTCTTCTCCAGGCTGAATAGACCAAGTGACCTCAGCCACTCCTCATACGGCTTCCCCTCAAGGCCCTTCACCATCCTCGTGGCCCTCCTATAGACATGCTCTAATAGCTTTATACCTTTATTACATTGTGGTGCCCAAAACTGCCCACAATATTCAAGGTGAGGCCACCCCTGTGCAGAGCAGAGAGGAACAATCCCCTCCCCTGCCCAGCTGGCAATGCTGTGCCTGATGCCTCCCAGGACATGGTTGACCCTCCTGGCTGCCAGGGCACTGCTGACACACTTTCAACTTGCCATTGACCAGGACCCCCAGGTCCCTTTCTGCAGTGCTGCTTTCCAGCATCTCATTCCTCAGTCTGCACCTACACGCAGGGTTCCCTTCCAGATAAACTGAATACTGACTTGGCTTCCTTTTCCCAAAACCCTATAGAGCCCTCCCACTGTATCTAGCATCATACTTGGCCCTCTACACTAGATTAATGTACATTCATTGTCAGCTTTTAATATAGATTGCCTTAAACTACAAAAGAGAGCCTAAAATTAAGGCTGCATATCCTGCAGCAGGAAAAGAAAGATTACAATCTCTATGCCAATTGCCTCAGATTCTCTTCTACCCTAGGGACTCATATTTCACTGGGGTTTTCTTGCACCTATAGCCTGGTGTCACTAATCTTTAATCCATACAATATAGTGTCAGGCACGTCTCAGTTGACATTGGGCACACAGATGTGTGCAGCGCGCACAGAAGTCAAGCACACATCCATCAGCTTTTGCAGCTTTATTCATCAGCTCCTCCCCTACACCAGGGGAACTAGTCCATTGACACCCACTGAAAACACTTCACTATTTGTTTTGGTTTCCCTTTTGTTTTGTTTTGCTGGGCTAACAGAAATTCCTATAAATGTTAAAACATAAAACCCTTGGTGTGACATAGAGCTGGGCCATTTTAGTCCACTCCTCTCCACCTTGTGCAATGGGCAGGATCAGGCCCTCGCCACTGTCCCTCTCAGCCTCTGCCATGTGCAGGGCTGGTCACCAGCTTGTGACCCCACCAGGCTCTCCACCATACACATGACAAAACCCCAACTTTGCAAGGTTTAGAGAGCTACAACAGATTTTCACGACTCAATCAAGGGTTTATTAACAGACAATCTGAAAAATCCTTCCTTGAAACACAGCTTACAACAAGACAGGCATGGAAACTGTGAAGGGCAATGGGCTGTGAGGGAAAAAATTACATGAGATCTGCTTCTCTTTTCTCCCCACCTTCCCATTTTCACAGTGTTTTCCTAGGTCTTCTCATTCTTCCCTGGCTCCCAGAAGAAGTCCCAGCAGACAAGGCAGGGAGCAATGGTGGAATCAGCAACCTGATGTGGCTCAGAGTAAAGACTGTGACTAAAAGGAATGTAAAGCCAAATCCAGAAACAAGTAGCAATGAAGAGCTAAAACTACCAGAAATTAATACATACAAGTCCAACCACCCTGTGCTACTGTGGCTGCACAGAGCCTCTCTTGAGAAATTCTTCTTTCCCACGCAAACTATGAAAAACAGTAAGATAACGCTTGGACACCTGTTGTTTTTCCAAAGCTGTTTTGATTTGGAACAGAGTGTGTTTTGGAGTTGGGTGTTATGGGACTTCAGCCAAACACCCCCGGGGGTGGCTGACCACTTTGTCCAATCACCTGATGGGTTCTTACCATATATAGAGGGAAACACAACAATAAATGTGGCTTCTGACACCTCTGTTGCTTTCACTGCACCGGCTCGTGTGCTCCTTTCCGGGTAATACAGCGACATGCTACACAAGGGAATGGCCAGAAAACAATGTGTGAGAACACAAGTTTTATGAGGAAGCTGGACTTAGTTACAGCAGGTCTGTAAGTAAGCTCAACCAGGTTTAGAAACAGCTCTTCATGTCACCATGTCAGCAAGCAGCACAGGAAAACAGTCGTCCACCTGTGTCTTACCACCTCCACCATCACTCCTCTTAGGTCTTTCACAGGTTATCAAATGCTCACCTTTTTCTACCATTAAATTTTCAAGAAAACTTTGTCTTGTCCTGTGTTGCATCTGAAACATTTATAAAGGCTCTTCTTTACCTTTGTCCCTAAAAATGACTTTTGATTTGAAGGCCACACAAAGTGGATAAAACAAATAATAGGGAGAATAGAGAACCCTCTCCATCACACTAGATAGTGTTACTGTACATATCTAGATACTTCTGTTTGTATCTTTTCATCACTTCATGATACACGTCACAACAGAGATGTGAGACTTCATTTTTTGCTGCATATCCTGATCTGACATGAGAGACTAAAACCAGAACTTCAAAATCTTGCTGTGAGGAAGGAAGTGGAGCAGTAACTCCCCACATATTGCAAAAGCTTGAGCTTACCATTTGGAAAGAACGTACATGAGGCTTTCTCTCAGACTAATAATGATCCGTATCCGTCAGGGATACCATTATAACACAGCAACAGGAGTTAAAACAGACATAGGTACATAGCAAATGCAATTTTCTAAAACTTAGAAAACGGGTTAAAGCACATGTAGAATAAAACTTTGTCCCCTTTCAGGATCAAAGCATTTTCTTTGGTTCAAAATAGTTCATCTAGATATGTAAATTATTTAATGAGTTTTTAATTACTACCAAAATACAGTTGCAGTTCTAAGATTTCCCATTTCCAGTTAGTCCACACAAAATGCTTGCCAAAGTGCCACAAAGAGGAAAATAACAGCAATTTTTTGAAGTACGCATAATGTTCTACTCTTCTGTGCATTTCTTGAACTTGGACAAATGAAACTAGTAAAACTGGACCTTTAATCTTTGTTTTACTTTTGTTCTGAGTTGTTCTTTTTAACCAGAATATTACTTCTTGTGTGGTTGTTCAGTACATTATAGTGGAATATATTTTCTCTGGGTTTGCATTAGACATTCGTCAATTGTCTTCATGACAGTTGAGGGAGAACTATCCCTGTAACCCAATTTACTGCAACAACAAAAAGTATTTTTTCCCTTTTTACAAACTTCTCAGGAATAGACAGCATTGTTAATCTAACCAAGAACTCAATCCCACAGAGATACTCAACAGTGGAAATACTTGGGGGAGGCGGTGGGAATTCTTCCTTTTAAATTATTGAATAAGGGTTTGTCAATATGAAGCCTATGAAGCTGGTCATAGCTGAGTTCAAAACAAGCATTTGTTGATTAATACAATGGATAATTTTGTTATGCTTCTGATATTAATCTTTCTCTGCGCAACAGACTTCTGTACAATTATAAACCAGATTAAGCATAAAATTGAGGCCTCACAATAAGAACATGTGGGGGCTTTTAAGTCAAACAAGTTGAATGCTATTTGGAGATAATGTATAGTCATATAAAACTTGGCATTCCCTCCCACAGGCACACTGCCCATTTATCTGTAACCTTCTTTGATTCCTGATCATTTAATTTACCTGACCTGATCCATAGTCATCATCAACTTCAGAATCCATGCGTATGAAATCTTGGCTCTCTTGTAGTCTCAAATTCCCACAGCAACAGAAAATTGAGAACAATGCAATTACTACAGTCATATATAGGACTACTTTTGCTAAAATAGAATGATAAGATAAAGTCTCCACTATCTTTTACATCTAATGGGGTTTCACTGTGTTCCAGTGCAGTATTAAGAAATGACAGATCTCTTAAAGAACCAGATCTTGGGCTCTAAGGTCACAGGTGAGTTCTGACTGTTATAGGCAAATTGCACCACCATCTTCACCAGTCTTTGATTAAACAGAGCACTGCAGAACAAAACAAGAAAGAAAAACAGAACAACAACCAAAACAAAACCAAAACAAAACAAAAACCACAAACAAACAAACAACAAAAAAAGCAACAACCAAACCACAAACAAAACAAACCTCTTTTAATAGATTAATGTGATTTCATCAATACACAACATGGCAAGTGTTTCAAAAGTAGATAACTGTAGTAATGTTCCCACATGACCATTTGGACCCTGTTCTAATTTTCTCAAGTATTTAGCATTCAGGACTTTTATTATGGTCAGAAGTAAGTGTACTCAAGTGCTTATGTTGTGTATCCTTCAGAGGCCCAACAATCAAAAATAAAATTACATTGTTTTACTTCAAAATCCAAGCTTCTCTTCAATTTTTTCCAATAGATGACACAAGATCAAAAATTAAGGCCCCACACCACTGTTAAGCAGCATGAAGTACCACAGACCCTGTGAGGCATTTTTCTCTACACAAGGCCAGAAATTTTCAGCCCTTCAGTCACATCTGCTTCAATGGTTTATCTTTATTTAGATTTTATCTACATAAGACATTCAGCTCTACAGAGTAAAACAAAAAGAAATTTGGACTCCTACAGTGAATCTCAACTTCATTAAACAAATCAGCACATTTACCATTTCCTGTTGAAAATTAAAATTGCCAAACAATGTCTCCTTTAGAACAAAAATAAATAAATCCAGCTAGAAGACTATACTTTCTTCTTTTGAGAAAGTAATAACCAAGAATCTAAGCAGGAACCAGGCTCAGTAAGAGGGAAGGAAAGGAATTTTTGTGTTTTCTCACGGAGATTTCCAAAATCAGGTGGCTGCTCAAATACCGTGAGCTAATGTGCTATTCCCATAACAATTTGATGGCTGGAGCAAGCAGTGCTCCAGATCCTTTGCCTTCCTCAGTTTTGTTCTTCCTATGAACATTGCTGCTTTCTCAATCTCTCCTGGTGCAGAGCAAAGGCAAACAAATACGTACACCCAAAGAGAGTGAGCCTGGTTCAGGCTGAAGAAGTTTTGGACTTATTGTAAGATACACTGTTATCTTAAGGGCCCTCTTTAGCCATTATGGGGTGCAGAACACTTACACTTTGTCTCTGGCCTGTTTCCTAATCCTCAGCCTGTCCTCTTCCTTTGTTAATCCTAATCCTTTTCTATCTCCGTTTTAACAATAACTACTGATATGGCATTCCTGATGTCTGAGTAAGAGCTGCAGTAAAGACAGCACAGAAATACAGCCCTCTTGGTACAAAGTCCTCTGTGCATAAATATGTGATTTACTTCTCTGAGTACAGGTTCCCTAGGGAGCACAGGCCAATGCTGAACTACAAGTGTAGTCCCTTCTCCTTTCCCTTAGCTTTTTAACTTCAGCTGTCTCTTGTGTTCTTCCCTTAGCCCATGTGACTCTTCACTGGTCCATCACCTTCTTTCCTTTCAATCTTCTAACAGTAAAAGGGGATTTGCCTGTCATAATACAGGCACCTAATATTTAGAGCGCTGGACCTGAACTCATATAGACAATAATCTTATCCTAAGATTAAACAAGTCAGATGAATTTCACCCTTGGAGTGCTTACTTCTCCCTGTTGATATTATGGAAGATGAGGGTCACCAGCTCAGACTCAGGTGTTTATCAGTTAAGTATCGAAAATACTCCCCAATAATCCAATTTTAAATACTCAAGTAAAGCTTTTTACAGATTATTAATTTGACTGTGATATCCCCCATTTCATTAACACCCACTCTACCCTCAGTAATTTCCCTGGTATGTTTTTTTTCACTCCCTTTTGTATTCCATTTTCACTGGTTTCAGTTCATTACATTCAAACTATTCTCTCTCTTCTTCATCTCTTCCATGGAGCTGCTTCCATTCTAACTTCAGTTTCTCTCCATCAGCTGCTGAAGGGGAAAAGGGCTCAGAGAATCATGCCATACAGTGTCAGGAAGGATTCCTTCAGGGTATTCCTTACTACTTTCTCCCATAACACAGGCCACGAGACTCCTTAAGTCCTTGCTGAATTGCAGAATATATCTTCTAGACAAATGGTCAGTCTTTATTCTAAAATTGCTAGTGCCAGTGTTGCCTTGGTTAAATTGTTCCAGTAGTTAACTGCTCTGACAAGTAATATTAAGTTTATTTTTAGCTTGAATTTGTCCTGTTTTAACTACTAGCCATGGATCCTGTGTTCTAATACACCAAAACATCCTATTAACTACTTTCTCATCTCACAGAAAGTACCTACAAACATTTAAAAGGTTTTTTGCTGATAAAACTAATCAGAGAGTGGATTGCTTGCATTTTCCAGTCCCTGATAATTCTTTGAATTCTTTGCAATGCATAAATGTCCTCCTTGAAAGTCTCTAGCTGTACCTCTCTATAACAAATTTATCTTTTAAAAACAGGTTGTAAAATATACATGTAAAATAGACTCATCTTTCCAAAACATTATCACAGCACACGGATATGATATAATTTATTAATAAAATATTTAGCACTTTAGCACAGATTGTTTAAGTTAGCAACTTTGCCACAGCCATCGTAAACAATGCTACAGAAAACTTCTCTAGTTGTCCTATTTTCCCTTCAAACTCTGGTGGTGTAATTTAAACCCCTAAAACTGCTCAGTTCTGGCAATTCATCATGCACTGCTAACTTCAAGAACACTTTTAGAATGCACTTTTTCCATTCAATTGTTCCTCACATTGCATCAGAATTGAGAGAAGATTTTCTGCAATGAAAGATGCTTTATAAGAAGTCACTAGTCTTCTTTGCTTGACAATACTTCATTTTACATTTCAGCAGGAAATCAGGGTTCTTCCTTCAGGGAATTTTGGATTAAGAACTTTTGCAAGTCTGACAACTTTATCAAACAATATGTTCAAGAACTCAAAGGACAGGTAAAGAAAAGAACTTAGCAGGTATAGACAACATTTTAATAGCTAACACTGTGGCTCTTAAATAGCTAACATACTAAGATAGCAAAGATAATTAACACACTGGGAGAAACCTACCAACACCTCCCCCATATATGAAGAATACAGGCTACAGAATCAGTAGAACATGAAATTTTTAGCACCTCTGAAAATCTGTACATAATTTGGAATATAAGTATTGCTTGTTTGGAAAGCTAGTTTGAGACTGACTAGAATCAAAAGTAGATGGTTTAGTATGCAGCACTCCATCCTTGTCATTTTCTTGTTGACTTCAGCTCTTTGCAGACTATTGCTTCACTATTGACCATCGCATTCATACCTCCTTGTCTCTGCTGGAACTGGAGTAGCAGCCAACAAGACCTATGTGTATTTCCTTCCTTTGGTTGCCCTTCTCTAAAATGCTCAATACTTGCTTTTTTTTCACCCTCCTTTTGCACATTCTCATCCCTGGATAAAAAATTTTGTATCATAAATAAAGAGGTCCACTCTTAGCTCTTGAAAGAGTCCATCTGCTTCAAAGCACCTCAGTTTATGGGAGAACTAAATCCTATTGTAACCACTAAAGCAAACTGCTGGCCTGCATTTCAAGATAAATCTAAAAAACATCAGTATCTAATTCCTAAAACACAGGTACATGTCAAAAGAAAGGCAAATGCAAGACTTTGAACCTGAATTATGTAAGGCTAGCTATATAGCTGACTAAAGAAGTTGAGAAAACTCCCAAGAATAGAAACCAAACAGGAAGTCACAAAACAAGCCTGCATAAGACCCAAATGCAATCCTGTGAGGAACTCAAAAAGAGCTCCTAAGGTAAACGTGTTAAAAAATACCTCTAAAACTGATGAAAGCAATACACTCTAATGTTGCCCTGAGTTTTGCAGTTCTTCAATGTTTTCATTTTTCTGTAACAGTTTCTCACGTACTTTCTGTAAACATAGCCACGTTTTTCTAACTGTGTTCTATTGTTTGCATTCCTTTCTCCTGCGCGGAGATATTTGATGGATAATTCCTTTGACCAGTGTGATTGAGGGGTGGCAAGTTCTCCCTCCAATCCACTGTGGTTTCTAAGAGGATATATAAAATAAAGTCCGGGGAGTGCTCCCCAGTGTTGGCCCAGTTTTGGCTCTGTCTCTCCAACGTGTGTCTGTGTCTTTCTTTTGTGTCCAAGTGCGACACTCTAACTATCCGGTTTGTCATGACATCCATAGTCCCCATGAAAAACATAAAATGTGGTGCAAAATTAACAAAATTTGTAAAAGCATTATGGTTGTAAAGCATAAAGAATATTGTAAAAATCTTAAAAATGCCACAGTAAGTAGGATCACGAACTTGATGAGCAAAAACCAGATGACAGTAAATTCTAAGGTCAACAAAAATCTTGGTATAGGAAAGACTTTTTTACAATGAAAACAAACATTAACTGGAACAACCTCCTAGATGGGTCAATGGGAAAGTCCAGTTGGAAAGGGCACTAGACAAATCTCATTTATGCTCCCTTTCCCACAAAAGGTTGGACCAGATGATCTTTCAAGGTCCCTTCTAAGCTGGGCTCTTCCATGACTCTAAGAGGGACCTCTACAGTAGATGAAGGGCTACTGAGTCATTCCCTCGAATATCTGTCAGGGCCTAAAAGACCCTAAGTGCTATCTAAGAAGCAAACTCAGTCTCAGGCTTGCTCTACAGTTATACTTATTTAATATTTTTCTTCCTGTCACAGAGTCTTTCCAACACTACTGTAAGGATTTATCACTCCACTTCTCTAGTACAAGGCTATTTGCCTTCACTGCTAAGGATCTCTAAGGTACAAAGAGCAAAGTGAGAGGTTTGCCAACACCAAGTCCCCCAAAATGCAGACACAATTTGGCAGACAGTTTCCAAGACCCTAAGATCGGATCTGTATTTGGGAATCCCAGGAACTGGAGTATGTCTCTCACCAGCTCACAGGAATGTGAGGATTTATTCCAACAGGTATCAGGATGCAAGAAGTTGCTTCCCATGGAGAGGAGCAGGCAGCAGGGACACAGCTTGCCACACCCTTCTGGGCATGCCTCCTCCCCAACTGCCAGGATCACCATCTGAGCCAGGCTCAGAGCTTGGCCAGACTCCACCTTTGGCCTAGAAAATAGAATGCAGTACATCCTCCATATTGAACAAGTAGGTACCAAATACACCTCTCGTGCATTTGTCCTTTGGGTAGATGTAATAGATAAAATGTCAGTCACCTATCTTGAATGAGAAGAACGAAAATGTAATTTATTTTTTTCTGCATTGTTTATCTCAATCTTCAGGGCCAGTGCAGAAGGACAGGGGTGTGCCCATCACCTCCTCACCAGTCTTCACGATAGCTTTAGCACAGAAACTGCATTTCTCTCAAGCCATTTTGGCAGCCCTGCAGGGAGACCTTGTGGGAAGGAGTGCTGTGCTCTCTCTCCCAGCACTACTCAGGGGTCAGGGGTCTGGCTGTACAGAGTCAATACAGAAGGAAATGACAGAAGCAATACAGCAAAATAGCAAGGTACTTGACTGGTAGTTCTGTTATATCTGATCGGATTAAGTATAACTCAATGGCTGTTGTTAGGGGCAGTTGGGTTCTTTTTATAATTAATTAATTTTTCTCTCACTACATGAGTAAACCACATGCTGCTCATGAGACAGATCTGCTAGCCCACAGTGAGCTTCATGTAGTGGGACTAGACATCTACTACGACATGAGATAGCTAGTGAGCACCAGGATATTTTGCTGTTCTGCATGTGATTGCAGTGCAAATTAGCCTTTGATCAATGTCTAGAGACACTGACACATGAAAAAATGTGAATTTTATTAATGAGATCTACTGGTTGGAAATCGGCTGTATTCAATTTAAAACAGCTTTATTTATTTATTTATTTATTTAATTTATTTAATTTTTATTTATTTATTTAATTCTCTTTAAGTAGAGATATACAACTTCATATAAGACGCATAAAAATTCCAAACTAACTTATGTATCACTGCTATATCTGAAATCTCTTCTCAGTCTTGACATCCTTAAGCCTCACATTCTGAATTTTTTTCTGCATCTCCAAGATTATTTTTAGTCCTCCTTTAAAATCCCTCTGAAATGTCCATATTCTTCCTGAGAAGACACACAAATAGTCCAAAATACTGAGTCACAAGGCAAGAAAAGTACTTATTTCTGCATGATTATTCATTTCCCATTAAGTTCTAAGGTCACAGTAAAGCACCTGTGAGGGTACAATTCAGAAGATTCACATCAATTTCTACGATGATTACACTGTCCTACTCCGAATCATTCATTTCATCACGTTAGCTCCAACAAACTTTCAGGAAAAATCTAGCATAAATATAGTATGTCCAACAGATAGATATATTAACTTATGAAAACTATTCACATTTACATGATAAAATCTATTTTTTTAAACTATCTTCCTGATACATATTAAATAAAGCAACATCCATGGCAACATCCCCTAGCTGGCAAATCCCAAGGTGTGTGAGCATTTCACAGACCTCCTCAGGTAGTTACTCTGAAGACTCCTGGATAAAGTTATAAAGTCCTGTTGCAAGACACTGAATGTTGCACAATGCTGTTCCCCACTACAGACCTTTTATTGTTCAGTCCAAACAATATATGTGAGATGTTCCACCTCAAATGTCCCTTAGATGTACATTTTCTGTTATATACTTCACCACTCTACATTTAGCAATGGTCTTATCATAAATTAGCTTTGGTTGTCCTTTGTTTTGTTCCTGACATAAATACACTACTGCCCATTATCTTTATCCTCCACTGCTTCAGGTATTTTAAATCTCCTCTACTCTCCTGAATCAGCCATGTTGTCCAACCTATACATTCATTATTTTTACTTATTTTCATTTACATGTTTTCATCATATATGGATTCTTTTTGTGCCATTGGAATATCCACATTCGACTTAAACAACTTTTTGTCCAATTTTACTTTCTTTCATTTTCATGCAACAGTCCTCTTACAGCATCTAGAGTGATAGCCCCGAAAAATTCTACAGATATTGGCATACTTTGCTCTACTGCATGTTGACAGCATTTGTATACAAACACTCATGCAAGAAAGATGGATGTGGATGAGCACCATAGCATAACAAGATCCTTTGGCTTAAAGCTGGCTACATTCACACCACTAACCATGACTGACTTAGGTGTGTCTTGACACCTGTGACTTTCCAGTCAACAATCAGCTTTTCCTTGTCCAGCATAACTGGGGTGAAGTACCCTGTGCTGGACGCTAAGAAAACGTATTTTTGAATGTTACCAGAGAGTTACCACTGGACTAGAGGCAATTCTTGCAAGTCATCATCCCTGTGTACCTGCACTATCACACTGCTGAGTGACACACTTCACGATTTCTCTGGTTATTTTTCTTCACTGATAACATTCCATGTCCAATCTTCTAAAGTACAAATCATTTCACACATTTCTCTGTCACTGGTATTAGACTGAACTTCCCACAACCTCCCCCAGCACCTGTGGGATGCTCTGGCCTCAGCCCAGCACCGGCACCCGCTGACCTGCCCTAAGCCCCTGCCAAGGTGGGGGCTGAAACCTGGACCTTCTCTTGTCTGAAAGGAGGCTGTGGCCAGGTGGGGATCGGCCTCTTCTGCCAGGCAACCAGTGACAGGACAAGAGGACATCGTCCTAAGATCGTCCTAAGGGAAGGTTTAGGTTGGACATTGGGAGGAATTTCTTCACTGAAAGGGCGATGACATATGGTAATTGGCTGCCCAGGGAGGAGTCACCGCCCCTGGAGGTGTTTAAAAAAGACTGGATGTGCCATGGTCTGGTTGACATGGTGGTGTTTGTCATAGGTTGGACTTGATGATCTCAGAAGTCTTTTCCAACCTAATTGATTCTGTGATTTTTTAGTTCTGCCTGCCCACACCTCCAGTTGCTGTTAAAACCATTCCGGGATCCTCCGTTTTCCATTCCTAACACGCCTTTCCACTCCGGGATCCCCCGTTCTCCATTCCCAACGTGCCCCCCCCCCTCCGGGATCCCCCGTTCTCCATTCCCAACGGGGCCCCTCA
>VZRZ01006731.1:547323-591232 GCA_013398175.1 Climacteris rufus | reverse complement strand
CCGGTCCCCGCGGCCGCCCCCGCCCGGCGTTCGGTGCGCTGGGACGGAGGGAGAGGCAGGAGAGACGTGGAAGGGCTTTCGCTTCCCCTTCCCCCACCTCCGCTTCCCGTTCCCCAGGCGCCGTGCTCGTGCCAGCCGGCTGCTTCGAAGCACCCGGCCTGCCCTCCCCTTGCACCCCCGCAGGCTCCCGGAGGAGCTGGGATACAGGTGATTGTCGAGAGGAAGGAGCCGTGGGGATGAGGAAGGCTGTTTTGCTTCCTACTAGGAGGCAGTAATTGGGGAAGTGTGAGGTCAAAGAGCAGAGGGACTGTGTTAGCGAGAAGTACATGTACGCTTTTTGTGGCGGTTGGAAACTCAGATTTAAGGCAGATCTTTCCAGAAAGGTCTCAAAAGGAGTAACATCTTTTGTGAGACCTCAGCTTTCACTGCTCCTTGTCATCCTCTGTTGGATCCAGCTTCATGGCAGCTGCCTGTTTCCAAGCTAGGGTGTGGTGTTTCGTATACATGGTGCTGGTGCACTGCTCATGCCTTTATGTAATGCATGATCTTGCTCACTTTCAATTTCAATGGCTGTGGAAGTTTTGAGATGACTCAAATGTGGAAGGCATCAATAAATGATGTTTCAAACTTATTAGAAGTTAGAAGGATGTCTAAAATGTCTAAGCGGTTACAGTAAGGCAGATTTTCTGTTTGACCATGTTTTATAACTAGAGATGCACTGATGCCAAGGGGTGCCTAGCACCAGGATCTTGCTATATTTTTCCCAAGACTGTGCCCTCCTCTACTTAATTCACATTTGAGTGCCACCTCTCTGTTAGTTCAAGTAGTAATGTGATCCACAGGTATAGGTGGTAACCTGCTTTTTCTAGCCCATTACAGAAAATACAAGTAACAATAATCAAGTACTTT
The DNA here is from genome assembly GCA_013398175.1 of Climacteris rufus. Lineage (NCBI taxonomy): Eukaryota > Metazoa > Chordata > Aves > Passeriformes > Climacteridae > Climacteris > Climacteris rufus. The sequence continues at coordinate 590,323 of VZRZ01006731.1, read as the reverse complement.
GTTCCAGAGGATATGCTGAAAATTCTTAGATTTTGTCATCACTGAATGGTTAAGATTGAAAGGAATCCTAGGAGGTCAATTTGTAGGGTCATCTAGAACAGGCTGCCCAGGACTCTCTGCAGATGGCTTTTGGAAATCTCTGGGGATGCACACTCCACAATGTCTTTGGACAACCTGTGGCAGTACTTGGTCACCCTTGCAGTAAAAACGTGTTTCCTTGTGCTCAGATGGCACCTCCTGTGTTTTATTTTGTGCCCATTGCTTCTTGTCCTGTCAAATAATAAAAGACACAGTGGCAGTTTTATCTTTTCTCTATATGATCTTGGAAGTACTGCCTGTGCTTTTGTGGCTGATGAAGTTCTAAACTGTCTTCCACTCACTAATTTCAGTTTTTCTTTTCTCCAAAAATGGATTCAGACCTTCTAGAGGCTCATCCTGCTTTGGTGTAAGTGAATAGAATGACCAGTCATCCATTGTAAATTTAAATTGATTTCTTTATCAGTCCTATATAAAATTGATGGTCGTGTATGAGTGGAATTTTCCAAGACTGAGAGTATATTTTATTGGCTAAGAACCCAAAGATGGGTAACACTGCAGACTTATGGAAAAGCAGGCAAATATCCATGTAGATTTTGTGATACCTTAAGATTTTATTTCTGATGCATTAAATTGTGCAATTGTTGTACAATAAAAATGTTATTTCAAGCATTCAGTTTTACTGAGCTTAAAAAAAAAATCAGCTGGACAGTATTTGACAAACACACCCTTCCCACTCATCCAGTTGGGACTATAAATAAATGTAGCAGTAGAAGTGGAGAGGCAAACATTGATTTTCATGAGACAGAAATCACATTGCTCCTTTATATACTTTTCTCCCATGATATGGAACTGATAGTATTGAAGGCCAGTGCAGATGATGGTGGTGATATAGTTTGGTAGATAATTTCAGTAGACACATAACTAGAACCCTGGTCAAAACTCCTGAAATTCAAGGAGGAAAGAAGGTGAAACAAATAACTGAACTTTTTTTGTCTCAGACTCCTAATAACGATGTATGAGCATAAATAAGTAGGAGATCGAGTGATGCAATGGTAGAACAAGTTCTGTAAGGTCTTTGATTTGTAACAAGTTTAAAACTTGCAGTAGTTACCATAATTGAGAATATAGAAAGGGCATCATTGGAACAAGTGGGAAGCCAGAGAGTTACAGTTCAGGTAAAGAATCATTAAAACCAAGGAAGGAGAAGAGCCAGAAAGAGCATTATTTCAATAGTCAAGGTTGAATAAATGGTTTTGAACTCAATCTCCATTTTTGAAGAGCTTTTTAAAGCCTTGCTTTTCTTTCAATGATGATAGTGAGTGTGACAAATTTGAACAAGCTTTTTAAAAATAATCTGAGGACTATTTGTTGCAAATAAAGTAAGGTTTGTGCAGAACCAAAGATCTGAAGTTGGGCCATTGCCAGTGAAGGTTACTGGCTTTAGCATCCAGGAGCAGTGATATTTCAGTGCTAAAGACAGCTTTTGTGATCTGCAGTGTTTTGTAGTTGCTTTATTGACATAGGTCACTGAAAGTTCAGAAGCTTTATAAGTTTGTTTGTTTCAGTTTATTTATTCGGTTTGTTTATTTAAAAATGAGGTGTGAGAGGTGAAAATCTTGAAGCTCTGAACTCTCAAGCAATGGAAAATCATCACTTCTGTGCCCTTCCTACAGGTAATGCATCCTCACTTAACAGGTTTTGAATGCAAAACCTATTTATGTATCCAGGATATTTGAAGAGTTTTGGTGAAGTCTAGTAACCATTTTTTGCAGTTCAGTTTTATTCCAGTTTCTGTAGAAATTGTTTTCTTACCTGTAGCTACAACAAACAATAAACATATATCAAACTATTTTTAATAAGCTTATTAGTGTGAATATTAAAAGTAAAATTTATCCATGAATATAGGTCATAGTTGATGAAAGGGGTACTGATTTTACTGTAAAAGTTGCATTTGCTAATGTAAATATTAATTTAGAAACAACAGCACAAATGCAAAACAACACTAAAACTATCTAAGTCACAAAACCAGTGTTTTCCAGTCCATTTTTGGTGACTCGAAGGGCCGTGTTTATTGTAGGTTTGGTTGGGATTTTTTTGTCTTTAATGGGAATCTACAAAGCACAGGAGTTAAATAGCTGTGTATGACTCGAGACAAAGCCTAAGAAAATCAGGATGCCTTCAGGGAGGAAAGGATAACACATAAATTTTAAAATACTAAATTAGCTCTTGCACCCCTTTAAAACACTGAATGTAGTAAATATGGGAATTGTCAAACATATTAAAAAGAAAAGGAACTACACCTCTTTCAGCAAGCTGACATCTCAGTAGTTTCACTTTTTCAGGGAGATGGTGTTTAACAGTGGGTCGGTTTGCTGTGGTTAGAAGAAAACTTCTATGATGAGGAAGTAGTCCCATTTGTGCAAGTGAGCCTGTGTGGCTTCCAGATATTTCCTGGTGTATTGGGTAACTTTGTAACTTCTTACGTTTGTAGGTTTTGACACCTAATTTAACTAATAAAGGTTGAGGTATTAGACCAACTCAACTCTGCAGTATAGTTTTGTCAGACTGAAGAAAACCCATTTCTTAAGTCAGTGCTTTGGGATGAAAAGTCTATGGCAATAAAGTGCATCTCTCAGCTGTAAATTTGTCTTTAAAATGTAATACATTGACAGCCGATAGCACTGACATGTACAAGACAACCAGTGTGGGAGGCTCAGGTATTTTCCTCAATGCAAATATAAACCTTTCTCCTGAAACTGCTTTGGAAGCATTAGCAGAATTTTTGAAATAAAAATATTACTTTTCTCAAATCATTATAGGTGTTAAAGCAATTCCTGTGTTCTACATCATTGATTTTGAAAGGAGTTAGACTTCTGACTTTCAGAATTGTTCCAAATGAGATTTGGAGACTCAGGATGAGTAGGAGCTGCACTTGAATAACCTTTACTGGATATAATTGTGTTGTAATCCATAAAGTAAACTTAAAGTCTTGCAAGTGTCCTTAATGTTCTTTTTTTCTTTTTTTTTCTTTTGTAGTTCATCAGTGTATGCTTTGTTTTATATTTTAAAGTACAGCTTTGGTAACATGTTTAGCAGGAGAACCTCGTGAGTGTTCTGCTTCATGTTTGTATTTAAATTCTGAACTGAACTGGAAATGCTGTAGCAGAACGTGATGAAGAAAAACCTTTTATGCTTAAACATGCAATAACTCAGTTACTGTTTAAGTATATCTGCTGTTTAAATTTACTACATTATCAAAGCTATGAAAGTTAATATTTTTCCTCAAGTGAAATGTAACAGTGTGGAAAGAATTGTTTTTAAAAAGATGAGATTAAACTCCTTAGTTACACTTTAAGAACATTTTGAGGATATTCTTTAATAAGAATGAGGAAGTTGGAAGTACTTTTCAGACTGACATGTAATTCTGAATATAGGAGGCCTTCCAAGATTGATTTTTGTGTCCATCTCAGGATATACATGAAAATGTGTGTGAAGATAGTGTGTTGTCTTGAGTTGGGAATTAATTTTTTTGAAAATGCATCAATACCATTGACATTGAAGGACAGAATAGTTGAATCACTTCATTGGAAAAGTATTAAACACTGTCTGGAGAAATGATGATATACGGTGTGTGTAACTGCAAGTAATAACTTGGTTTATTTCTACAGTCATACAGGCTGGAAGAAACTTCTGGAGGTAACTCAAATGCTGCTTGATCACAATGGGCCAGCTTAGATAAGGTTGCTTAGGGACTTACACTTTGAATTTTGGGTATCTCCAAGGACAGAGACTGTTCTGGCTCTCTGGGTGAGGTGTTGCAATGGTCAGAAGCTTTGTTGCAACTTGTGTCCAGTGCTGATTGCCATGCACTGTGTACCTCATTAGAAAGTTACTGTGCAAAGCAAAATTGTTTGCCTTTTTGACAAGTTAAAAGTAATAACTTGAAGTTGGAAGATGAAGACAAATGAAACCTCTTACTATAAATAAAAGATCAGTGATTTCTAAAACTGCAGTTCATACGTTCTTTCCTTAGTAGTAGTTTGAAGAAATTAGGTACCTTTTGGGGATTATGACTTTTACCATGTTCTGGAGTATTTATAATGCAGTGGCACCTCAGGAGCATTAAAAGCCCCATTCTTGCTGCCTTTGTGCTCTCAAAACTTCTTGTGGAAACTGCTACCCAGGAAGACCTCATCGTTTAAGCAGATAGGAGAAACAAATTGAACCAGAAATAGAGTAGTAGAACAAATTATTGGTAAATACAGCGATGAAACTGGAGACAGTAATTTATGATATAACAGATACGGTTCTATTGCCCACCAATACAGGCTTCAACCTACAGCTCTGCTGTGAAATTTCATTTGTGGCTCATTTCAATCTTGGCAGTCAAAGAAGAACAAGGGATAAGGGTTTCAGGTGCATTATTTACCAAACCAGTATTTTCTTTCCAGACAACACTATATAATATTCACTTCTAGTTTCTGAAAGTGGGATGTAAAGGAGTTTAAACTGCTGATTGAGAAGTGAAAGCAGGTTTTTTGAGCATATGGCAATTACTTCTTTTTTAATCCTTGAGTAAAAAGCTTCTAAAATGTAAAGTAGTTCAAATACTTTCTTAACTTGACAGAAGACATTAAAACTTATAATGGGTAACTTTGAGAGAGAATTGTAAAACACTGGAATTGGAAGGGGGAGACATAATAGTTAAGGTGGTACCGTATTCTATCATTTTTCATGGAGCAAGCTCTGATATGTTCCTTGTCTCTCCCCACTGCTGTTGAATCCAGGCTTGCTGTCCTTGGAGTATCTCATTATAACAAATGGTCTTGGAGTAGCAGGAAGAATCACTTGAAAAATTCAAGCTTTGTAGTGGAAGAATACTTTGAAAATATGAACCAAGTGCTCTTTAGCTTACAGTGGATACCACTTTGTAAAGACTGCTGAGAAAGAGCAGCCTCGTTGCTGCAGCTGAGGGTCACGTGTGTTGGGCTGACAGGATGTCTTGGTTCTATATGTGGGAGATTATACTGTTGGTTTCTTTCTCTGTGAAGTCTTAGTTAGCCAATCCTTATACCTTTTGCTTCTCAAATAAAAGTTAATGCTTTTGCTTTTGACTAAATGTAAAATTTTACTACTTTTTCAGTTTTCCAGGAATGACTTTTGCAAGGAAATAGAATTTTTTTTTAATGTTGCTTATCTGTTATCTATCTGATCCATGAGCTAAGTATGCAGTTGCTCAGCTGCTGTTGTATATATTTATATATAAATATAACTGGTTGTATGTAAATATGTACTTTTTACAATATATACATTAATAGCTGTATAGAAATATATATAATAAAATATTTCCAATTAAATATAGCCAGGAATAATAAAAGTAACTGCAAAATTACATGGGAGAGCTTTATCTTTTCTAAATTTTTTTATAGTCTTTTGTATTACCCAAATAACATTCACATTCATTGCTTTCATGTTCCCTTTTGCTATCTGTTCCTGATACTATGGCTTTCAGGATTCCTGTTTTTTCCTGTTTTTTTTTTTTTTTTAAATCCTCCTTCTTCATATGATGTGGTGTGTAGAAGGATTTTTAAGATGGAGACTCTAACGATATTTGAGTACTCTGCTGCTGAAAGGCCCTACAGTAAAGCATTATCCAAGTCTGGTCTTCAGGTAGAAAGAATGCAGCTAAAATACCTGGCATTATTTAAGATTTACTTTCTGCACCACTATTAAGTGCTGGTACTGTTATAAACTCTTAAATACTTGTGTATCAGAAATAATTGAGGAAAACACATGTTCTCCAGAAGCACTGCAGCTTTAGGCATTACTATTAAGGAAATGGCTGTTCAGTCAAAGCCATAGGCATGGAATGTGCCCCTCCTTTCCTGTGCCACAGAAGCACATTTTTGCAGTGTTTTCTTCCTTAGCTCTTCAAGAAGCAGAAGTGAATTGGATACAACAGTGCATTTTTCAGTTGAAATTGGTAGGAAAGCAATGGTAGCACTTATATTCGTTCCCTCTTATTACTTACATTCGTTCCCTCTCTACCAGAGTCACTGCCTTTGTTCCATGTGTGTGAGATGATGCATGTTTTGGGATGCTGCTTTGCTATTTGACATTATACCTGTGGGTATAGTGAGCTTTCATGAGATGCTGGGAAGGAATTGCTGCTGACATGGGGTAATCCTTTTCTCCTGTGTTTGTTCTCGGGGCCTGTCCAGCTGTTTGAAGGTGCTTTTGCCTCACCGACCTGTCAGCAGCAAGAAGTAACAATTATTTAATGCTCTTTTTAAACTGAATTGGTCGCTATCTTCTTGCCACCTTCTAAAACTATTCTTTAGCTAGATCAGTTTGCTTCTCTGAATACTCACAGAAATAGACTAGCACTGATGATACATAGGAGTTTGTAAAAATGCTGGTGTAACATCCTGAGAAGTATCTAACCTAAAGATTTAATGAGCAATTGGAACCACTAATACCAATGTTTAGCTATTCAAAGAAGCCAGTAACATTTTCTGAAGGGTTTACAAACTCAAAAACTATGTTGATGTTTGGACAGAGCATCAGACATTGTACCTTGCAAATGTTTGAACCTTAGACTGTGTTCCTTGATGTGTTGTTACATGTGTCAATGCAAAATTCATTTTGAGTGGTGGATGTCAGAGCAGTTTTGCTTTATAAGGAATAACAAAGCTGCATATTGAAAAATAATGGTACAGCTCAAGCTGAACTCAAAACACAAGTTTTAATCAAACTCAGAACTAAATAAAACTATGTAAGTCTGTTCTCCAGTATCACTCCAGGTAGTACAAGCAGTATCCCTGAATGACTTGCCTCTTAGTTTGAGTGTGAATTACAGATCTTGAGAAAACTGAAACTTGCCTCATTTAAATCGGTATAACTGTGTTAATATTTGTGTAGCTATGGGCTAGTGATGAGAAAACCCTGTACCTACATTTAAATAGAGTTAAGTGGGTCAAGACCAAGCCATTTCCTTAGTTGCCTGCAGACAGATTTTCAACAAGAAACAATTACGTCAGAAGGCATGACTTTGTTCTCTGGACTCTTGACTGTTCCTGGAGCTTCCTTCTCCTGGATGTGATATATCATCTTCCTTTTTTTGCCAAACACTGGTTTCTGTGAGTGGGATATTTATTGTGTTTTAGAAGATAATAAGGGTACCCTCAGGAATCCAGAATATAAATGCATGATGTAAAAATGTTTTGAGCCTGCTGTAACGCTGATAAAAGTAACTTCTGGAAGCTCTTTTTATTCTCCTGTGGTTAGCAACAAAGTTGTCTGTGAGTGGAAATGTATTATGGGAATCCTGCACCGCCCCTTCTTCCCCCCCTTCCCCAAATTTTCGTGCAGTTTCTTATGTTAAAGGGCTTTTAATATCTGTTTCACTATTTCATTTTTATTGCTGTGGCACAATGAACTTTAACCTGTTAGGAGTGTAGAGAAAGGGTGGGTCTCCCTGCTGTAAAGAGTTTGCAGCTGAATTTCTGAGTTTGAAATAAGTGATGTGTAGGAAAGAGGAAGGGCAAGTACTTGGTTTCACAGCATCCTGCTACTCAGCATGTTTTTTCTGTGCAGCGTGGATGCTGATTGAAGGAGTGAGCCGTCAGGGTGCCTGGCAAATAGAACTGTGAAATAACTGTGCTTCAGTAAAAAGGGGAAAAGAAAAGGGAAAGAGGGAGAGTTTCAGTGTGTCCGTTCTGGTTCGCTGTAGCTGGGCACTGGCGAGGAGCGAGCGTGGCCTGGCGGAGCTGGGCCGGCGCTGCCAGCGCGGCTTCCTCACCATAAATGGGCACGGGCTGCGACAGCGACAGCGACAGCGACAGGAGCTGCGGGCGTTCGGAGCTGCTCTGAGAATAAAGAATTAAGCATTATTCCTAACAGCTGTGTTCATCACATATAAAAAACCTGTCCTTTTTTCTTTTGCTAGGCTTCTCTGTCTGAATTTTTACCTTAATTGAAATAGCTTACTTTATAAAATCAAAAAGCTTGTAAGCTTGTAACTGATGTGATGGGTAGCATTTGGCTTCACTTGAATTGTGAATGTAAATCTTGCTGGCTCTTACCTACTGATACCAGGCTTATGTTTAAGCACGACTGAGAGCGGTGTATATGTGAAAACCGGATAAGGAGAGTGGCTGCAGTGGGGAATGCTTCCCTTCTCCATGTTTCAGAAGTCATTTCTTTATACTTTTTTTTAAACTTGCTCTCAGCTTCTGTATGATTTGTGCAAATTACTGCTCAAACTTGCACAAAGACACATTTCATAAAAACATATTTAGATTGGGGTTTTTTGCATTCAAGAAATTTAATATAGTAAATGTGTAGTTCCTTACATAGGCTTGTGGTAAAAGCTGTTTTGTAAACCACTGCTGATCAGATGTTCTGGATTAGTGAAGTCTGGAGTTTATTCTTTCTTGCCACTCTGAAGACTTAAAGCTGAAAACTGTAAACCAAATCTACATGAATAAAACACTGTCTTAAACTTTAGGTGGTGTTTTGGGAGTAACTGCAGCACTAAGTGGGGAAACTTCATGTGTTTTATGTCTTTGAGTTTTCTAAAGGAAGACAACTAACAATTTTTTTGTTACTTGTTGATACATGTATAAAGTTGTTGTACTATGTGTGAAGGTGCAGTTCTCTTGGTTTTGTCATTTACACTCTAAAAATAATATGATGTTTCTGTTTTGGCTTGTTGAAATCAATTTTTTTAAGTCTCAAGGTATTGAATAATCTGCATTGGTTGCAACTGTAATGCATCTGATTGATTTGTTTTCTTAAAACAGTTTTCAGTGGATATAACTTCCTGTCTCAATTTGACTTAAATGCAGTTTAGCTTTTTGCCTGTCACTTTGTGTTACCAGTTATGTGCCTCTGGTTATATGTGCGTTTTTAATTTATCTTTTTTTAGTTGCCTGTAAACACCATATTTTATATGGACTGTCCCTTTGTTTTCATTGTGCTTCCCCAAGTGATAGCTGAGCTAGAGGCTTTTTACTGCCAGAAGGGGGAGATCTTCATCTCATAGAGGCTCATGGAAGGCCATTCATTTATCCTTCAATATCAGTCTGGGTTTGAAAAACAGAAGCCTCCTTTAGAGCATTTATTTCTGGAAAAGTTCAGTGGCAATAAATCTGTAAGTGCTTTTCAGTTCTAATGTGTTAAGTGAGACTACAGGATTTAATTCTTTTATATGGGCTTCCTGTTGAGTTGAGGAAATATGGCTTTATCAGACACTCATCACAGAAAAGTTAATTTGGTTTAACTGCTGAAGGAAAGTGGATTAGTTTTAAATTGGCTTCACAAAAGCAGATAGCAAAATGCAAAGAGTTTCTTAGCTGACACGCTAAACTTCTGAAAGTGTTACCTTTTTTTCTTCTGTAAGCATGAATATACTTTATACTTTCTATAAAAAGTGTCATCTATGATAAATTTTCACACGGCAAAATAATCAGTGAGAAATTGAATTTACTCATTAAATGTTTGTAGAAATCAATGTTTAGGTTGTTCTGTCCTGAGGACATCTGTTACTATTGAATGCTTTTGAATTAATGTTACTTATAGTGTAGCTAATCTGACTGATAAGAATGGTTTTTACTGATAGTGAGAAAACAAGCAAAACCAGTTTTACATTGCCAAAATGCTGAAAAATAGGTAGTAGTCCACTTTTAGTATAGACCTAATACCTCACTTTACAAATATTACCATTTTAAAGCCTGCAGAGTGCAGTTTGGGCACCCATGTTTGCTTTATTTTGCTTTTTATAGCTGCTACCAGCCCAAAACTGATGGACCTGGTATTTCACAACTCCATATGTCTCTAAGGCTTGTTTCTCTGCTTGCCCAGAGCTAAGATGGCTTTGGCAAGGGTGAGCAGTCTTGTTTGCTTGATGTCAAGGAACCAAGAAATGGTGTTCCTTCATCTTGGGCTGGGAGTCAGCCTGATAACTGTCCTGCTGAAGTCACACAACTGAGTACTTGCTCTTTAGTGTGAGGCCTGATCCCTCACTCTGTTAGTTGTGTCTTGGTTTAACCCCAGGCAGCCACTCTGTCACTGCCCCACCAGTGGGATCGGGGAGAGAATCAGCAGGGTAAAAGTGGGAAAACTTGTGGGTTGAGATAAGGACAGTTTAATAAGGAAAGCAAAAGCTGTGCATGCAAGGAAAGCAAAACAGGGAATTAATTCACTGCTTCCAATGGGCAGGCAGGTGTTCAGCCATCTCCAGGAGGGCAAGGCCCCATCACGGATAACGGTGACTTGGGAAGTCAAATGCCATCATTCCAAAACATCCCCCCCTTCCTCCTCCTTCCCCCCACTTTATATACTGAACATTATGTGATACAGTCTGGGATGTCCCCTGGGTCACTTGGGGTCACCTGTCCTGGCTGTGTCTCCTCCCAGCCTCCCATGCACCCCCAACTTCCTTGCCAGCTTGTCATCATGAAAAGCAAAGAGGCCTTGGCTCTGTGCAAGCCCTGCTCAGCAATAACAAAAACATCTCTACGTTATCACCCCTGTGTTCAGCACAAATCCAAACCACAGTCCACTACCAGGCATTGTTAGGAAAACTAGTTGTACCACAGCCAAAACCAGCACAATTGGTCATTTGATAAAATGTGCTGGTGATAGAACCTTGGAGCCTGTCTTGCCCTTTTCTGTGATGAGTGCTTTAATAATACCATAGGTTAGCTTTATTTCACATTCTTTATATTTCTTTGGCTTGAGCACTGAGCTGAGTACAGTGCCCTGACCTCAGCAACAGAGTTACAGGAGTGTGCAGATTGCAGAGGTTGGGATAACTTGGTAATGCAGATGAGTTTACATTCTCTTGGTTCAAGGCAGACAATCCAAGTCCCTTTAGTAAACAGCCATAGAAGAAGGTGCTCTCGCTTCTCTCTTTCTCTTTGTCTGAAATTTGGGCCCTGTCAAGAACCAGGGGCCCAAACACGTGGCCATATTGCTACCCTCAGTTGTGACAGCTGTTTACATGTCTGTTCAAGAGCTCTAGCAAGCTCAGGCTGTTTTGTAGTTTCAAGTACATAGAAATGTGTAAATGTAAAGCATTCTTTGGTTATTTTTAGGTATTTAATAATGGAGTGTGGGCTTCTCAAACACCTTAATTTCAAACAGTGCTCCCAGACACTGAATCTCCTAGCTTTTTATTCCATGGAAACATGATGGTGTTAGAAAGGGGAACTGTGGTTCAGGTAGTATCCTGTATTTGAACAGCAACATCATTTCGAGGATGCAAGAGAGCTTTAAGTGTCTGCTGAGTTTTGGTAACCATAAAAGATAGGAACTTTTGCCAGGTTAAGTTAGGGAACCAACATTTATTTCTTTTAAATTTATAATGGGTGCCTTTAACAGTGCAAGGGGGAAAGAAGAATGAATGAAAGCATGTCTGCTGAGTGACATTCCACAAATAAGGTAATAGTTGAGACGTCTTAAAGTTGTGTCACATTAAAAAACTATTTCTGTGATCATTTTGCAAGCACTTGTGTCTGTAGCTGTGCAGTGAACCACCTCAGGGACCTGGTCTGAAAAAAAAGAGCAATAACCTTCCTGATTTTTTTGCCGTTGTACAAGGGTTTGTGCTAGCAGAAGGAGGGAGAAAGCCAGGACAGGTGTGCATACTTTTGGTGGTAATACTGGGTTATGCTGTGTTTTCTCTGCAAAAAGTTGTGGCTGAAGGCCATTAATTATTAACTAAGATCTCAAGGTGGGGGATTTTTTAAGCTTCATCTGCTGGTACTGTGGTAGTAAGAGATCTTAGGTAGATGCAGGTGAAATTACATGCTTTAGTGCTATGCAGTGTTTTTAAGCTTATTTAATCAATCAGTTACTCTTTAACTCTGGACCTTTTGGAAAGTACAGACCCTTATGATGTGTAGTAAAATTAGAAGTGAAGCTTTGAAGATCAAATGTGTCTTCATCATGAGTTTTGGCTCTCTTGGATTGTGTATTGATTCCCAGGCATCCATGGACTGAAACTTGAAATAGATTGTGAATGTGGTTTTGATCTTATTTATTATATTCATCTTTTCCTTTTTCCAGTAATAGAAGACATGAGTGACTCAATTGCTTCATCTGCTTCTATCACATATTATCTCCATTCTGTTTGAAAAGGTGGAAATTTATATTCTGTCTTTTTAATAAAGACTGAGTAGTTGAATAATGTGAAGAAATATGTGAAACAGTGGGGGTTGTACAATTTCATGTCTGGCTATTAAAACTACATAATGCATGACTGCTTGGAATAGGAATGAATACAGTGTATAAACTACATGATTGTTTTTGTATTTAAGGTGCGGATAGCAGCAAAATTCATAATTCATGCTCCTCCTGGGGAATTCAATGAGGTGTTCAATGGTGAGTATCTGTCTGCTCTCTCCTTTCATTTAAGGCCTCTATATCCAAAATTGCATTGCCAATTATTTTCCTGAATTTCATGTAGCTTATATTGTAGCAGCACCCTTGCTGTAAGAGCTGGTTTTGTAGCTTGGCATAATAAGGTTTGCAGTCACAAGACAGCTTGAAGTTTAAATGCAAAATGAGGAAAGTACTACTTTTCTTTGTGACGTGAGAATGAGCTTTGTCTCTGTTTTTAATGAATCATGAATTAGGAGTTACAAGGGTTTTTGTTTAGAAGACACATGCACTCTTTTTTTCCAGCCTTTGATAGACAGTTACATTTTTCAACAGAAATTAAACTAGCTGAAATTAATATGGTCTTTTACATTTCTAACCCTTAAATTCTGGGCACACTCCATTTTACTGAGTGTATTGGTAAACTGAAAGGAAACTTAAAATAAGCTTTTTTCAACTATTGTTGCCTGAACTTTACCTAAGATTTATTTTTTTTTTTAATTGTTGTGTTTGTCTGGCATCAAGGTATTTGGGCATACATATCATATAAAAAGGCATGTTTTATAGTTGTGGGTTACAAATGTTTCTGAAGCTATTTAAGTAAAGAAGTAAATGTAGTATAAAACCTGTAGTCAGTGTCAGACTGGAGAGAATTTAAGTTTATTAAAGAATGCAATGCTTTTATAAGTACCTTGTTCTTGATTTAAACTGTGGCCAGCTGATTATTATTTGGAATTAATTAGTACTGCATTTTTGAAGTGAGAAGCTTACCAACTCAGCTTTCTGAAGCTTGTTAAAATTTCTTGCAGCAGTACTGCTTATAAACTTTATTGTTGTTCTAATTCATAGTTGCAACTACCTGCTCAATAGCACAGTACAATAAGTTTGAAAACACATAACAAACATTTGATCACAAATGCCTGACCAGTGTTCAATGAGAATCAGGCTGCCTCCTTAAAAAGAGAGAGAAAGCTTTCAATTTCAGTTCTGTAAATTGTGATTTTGTTTGGTTGGTTTGGTGTGGGGCTTTTTGAGTTTGTGGGGTGTTTTTTTCCTTTGGGGTATTTTGTGTTTTGGTTTTGGTGAGGGATTTTGTTTGGTTTATTTCAGGAGGGTTTGCTTGTTTGTTTTTTGAAGAAAAAATACCTCAAATATATTGCAGATTTTTTTCTTTTCACTTGAATGATACCTTGGTAATCCTTAGAAGAGGTTTAATATGTTATAGAAAGAATAATGATTGGTTAGTTAATGAGCAGTGCATTAAATTGTTATTAAAACAGAGCCTAGTAAATAATAAGGCCATAAGTCAAGTACATAAATAACAAATTTGATGTAAAATGATGTAATTTTGAGGAGAATGTTGATTTTATTCTATATTCATATGTTTCTTGTATCATGGTATAAGAAATGTTATTGTGAGATATAATCCTCAGCCTAGTAAGTGTCATTAAGGAATGAGACCAAAAGTGATAAGGCTTAAAAAACAGTAAGTTCAATACATCCTCTATCATTGTCATCAGAATACAGAAACAATAATATAGTGTGAGGGGGGTGGTACTATACAGCTTCAGAGGAAACTTGGTAGAATTCTGTGCTGTTCTCATTCAGAGCTTCTCTGAAAACTAGACTGACAGATTCCTAGAGCCTGTAGAATACAGCTTATATCTGTTTACCAGATTGTGTTGGAAGAGATCCATTTCTATACTATTATTTTCATTTTGTTCAGTCAAAATTATAAAATATGAAGCAATAAATTTCCTACCTAGTAGTCTCTGTGGGTATGGAGTGGTTTGGGTTTTTGTGTTTTGTACAGTCTGTTGACATTTGTTATGTGACTAAAACAAGTTTCTGAGTTAACTGTACTTTTATGTTGTAAATACCTCCTTTCAGATGTTCGGTTACTGCTTAATAATGACAATCTTCTCAGGGAAGGAGCAGCCCAGTAAGTACCAGATGTCACATACTTACATAAAAGCAAGATGTTTTCTCAGTAGGACTTGCATAATCAGTAAGTGGCTGGTTCAAGAGATGTGTGCTTGGCAAGTAAAACCCTATTGTGTGTGTTGGGCATCTTTGATCAAGATTAAATTCTTGGCAGAGGAGAGATCTGTTTTGTATCCTAATGATTAGAGTAACTTCATTTTCTGTTTCTTGGTAGATGTTACTGTACATCTGTAAGATACTGCTACCTTAGACCCTACTTCTATATCAAAACTTTATGCCTATTGTACTTTTATGCCAAAATTAGTTTCATCTGTGGGAACGGAGATGTCTGCCTGAGTAGGTTGGATCCCTGTGGAATTCAAACTTTATCTGTTCCTCCAGTTTGTATGAGTTACTATAAAGTTTACATGTTTCTCTGTATCAGGTTACTTTTGAATGTAAATTTTTGTGTAATGATGGTTGGAATCTGTAATACGAGCACTGAGTGAACCAAAGTGATTCCAAAAATTTTGGCCTGCTAGAAAAAGCATTGATAGAATATTTTTATGCATCCTTGCCCACATTATTAGCTATTATTTAGATCTCTTACTGCTATTAATAAAACAAATTGTGCTTGATGCAGGGTTTTATTGGGTTTTTTTCTCTTGTAGTGCATTTGCACAGTACAACTTGGACCAGTTTACTCCTGTAAAAATTGACGGTTACGACGAACAGGTATGAATACAGTTAGACACTTGCAGTCTTCCTGAAACTGTTGAAGATGTTCTGGTATGGAACAATTCTTGGCAAGAAAATGAAAAGAAATGCACCTTTCCTACCAAAACATAGAGATTATGCCCCTCCAGTAGTACCAGTACCAGTTCCATAAATTAATCACCTAGGGGTGTCCAAAGAACTTTCTTTTCTGAGGCAGTGTCATACTAGCCTTTTCCTCTCTTGCTGTATGCATATTTTGTTAAAAATGTAAGTCTTTGGATGTGATTAAACTCCCATTAAGTGCAGGATATAATTAGATTTGACATGGCATTTTTTAAATCTTTATTAAATAGCAAATGTTATTAACTAATTTTATAATTTGATATATTTTACAGAATATAAAATATATATAAATGGAATTAAAAAATTAACTTCAATTTTATAATGCAGGTTTTGATAACAGAACATGGCGATTTGGGAAATGGAAAATTTCTGGATCCCAAAAACAAGATTTCTTTTAAATTTGATCACTTAAGAAAGGAGGCTACTGATCCTAGACCCCATGAAGTTGAAAATGCCATAGAATCCTGGAGAAATTCAGTTGAAACAGCAATGAAAGCATATGTGAAGGAACATTATCCAAATGGTGTCTGCACAGTAAGTGCTAAATTACATAACCACTCTACCACTATAGATAGATAAAAATTCTAAAAGGGAGCTATTTGTAAACCAGAAAGATAAGCAGTTCTGTCTGTAAAGAATTTATTCCTGTCAGGGATTCATACATAGAAATGAGGGAAAGCTTCAGAAGTTTAGTGTTTCAGCTATAGGATTGTTAGTGGGTGATTCCTGCAGGTCATAGTGAGGCTTTACCTCTGTATATAGTCATATTTGTTTAAATTTCTTGAAGCCTTAAGACCTTTTGTGGACTACTGCAGGTTGATCCTGCTGATCCTGGCTCTCTGCCTGGTTGCTTGTGGGGGCAGGGAAATTCCATAATATAGAAATGTCTGCCTTGGCTTGGTTTACTGACAAAACTGTCTTAGTAAAGGAAACTCCTTTTGCTCCATCATATCTCCTATATATCCAAGTGCTGTATTCTTACCACCAGTTCTGATAGCTTCTTAAAATAAAACCTCTTAGTTTGGACTAAAATAGCATTTGCTTACTGTTACAAGTCCTATGACTATTTAAATCTCAGCAAACTGATCTATAGATAGCTGTTCTGTGCTTTATGTTGACGTGACAGAAAAATTAACTGGGGGAAAACAGTAAATCTGTTGCCGAGTTAACAACTTGAATTGGATTCCCAGGCAGTGAGATGAGTTCCAGTTCCTGTAAAGGAAACCAGATTGCATGTTCAGTGAGATCATTTTTAGCAGTATTTGAGTTTGGGGGATAAAGCAGAACAGAGGACCAAACCCACCCTTGTAGTCACCTTTTTGCTATTCTGTACAAGTTTAAATCAACACATAGTTGCAGAATTAGTGGTGTTTGAAACCCAGCTGTTAGTATATGTATATATATATATATATGTATATATATAGTCTCAGTAGTCACTGTTGTAGGCTTAAAATTCCTGTAGTTGCAGAAAAAGGAGTTCACAGCGTATAAAATTTAGTTAAGATGATTAACCTTCAGGTTTTTTAGTCTTAGATTTTTCTGCATTGTAATAAATACTTTAACATTTCATGTACAGAATATTATGTATAACCATAATGGTTATAAAATGAAATTTTACAATTTATGTAACAATAGTAGAACCAGCAAGATCTACTGAAACTTCGACTCTGTGCTCTTGTTTTGCTTCTTTCTTTTTCTTTCCTAATTAAGGTGTATGGTAAAACAATTGATGGACAGCAAACCATTATTGCGTGCATAGAGAGCCATCAGTTTCAAGCAAAAAATTTTTGGTAAGTTTCTGTATGGATTCACATACAGTAAAATACAGCAAACTGAGTGAGTGCCATTACACTGATAATCCTTAGTTCAGAGAAGAAAGTGAGTGCACATCTTTTATGTGACCTTGTTTTTCCCTCCACCCCACTCCAAGTTTTTCTGCCAAAACTAGAAATCTCTTGTGTGTGGTCAGTAAAATGGCAGACTGCATGGCTGTCATCTCCTTTGCAGAACTTTGCAAAATTCCCTATCACACATGACATAGGTAATTAATTTTCCTGTTTATCACACTGACAGCAATACACATGGCTGTATTCCATAATACAGTTGCTTTGGCTTGTTTTGCTTCCTTTGTGACTGACAGAATAAAACCAGCTCCTTCTAATTTGAATGTCTCAGAGAAAGGTGACCAAAAATTACTTTACGGTGGGACTTGAGTGATTAATGTTGGGGTAAGGCAGATAAAGGTGATTTTGGATGAAATAAACTCTTACAAACTTCAGCTTTCTGGTTTTTTTCTGGACTTGGTTCAACAATATTTTCCACAGATTGGAGTGAACTTTGGATAGCTCCATACAGGAAACTGGCCAGAGCTGGCATAAAATATCACAACATCATGAATGGGTTAAGGAGGTTATATCCTAAAGATAGCTTATATATGCATTTATCAGAAGGAAGATACTTCATTATTATTTGGTTTGCTATTTTGCATCTGCTTGAAGTTTATATTAGTAATCCCACAGGTAATGAATGGATGTACAGAAATCTTTGGGGTTTGATTCTGAAGGTGGATATTACATATCAATAGTAATTTCAGCATGTGTATATATCAGTTAAATTATTTTCTCAGTACACTGATTTTTATTGAATTTGCACAGCTAATAAATCCTTTTCTCCTATTGACTTAAACTTGACTAGATAAGTCTGCATCAATATTAAAAGTAACTTGAAATAATACTGATTTTCTTTTTAGTTTGGAAGTATGAATGAACTTTGACATTCCAAATAATTAATTCTGTAGTCTTTAAAGAAGAGGAACAGATATGCAGCAACCTTTTATATATGGAGAAAATCTTTCTTGAAAATTTTCTTATTAAAGTTACAGTTGGACATCTATGGGTAAATACTGACCATGTTTTTAAGAGTTTTTCAGCAGTAGTCAGACTCTGGTTCTCATTCTTAGTGAGTTGTAATAAATGCTTATTGGTTTGGGAGATTTGGAGATGGAGGAATGGGTTCCAAGTTAACCAGACTCCTCAGTTATCCAGCTCTATGTTGGATATCCAGCCCAAGCCACAGACAGTATTTATTCTCAAGGTGTTCCAGCCTTTTAGGCATTTGGAAGTCTGTCAACCTACTATGAGAGTAGTTTGTTGGATGATAGAAAACCAATATATGCAGAAGAAAACACTCTGTGATTATCTGAAATACTATCAACATAGTAGGATAGATGGTTTAATAAAGGAAGAAAAGGAAAGTTAATCTCTTACAAAACACTCTAAGTCAGCAGAGCTAAATAAAGTAATTGTGGTGTTTTTACCTCAGAGCATTTCCTGCAGAAAAATCCTTCTGAACTTGAGTTTATTTTTTTTTAATAGCATCCTAAGGGCAAAAAAAGATATCCCAGTGTGGAAACATTGTTGTCATCCTAAATTCATGGGACCTCAGAGAGACTAAGAAGCAAATAAATCTGTTAGCTATCAACTGAATCCTAGGCAACTAAAAACAGAATTGTACCAAAGGTGTAATTCAGCACTGTAAGCTTTCTCATAATCAGTGGGTCAGTCTATAACGCTACCAGTAGTATTAGTGTCACTAAGCTGGGCAACCCTTTCAGTTTCTTAGCAATGCCAACGAGCTCTGGAATTGTCTTAGTATTTTCAGTGATAATTTAGATATTGTGTGAAATAATAACCAATGGCTTTACAGTTATTGTTGCTACTAAGATGTGTCAATATATAGATTAATTATGGTAGTTAATATTTTATCTCTTTCTCTCCCCTTGTTGAATGCACCAGAATCTACACCTAACATTAGCAGGATTGGAACTCATAGTATCAACTTTCTTTCCTTTTTAAGTGCAAACACAGGACAAATCAAGGACAGCTGCAGTGCTTTCCTAATACATTTCTATAGTACTAACCTTTTAATCCACTAACCTCATAGCTAAATAAGAAAATGGCTAGTTACAGGAAAGAAATCAGGTGAAACTTCACCCTCCCCATACTGTTTCCCAGGTGTTTGAAACACCTTTTAAGCATTTTGGCAAGGATTCTGAATTGCTGGAAGGGAAATGCTAGAAGAGCTGAAAGGCCTCATTATAGTTAAGAACACCAGAAAGTCTTGCTACTTTAATGTTTCTTCCATTCGAGTTTTTGATAGCATGAGTTGAAGTGTGATTTTGGCTGATCTGGCAAGTGATCCAGGTCCTGGAAACAAAATATTGATTGTGTATGCCTAAATAATACTCCAAGAGAGAAAGAGCATGGGAGGCTGTAGGTATTTTCAGAAATTAACTCCTACAGTTAAAAGTTCCTTAATAATAAATCTCCTTGGTCCACATCAAAAACTGGGGTTAAAGGTTTTGGGGAACTGTTCTGTTCTTGACTGATTATGAGGCTGAATCTTTAGGGGAAGATTTTGTGCATGTGTAGTTGCAGTGCACATTTCATTGTCTGTCTGGTTTCCTTTGACTATCAGTTGTATGTTGGGATTTCTTTTCATAACCAGTGGGGTGACATTCAATTTCTGTTTTATTGGTTTTTTTTAAAGGAATGGCCGTTGGAGGTCAGAATGGAAGTTTTCAATCACCCCTTCAACCACTCAGGTGGCTGGCATCTTGAAAATTCAGGTATGCTTATCTCAAACTGTGTCCTGAGCAGTAAAGTCTCCAGTCATTATCAACGGAGACTCAGGACAGTGTATTAAATATGTTAAGGGGAAGTGGGGACCCAATAAGCAAAGTAGCAATGCCCATTCATTTAAGTGTTAGTGACTTAATTGATGATTTATCTAATCCTTATAAACATAAAAATATGTGTTTAATGTAATGATTCAGAGGACTTGAGAAGGTGTATTCACCTCAGTTGGGCATATATCTCTCTGGTTTCTGGTTTATTGAGTTCACAGTGAGACAAGCCTTTCCTGAGGGTAGGTCCTTTCTGAAGTAGAGGTTTTTTTTCTTCATTTTAACTGATAATGGTTTTTTTTCATGTTATCCTGTTGTTCAGAAAGGTGGAAACCTTTGGTTTCAGCAGTTCCACCAAATTTTTGAATCCGTGTCTTCATTCAGAATTTGGCTTTCCCTTTGGCTTTAGGGCATTCAGAAAGGAGGAATTCCAAGCAGGCAGAAGTCTTGAGACCAAAGGAGGTCTGACTGTCATGTGGTAGGCAGGGAGACTTGACTTCCTGGATTGGTTCTCTGGAATGTGTACACATACTTTGCAGCAGTTTATTGAAACAGTTCTGGGATTCGGGACTAGAAACTTAGTGCAGTCTGACTTTCAGTGTAATACTTTGTTATTTTTTTTTACAAGACAAGAGTCAAGTTTCCTTTTCTTGCTCTTTTTGTGCTCCCATGAGATTTGCTCATCCTTACTGCTCAGTGGTGATTTCAGAAGGAAGATGCAAAGGAATGTTTTTCTAGCCTGAGGCTACGATGTTATTTTAGGATGTGGTAGCTGTGTTCAGATCCACCCAAGCAAAAGGACCCTGAATCTGCTTTGTCATGCTGGCACAAATTCTGTAACATTTGGAATGACAGCCAAAATGTAGGCAACCATTATTACGTTGTCAAATCACAACAGTCATGGTAAGCAGCACCTTAAGTAACCTCTGGGCTTCTCAAGATTTTGTTACTTAAATCCAGCTTGCAGCAAAGCAGGCATTTTCTCCACATCACGCACTTTTGGTTAAATGTCTTAAGAGCTTTTCCAGCTTTTCCAGAAGGAAGCAGGTGTCCACTTAATTCTTGGAAGGGTTAGCACAGCAGCCTAAAAAACACTCTGAATGAGGAATTTATTCAGGTTCTAATCAACTTTTCAACTTGGGCACCAGATGATTTTGTCTTTTATTACTATTTCACATAATGAATCAAGGCATTATTTATATTCATTAAAGTCTGTGTTCTGGAGAGTGGTGAAAAGTTCTACCTTTTTTGCTTGTATAGAAACTACTTATTTCACCAAGGAATTCTGAACTCAGTTTGAAATTTTTAGACATTGTGTACAATTTGTTCAATGTATGTGGGAGTGCTCCCCCTTCACCTCTCGAAAGAAGCAAAGAAAAAAGGTGCTTTAATTATTTTTTATAAGGAGCAAAATATTTTTCTAGAAAATGAACTCTCGACATCATTAGTAAAATTTTAGAGTACTGACACTTCAGTGTCGTTTGCAAAATCTTTGATAGCAATACACTGCCCTGTTTCTGATAAGACCTTTTATTAATAAGTTGGGGGAAATTACAGCATCACCTGCTATCTTCAGGTGTCTTTAATATTTTTAAGATTAATTGCACAATTTCTTCCTTTTTTAAAAATTCTGTTAATAAATTCTAATATAGGAGATTCTCCATTATCATAATCTCGTCTGTTTAATTTTCTTTAATTATATGCAGGGGAAAGCAACAGCAGAGCCTTTTACTAAAACTGCAGTGTTTAACATTCTCCAACTGTGCATGGAAAATAACTGATAAGTGTACTGGTTACTAATTTTATGTCTTAGATAATTTATTATTATAATTTATTATAATTTATTATTCTCATCTCCTTAGTTAACCTTCCCAAGAGGTTCTGTTCATAAACACCCTCCTTCTCGTAGTCTTCTGAACCCAGACCTAGCTTTCTAGAACGATGGCAGCAGTGAGTATAGTATAGAAACTACTTCTCAGATTTTGTTCAAGATATAACACACACCAGAACTGGATTTGACTCTTCATCCCTGTTAAGTTTTCAGGCCTGAGTGTTTGCCAAGAATGTGACTCAGTGACACAGATAAGATGTTTGTGCTGGTGTTGGCCTCAGAGCACAGGGGAGGTTTGGGCTCTCTGCAGTGGATCGTGATGGACAAGGGCGAACACTCACATTTCTTTGGGATCTACCATTTCATTGGGAGTTCTTAGAATTGTGCACTGTGTAAGCACTTCTCATCTTCTAGGAAATGGATTGAAAAAGCCTGACAGAAGTTCTACCCAGCAATGTTGGATTTGAAAAGAAACTTATTTTGTGGTTAGGTTTGATACCTTTTGTTGCAAAATAAGTGCTTGACAATAAGCAAAATAATCATGTGAGATGAAGTATAGGAAATACGTTTTACTCATATAGGAAACCTTTCTTTTGTGTGGTATTATAACTGTCTTACTGTGTCTCATGGGGTTTTTTTTGTTATTTATAAAGCTGAGGGTCTTTTGCACACGTGTTCATAATGCACACGAAATTATACTACCGTGCATTCATCTCAAAATTATAATGTTATCTTTTCTTATAGGGTGAGACACAAATGTTTCATTTTATCATAGCATCACCTATGTCAACTATCTTGACTTTATTAAAATTGTAAAAAAATCTTCAAGGATTCTTACTTAAATGTCAATGACCTGCATAGCTTCTATATCAATTCTTGTTAATGATCACATGTAGTTTCATATATGCTTCCTGATATTTAAGTTTTCCAGCATTTGCACTAGGAACTAAATGTTTTTGTATCCTTCCCAACTGAATCTAAACGTACTAAAGTTAGCATGAGTAGAGTTTTAGTGGTCTCCTGCAAAATAATCAAAGAAGCTGTTCTGTAGATACAGGATTTCAAGGACAAAGAGATTTCATTCTGCTTTGCTTTCTAACCTTGGCAGACTTTTCCAAAGAACTTCTTTGTCTAGATAAATACCAGCTTTTGTTATGAGGCATATCTAATAGAGGAAAATACCAAACCTAGGCACATCTACAAAGGGAAGCTTAATGTTGCACTGGCCCTAGAAAACAGTTTGGGGGAAGCAGAAAAACTTCACGGTATCCTGAAACCTTCCCGAAACTACTGTAATTTTAAATATATCTTCACCATTTAGAATAGTTTATTCATTTCAAGAGTTTCTAGTCAGGTCACATAAATAATGTGTTGTCACCTTCATGATGTTAATCAAAACCTAAACTTCTTTGCATGAAATCACATCAACACAAAGTGTTTCCAGAGTAGCCTCTTTAGTATTCCCCCTGACAAAATAGTAAATTCTACAATATGTTGGTTTTTCCTATTTGTTTTTGTTCTGTAACATTTTATATGTGGCTTTGGTTGATTTGTATAGGTTTGTAACTATGATGAATAACACAACACTTTGATTATCCTGTGTGTTGTTGATCTGTAAAACTGAGTATGAGGTTTTATGCTTAATTTTCTATAGGTTCACTATTATGAAGATGGTAATGTTCAGCTGGTGAGCCATAAAGACATACAAGATTCTCTAACAGTGTCTGTAAGTGAACTTTAAAAACCTTAGTGGGTATATTTAAGTGATTTTTCTAACTTAAAAATAGAATCCAGCTTAAAAAAAAGCTCAGAAGTTTCAAGGCTAGTTTATTCTTCTGCATATATAAGAATTAATGTTCAAATTTATAACTATTTACATGTAATATTACTTCTGCCTAATATGTAGTTAGTGTTTTAGAAAAAGTCTAAAGAAATTTATGTAAGCTTGCATGTGGCTTAGATAAGCTAAATTAACTTTGATTTTTAAGCTTTAATTAGCTGTTGTCAACCTTCCTGCACTTCTGTTCTATTTAAACTTTGGTCTGCAAAGCGACCTATAGAATTAATTTTTGCATATGAAGGAGGTTTAACTGACTTGAGTAGTACGATTTCTAGGAGATCGCCTCCTTTGCTTGTTGGGAGAAACCAGTATGCTAAAATAGTAAACAATGCTACCAGTTGAGAAGCAATAGTGGTTATTCTGCCTGTCTGTAACTGGTGCTGTCAGTCTCTTGCTTTTCCATACAAAAAGCCCTTTCAGAGATGCTTCAGCTTGAGAATCATAGCACACTTTATATTTAAAGCATCATTTTTTTCAACTTCTAATCAAATGGATCATTATAGTAATGAGGAGCAAACAGTAGAAATAAAAGTTGTTTGGAAACAGTACCAGATATATCTTTTAAGGGTTGATAATGTTGCAGTATGAACAACTACTTTTGAAATGTGTCTATAACTGTGTTTATAAACAGTAAGATTTTCTGTTGGAGTGTTTTTTAATGAGATTTATGCCAGTGAGATTAAACTGGCAAGGAGAAACTGTAGAAGTGAACAGTAAAAGTGTTTTAATGGTAACGACTAGCAGTGACCAATTTGGCTCAATAGCTCAATTCATAAATAAAGAACATTGTTAATATAAAGCAAGGCTTGTTGGCTTTTCACTTGCAGTAGCACCATAAAAAAAGGAGGAATGTGGTGCTAACTGGTAACACTTCTGAAGCTGTAGATATAAAATTACTTTTGACCCTCTGAAGCAAAGGCATCTATTTAGTCATTCATTCAAGTAAGAGTTTTTTCAGGGAAGATTATGTGGATGCAGTTTTCCTTTCAGTACTTTTTGCTTCACTTTCTATTGGGCAGAAACTTAATCCTGTTTTACAATTCAGTAAAGCAGCAGCAGACCAGTGAGTAGAAAAACATCTTTTACATAACTTCACTAAAACATAAGCAAGTGTGCTGCTGGTTACCAATTTTTAACCTTGATTTGAGCTTCACAGAGGGCAGAGGCTGTATAAGTTCTTATTTCACACAGAAGAAATGGTAGGTAGATTAAAAGGAACCTCAGTGACTCCTTTTTTGTTGTTTGGCAGAGAAGCCATTTTAAACCATCAACAGGTACAACTGAAATAAATGACTGAAGAGTTCTCTTGTTGCTAGAGCTGTGAATAATCTTGCTGGAGGTTATTTTCTTATCCCTTGTTTTCCTCTGAGACAAATAAGACCTCATACCTCTGAATTTTTCCTTTCATTAGCAGAGCCTTTGAAAGCATTGCCTCAGTTCACTGCAAAGTCGAAACCTGTTCATTTGTTCGTCTGCTTGGTCTCTGCCACCTCCTTCATGTCTCTTGCAGTGTCCAGGAGTATTTTCACAGCTGTTAGGTGCACTTTCACTGAAACTTCAAACCAGTTATAGTTGAAGCTGTCAGAGTTTTCTCCAAGTATTTGCCTTTGTAGGAATGAGGGATCACATGGCACAAGAACACACCTCTTTCAACAGCTTCTGCAGAATCCCTCTTAGGAATGTCTCCAATGCTAAGTTGAAAATTTGGAAATTCATGAACCCTCACTTGCTTCTGTAGACTTCTTTTAAGCACTTCAGCTAATTTGCCTCCAGACTGACTAATGGGGTATATTTTATTTTTTAAAAACACCTGCACTTGCATACTTAAACTGTTTCATTTCTGGCTTCATCCTTGTCAGTCACAATGAAATTTGCACCCTCATTTTTGCAAGATGTATTTGGGGATGGTTTTAGAATTCCAGATATATAAAGTCTAGTGTTTTCCTCAGCTTAGTCTCCAGATTCAGACTGTTCAAAGGTGAACAAATCTGGTTTGGTTTTGTGGTTATAGTCTACTATAACTCATGGGTTAGCTGATGTTCTTGAAGTTTTCTTGAATTTGTACGGGGAAGCATTGATAATGTTGTTATCCATACTTTGAATGTTTTTAGAGACTTGTGTGGGCATTCCAAATGCTTTTTATCATACCATAGAATGTTTAATTAAAATATGTTAACAAGCTTCATGGCAATCTTTATGTTTGTTACAGTTTGATTTTATTTTTCTAAGGTAATAATAATACGGGATATACCTTATGTTTTGTTCAGTTTTGGTTTAGCCTCTGAATGGCCAAGTGTTCTCATCAAGTCTATCTGGCATCACTCATAACTATAGGAAAAACATAATCCAACTGTTTCTAGAATTATGCTGTACAACAGACCTAATTAAAATGCTTTTTTCCTAGAATGAAGCCCAGACAGCGAAGGAATTTATAAAAATTGTAGAGGCTGCAGAAAATGAATATCAGGTATGTTGGAAACAAATACTGTATTCTTACTCGTATTTGAAGCATTACCATATACTTAAGCAAAGCTAGTGTTCTACTACTAGGAAGATAATGCAGTTCCATATAAATACATTACGTGCTGCTGTTAACTCTTGCTTGCTGTCTTGCTTTTCCATACCTTCTGGTGATTGTGCTCACCTACTTAACATTACAACAGAAGTAACTTTTTGAGAGCAGAGAAGTTCCTTTCATGATCAAATATCAGCAATTCTGATGTCTTAAAGCATTAGTGCATTCCTCAAGTGGAATTTTTGTATAGATTCTGTTCAGAGACTATGAGACAGTTTTGGTAAATATGACTATAGCCATTACCTATTTCAATTAGTCATTTCAAAGTTAGAGAAGTGTTACTATTCCAGATACCCTCTGCAGAAGTAGGTACATGTTCATTCAGGCCTTGAACATGAGGTAAATTTCAGACACCATGTTCTGTCAGTTTGAAAGAAACACTCTTCAATAAAAATTTTTGAAGTATGTATAGTATGCATTATATTTGAGTTCACACAATGTTGTGGATTGACTTTAGCATCCCCACATTAAAAACAGTGACGGACTTGCTGTCTGGAATTAATAATGTATGAGCTAACTCTGATCAGCACTTTATTCACGCTGCTGATGAACCACCCTGTGGTTTGCTGAAACACCTTGGCTATGGCCAGGTTTATTACATGTCTCACTAATTTCTTTTGCACATTTTCAATCTACATCTAGCAGCTTTCCTTCATACAATATTATTTTAGTTTAGCATGTTTTTGTTAAGCCTGTGTAAGAGGCAACAGGCTACTCAGCCCCTGAATGTTTAAATGGCATCCTAGCTGTGTTCCTCACGTGTCTTGGTTTCTGTGCCTTGTGTTTGCAGACTGCCATCAGTGAGAACTACCAGACGATGTCGGACACGACCTTCAAGGCCTTGCGTCGGCAGTTGCCGGTTACCCGCACCAAGATTGACTGGAACAAGATCCTTAGCTATAAGATTGGAAAAGAGATGCAAAATGCTTAAAGTGAACATTGCATGACTGGATCATTTTAGTGTCCTTGTATACAAATAAAAATTATTACAAAAAGTATCTGGAACTGTCAAATCACCCAGTCAGCATGGGCTTTTGCCATTGAAAATCACTGTAAGTAGTTTGGTTAGAGCACAAAGCTTAGCTAATTGACTTTTTTCCTTTTTCCTTCCTTTCAGAGGGTTGCAACTTCAGTATAGTTGAATATCTTCCTTTAGAGTTTCCGTTGTACCTTTATTTTTTTATAATGAAGAGACCATCCTTTAGTTTTCAATTACACATTAAGAACAGTTGGAAAAATATTTTTGCATATGATAACCCTTCCTCTTGCTTTCATGTGAAATGGACAACTGCCAGAATTTGCTGGATTCCTTGTGGAGATCAGTAATGTGCATTTCTAGGTCAAGGTCAACATGGAGTTAGACACAGGTGCTGTTTTTGAAATCATCTATCCTTTCATTGTATGTAAAATTGGGAAAAGCATTTTCTGTAATATTTAAACTTGTCAGAAGATACACTTAACTAGCTCCATGGTAGCTAAATTTTTTTTAAAGAAAAGGCCAAGGTCTAATGCTGTTTTAAGGTTTTGAAATTAAATAAAAGTACTTACTCCAGAAATGCATTTAATGCTTTGTTCTGACAATTACTCAAATGAGTTCAAACTCCATCTTCCCTCAAGGTTTTTTTAATCATAAAGCTACAAATGTATTATAACAAGGCATATTGTAATATATATAATCCTGTACTCATTACTATGTCTGTTTATTTTTTCTTGGATTGAAATGTACTAAAATTCAATGTGACATTAAAACACAAATTTTCTATTTATTTGAGTATCAGATTGCTTCCTGATATAGCCTGTTTTGGTTTTATCTAAATATTTTTAAATTCTGCTTAAAACAGCCACAAATTTGTGTATTTGGAGATTGTAATATCATTATCAATTGTTTTCATCTGCATTTAAGAAACACCTCCATATGGAAGTCTACTTAAAACAGGTGTCTTTTAGCTTCATATTGGCTACAGAGGATAGAAGAAATTTCAAGACCAAAAATTAATACATTTGTCTGGATAATACTTTCCCTGTCTGGTATATCTCATTTTGAAAATGGACGTCAGGCATCTAAAAACACAGACTTCATTATAAATGCTATATAACACTTCTGTGAAATGCACAGATTTCATTTTTAATTGGATAAAAGCTTGTTTTACAGGATGCTACCTACCTACATGTTCATGATGCAAAATTAAACAGCTTTTTTATTTTTTAGAAGGCAGGTATTTATACACACTCCTAAACCAGTAAAGCTTACACAAAGGTTTTATGTCTTTGTTTACAGCATGATCTAATTAATTACCTTCAACTGTTAAATTACAGCATAGCAAGAGAAAGAATCTAGACTTTGTACTGAGTATAAAAATGTACACATGAAGTAGTTTGCTGTTTGAATTTTAATAGCAATACCCCAATATTCTGTTCTTCAGTGTTCTCTTTTATAGAGGCACAGAAGTTCTTGAAACTGCTGCTACTTTACAGTACTAAACTGTATAGTAGAAGAGTGGGATTTGTTCTACCACAGTCTTCCTGGATAGTTGTCCTCTCAATTGTCTTTGTAGTTCAGCTTCTGAACGATGTTGTTCTTTTCAAATCAGCTTGTAAGAGCTGCATGTGAGCTAATAACAAATGCTGAGTCACTGTCAAGTCAGTCAGTCAGTCTTAAGATCTAAATGCAAACCTTATTTCAAGAATTTCTTCCAACACATTTAAGAACAAGGTAAAAAGGCAGTGAAAAGAGAGCTAGGAGAATTGTTAATGGGCAACAACAGTGCAAATAACTTTTCTAGCTGTTTAGAATGTTGCTTATGACCAGAATCAGCACTGACTGAAAGTCAGCATGCTATTTTTCTTACCTGAAATAAAAAGCTAGTTTTAAATATATTACTAATAAAGAGGTATTTTACTGTGAAGTACTCTATTACTGTATTTTCCTCTCTGTTTATTCAGTCCCGTGATAGTTTTAATTCCTTATCTTGAAAAAATTGCTTCTTTCAGGTTCAATTCTACCAAGTGGATGACACAAGTAGATCTGTATTACTTACGGTTTTTCTTGTGTTAATTTTTAGTCTGTGAGATAACTTTACATCTTGAACATCAAATTTATTAAGTTATAGCTTCAATACAGCCATTTGTAAGTAAATCAATTATTCTGTTACTATTTCAAAATGGTGTGCTGTATCATATTTAGGGGTAATGGCTCCCCAGATGAAGCTGACCTGACTATCAGCTGAGATACACGGCACATTTGGAGTTCTTGATTTCTGTCAAAGTTTTGGATGTCTTGCACCTTTTTTTGGTTTCTATCCCTACCCCTTTTAAATTGGAGAATTTTAGAGCTTGTTTGGTAGGCTTTAGGGTATTTTCTGTAGGTAAAGCACTTTCTCTGAGAAATTTTGCTGTGGCAATTGTCTTAATGTGAATTACTATTTGTTTATATTCTATTTTTAAATATAAAGACGAGCTTTGTATTGTTGAATCTTGATGTAATAGACATTATGGCTTGTAAAATGGACTTGTAAAATGCTTGTGTTTTTGAAGTGTATTACATCTTATGCATCTTAGTGCCCCTTTATATGAAAGAATTTTTAACTTCTGCAAGTAAGAAGCTGTTCTTTGTGAACATCGGTAACAGGAGCAGCAATTCTGCTTTTGGGTTCTCCTGAGCAGCCCTTTTTTTTATGTCTGTCTTAAAATTCCTACTGTGGGTAGAACGAAACTTTAAAATGATTGTAATTTTGATTACATCGCTACTGCTGCTTACGCTCTACATGCTGATAACAATTCTGCCATCTGTTTCCATTGGGAACACTGCAATGCAGTTCATAAGTAAATGAACCAGGGTTAAAAGCACTGTGTGAGACTGAGCATCCTAAGGGATGTGTTCTCTTTAGGGGATGGCTGCAACTGCATCTGTGGCAGCAGTGTAGTTTGTGCAGTTTGGAAATCCCTCTCTCATCCCCACTTTCCACAGACAGGTTGGGCTGTCAAAGCCGTTTTGGTGCTCTTGAGTTCATTTCCTTTTGGAGAACTCAGAAGTGGGACCTGGGCTCTGGGTGTGCACCAGGTGCCCTCCAGCTCTGAATGGTGACCTGAGTCCATAGCAGTGGTTTCTTTCAGGCAGCTTGGAACCACCTATGTGTTGAGGATGTCTGGAGCTTCAGACAACACTGGGCCTTCCACTTTCCAGGCTGTATATACTGTAGGTATAGAAGTTTCATCAGCTGTTTGTTTCTGTGGATTCACTCCTATGGTATTGAGTTACTTGCTGACACAGACGTAGCTTCTGCTGCATTTGTTGACTGGAAAGACTGAAACTGTTCTTCATCTGATGCAATTGTAAACTAGGTTTAGATTAAACTTAGTTTGTTCATAACCTTGAAGTGTCAATTTTTGTTGTGACAGTGTTAAGTCTGAACTGTTTTTTTTTTTAAGGGGAAAATTTGCATCAGATTTTAAGCAAAAAAGTCAATTTTTTTTCTTTCACAGCTAAAAGAAAGGAACTATGGATATGCACTTCATTCCTTCTGTGAAAATGAATGTGTAATACTTAGTAGGTTCTCTTATTAGCAGTATTTTCCTCTGCTGCTGTGACTTGCTGATCTGTAACAGGTATGGCTCAGCATGATGTTAGCCATGTGCTCATCAGAAGAAAGGGTAAGAGTGATAATTGTTGCCTTAAGGAACGTATGCTATTAACACATTTAGACTTTCCTGTGCATTTTTCTCTGCATATCAATAAAGTTGTGCAGGGGCAAATCTGTCAGGTTTGTTTCTGTTCAGTCAAGAGGAGCATGTAGGGACTTTTGCCTAAGTAGCTGTAATTTGAAAGAACATCAGATCAGAAATAACTTGCAGCTTAGCGGGTTGTAAATATACCTACTAAGGTAGGTATATTGTGGTTGGTTGGTTGCTTGGTTTGGCAGGACACCACCACATGCCCGTAATGATTCATAGTAATTGCACTTTTGCCTTGAAATGAGCTTAATAATTTTCAATGTCAAATGGATACTGAGTACAGCTGTTTTAGGCATCAGTGAAAGAACTGAGAATATTTCCTTTAAGAAGTAGCTTCCCAGTGTGCAACTCAGTTTGAGTTACCCTTCAAGGTTATTTCAGAATTTACTTAAGATTTATGATACAGAAGGCTGAGCTGCAGCTTCACCACACCACAATGAATGCAAGACAAGCAGCATTGTGAAGAGGGGTTCAGAAAAACATGTTCACAATGTCTTTCTTAGGAAGTAAAAATGCCCCCAGTCTGCACCAGTCTGCTTGTGGTGCATCTGGAACCTAAGCTACTTTCCTCAAACATAGAGAAGTGAGTTTTAGTCCCCTGAGGTAAAGAGACTCAACCTCCCTGGAGCAAATGTTCTTATAACTGGCTATAAGAAAACGAGGCTCTCTCCTCTTGCAGATGAAGTGTTTATGAACCTAATTGAAAAGTAACAGCCACAAATTCTTGAGTGCAGGATAAATACTTACCTTTCATTCTCTTGGGCTGCAGTGGATGGAAGGTGTTTCTTTATGCCTGCTCGAGCAGCCTTCCTGCCCAGTGTGCCAGCTTTCTTGGATGCTGGGTGGTGATGTTGTGTTTGTTCCAGAGGCTGGTTACTAAAAGTTAGGTGTCCAAAGGCCAGAACGTTCAAATTGTTGCTGTGCTGGTGAAGGTGCCAGAAGATTGCATTGTGCAGCAAGGGGCCCAGAAATTAGCCCTGGGATTTGGGGTGCTGTCATGCTGCCTTTTTCCAGGTGAGGCAGCACATTCAGTTGTAACACAAGACGTGTCAGGAAAATGATAAAAGGTACAAGACTGTGATCAGTTATGATTTTCTTTAAGGAAGAGAGGTGCCATGTGTTTCCAGTCAACCACAGTTCCTGTTCAGCCTGGTGACAGGGAGCCTGATGCTGCAGCTCTGAGGAAAGGCTCAGTTCAATTAAAGTTGCACTCCAGGAGCACAGGTTTGATGGAGGCTGGCACAGCACTCACAGCCAAAATCTTCCCTGTACAGTGCCTGTGAGCTACAGCCTCTGCTGCCCACCTGTGGGCACACATGCTGCAAGTGTTGGTTGAACTGTTCTCCCTGTCCTGTCTGTCTTAACCCAGGCAAAACTCCTGAGGCTCCTGCCCCAAATGCCCTGATGGCCCTTCTGTTAAAAACCTGCTATTTGTACAGTGACCTGAGTCTGATCATGCAGTAATAACTTCCACATAATTTGGAAATTGGAGAAGCAGACTTGGAAAAGGAGCAAGTTGATTACTAAAGGAGGAGTTTATTACTAAATAAATCAATATTCACAATATGAACAGATTTTTTATAAAAACATATTCAACTTTATTGTGAGAATTAAGGTTAATATCTGCCCATGCACTGTAGTAGAAACCTGAGCTTTCAGGAGCCATTAGCAGTTTTAAACTAAGTAGCAGGAAGAAAAATCTGCTTTGTTCTTTCCTTTTACATGGCACGTGATTGTCAGACCAGCTTTCAGATGCTGTAAAACCGGTAAGCTTTGCAAGTCTTTCACTTTATTGTAACAAAAGGAACAAAAGATAGCAAAAATGATTAGCCAAAAAGCAGTTTTGGTTACAGATTCCAAAATTCAGTATTCAGTTGGAAGTTTTCTGAACAATAGTGGTGTTAGAAATCCTTGAATGGAATGCAAGAGCTTATCTTGTTTTTTATTCCAGAGTGTCGCACCATCAGCTACACCTCAACTGTATCTGTCAGGACAGGCTTGTCTGCTCTGAAATAAAGTGTTAAAGATTATCCTTCCTCTCCAAATTCTTGCAGGTTTTGGTATTATTAGTATTAAGGTAGCTAGTAGGAAAAGATAAATGTACCATGCTGGATCTTGACCTTTTTTACCTTAGTTGTGGGCATACAGAAAGGCTGTTCCCATTCTCTTTGCAACATGCTCTACATATTTGAAGAGCATCTCTGGACTGTGTAGCTTTTAGGTTAAAGACTGAACACTGCAACTCAAATTTCTACATGAAATCCAATACTTTAAGTAATTTCCTTACATCCTGCTTTCTGGTTTCTGTTCATTTTGAGAAGCTCGTTTTTCTCTGCATATTGTTCATTTCAGCCCTGGTGATACTGCAGGCTATCATGATATTAACCGAGTACCTGGATTTCCTTTTGCTAGAATCTGGCCTTGATTGCTGTAATATTCTCTAGTATTATCTTCATCAGCTACTAGAAGACCTCTGTTACAATTTTAAAACCCATGCTAAATTAGAGGAGGTAGAAAGAACCAACCAGCCACTGCTAGGTATGTGTGCCTGATGTTATCCTTCTCTACTGACAAGAGAGGTACTGGGAGTGTGCAAAAAATGAGACCATCTGTATCCTAATGATGTGGACCAGCCAGTACATGGATTCTGAGCTAAGAGCATCTTGGTGTGAAAAGAAGACAGGGGCTGCTGTGAACTTGTCCAGGGTGATGAGCTGAATCCTTGTCATCTGGGATGTTTGTGCCAAGAACAAACAGTTTGTTTTTCAGTAGGTACTGATGACAGTTAAAACTGAGGAGGTGAAATGCACCTCCCTGTCCTGTGCTAAGAAGCACATAATATGCTTCTTTCCTACCTCTTTTCTGTGGAAAGGAAAAAGAATCAATGATCAGTCAGGGCTCACAAGCTCTGAGGTGCATCTCACCTGTCCCGTCACGTGCTGGTGAAGACTGGATGGTAGCTGATGTAACATCCATGCAAGCACTTCTATAAGTCTCAGTGTGTGTAGGGACAGGTAGTCTCCTCCAGCAAGCTAGTCAGAACCACTTCTAGAGCATCAGAAAAGTGTGTGTGATTCAAGAGCCTGTTTAAAGTTCCTGTAGGCATGTAATGAGTATGACGGGTTCTTTAGCTGCCACAGGTGCCAGGAGCCAGCTCAATTGCAGAAAGCTAGACCTCAGAGATGCTGCTAAGAAAGTAAATGCCATATGCTCAAGAAAAATTAAGTGCTACTCCTGTTCCAAGGTTTTGCTGCAAGGCACAGGTTTCTGCATGACTGATCCTCTGGGTGCAAAATCAGTGATTAGTACGTGTCTTGTCCCAGTTCATTACTAAGCTTAGTGAGCCATCATCTTCCATTGAAGAACTTGTTTACCTCTCCTTAGCTCTTTCAGCTGGAAACAGCGTGCCTTGCAGTCCTACCAGCAGCTGATGTGTCCAGAGTTACTCCATCTGAATGTAAACTAAGAAGGGGAAGAGTGCCAGTATGTAATTTCCCAAAGAATAAATCCAGCTACCCGATCCTTCACCCTCCTGGTAAGATCCTTTCAGATGCAGTAAAGTTGCTGCCCACATTGTAGCTGCTGACAGAGAGTGGTAACCCAGTGCCTGCTGTCACAACACAGGTGATGACAACGTTGAGAAACAGGGCAGTCGCCGATGCAACCTAGGCAATCCCACAATCAAGGATTATTGTTCTAGGAATATTCAAAGTTACCAACCAAAGTACCCAGTAAAAGAGGTTCCAAGGTTATCGATAACAGCAGGTTTTCAATGCAGATCATGGGTTTGCCTCAATCATGTGGCAGTCCTGTGGTGGAGATCACCACAGCACGTGCAAACATGGGAGCAGCAACCATTACTATATCCTTTTCTCAGAATCTCTCCTAGTTTTTTGACAGAATTGTAAGGAAAACCCCCTTCAATACAGCTATTTGTGCCTGCCTGCAAGGTTAGGAAATACTGAGTGGGACAGAACAGAAGTGTACAG
Organism: Climacteris rufus; assembly: GCA_013398175.1. Taxonomy (NCBI): domain Eukaryota; kingdom Metazoa; phylum Chordata; class Aves; order Passeriformes; family Climacteridae; genus Climacteris; species Climacteris rufus. The sequence goes on along the minus strand of VZRZ01006731.1, from coordinate 555,487 downwards.
GTGAAGCTCCCTGCTTACCCACCAGGGTTTTCATCTTGTTCCTATCCCCCACTGCCATGCAGAGCAATTGATTCAGTCAGCAGCCTGAAGACAAACTGGCTTCTTCACCTGCACTGATTGTGTCTAAATAGAAAGTGAAGTGAGGCCAAGACTGGAGTCAAATGTAAATTAGCATCCATCAGATGTGTGTTTGTCAGGAACTGAGACAGGAGCAGAAAAATTTCTGTTGGAGGAACAAAGAGCAAGGTATGCCATTAAACCAATTAGCCAGAGCAGACTTGGGATAGCCTGTAGGAGAGGCATTCCTAAGGATTTTAAATCTCAGGACCAGAACATAAAAGTGCAAAATAGGAAAAATAAAGACTTTGGGAATGGTCTGGATCTCATTATATAAAAGGCCTAACAGCTAATTTTATGAGGACTGAGAGGGCAAGAAAAATGTACAAATATCTCTAGTAAAAACAATGGGGGAAGCAGAAGAAAGTATTTTCTTCCTTTCTGAAAATGGCTGAATAGTGGAAGCAGGAATGAAAATAATCCTATTTCTAAGGGATGATGTGTGGGAAGGGCAGGGTATATTGAGAAGGGAAGGAATTGAAAGCCACTCTGATAACTATTACCTGCATGTGTTGCTCTTAGCAGCATGCAGAGCAGCCCCAGTGCTGGGCAAGTCACCTCTCCTGCAGTGATTGTGGGAGGCTGTGGGAAAGCAGCACAAGCTGCCTGGGCGTGATCACCCTTGGGCAAGGAGAACAAGTCTGTGAGGAAGAGTTTGACAAAGACTCTCACAAGTCTGTGTCTGTATAAAGCTCTGGTGTAAGTACTGCTGCTGCATTTGTATATTCAGAGCCATTGCAGCCCAGTTTGGTGTCAGAGCTGAACCTGCTGCCCTGACCTTACTGCCCTCTTCCAACCACTGCAACACTGTGAACTCTACAGCTGCAGAGCCACCACCCTCTTCTCCATGCAGCAGCAGCTGTTGGGATTTAGAAGAATTTTGTCTCCATATAAAGCCCCTTAAAATCCTCTTCTGCTATGGGTCTGCTTGTGTTTCTCACATTGGGGCATGCAAGCCCAGAGAAGCCCAGATCATTGCACTCTCAAACTGCTGTCAGGCTGGAGCTCAACAAACATAATGTCATGAGTATCCAGTGATGCCTAAGATCCCATATTAGTGACTATATTCAGTGTTCTTTCTCCTCCATCACAGCATTCTCTTTGCAAAAAAGAATATGGAAAAAAGTCCATACACAGTCAGTGGTACTGTAGTGGCAAGTGTCATGAAAGAAACCACCAGGGAATAAATAATACAGTATCTATAGCAGATTTCAGTAATAGGTAGCAAATGGGACCAGGGATATGTACTGAATAACGGGACTGCAGGTATCTACTGGTGCTTGGAGTACAAACACACTTTGTTCTGAACCAGAGGGTGGGGTATGTGAGAAATGCCAGTGTTTCCTGGGCTGCAGGCACCCCTCACCCCTGTGTCTGTGAGTCTCAGCTGAGGCTGTCCAATCACACTCTGCTGTGCAGTAAATTCAGAGCTCTATGGTAAGAGATAGTAAGTAGGATACGAGCCAGCACTAATTTATATCAGAGAAAGTCATTTTATATTGTGCTTACCAACACTATAAGGTGTGAGAAGAAGAAAATCATCTCCATCGCCCTCCCCTTCTGTGTTCTCCACAATCAGAAGGAGGCTGAACTACAAAATTTTTCTATAAAAGCATAGATATAATGTAGAATTCACCTAGGCCTAAGTTTGGCCAAAGAACACACAATCTATTTGAATAATGTAGGAGAAAAGAGACACAAACTATTGAGATTAAGAGAGGAAGGAAGGCCTACTGTGAAATCAATAAAATTAGAGATAAGATTAGATGTTAGGAAGAAATTCTTTACTGTGAGGGTGGTGAGGCACTGTAACAGGTTGCCCAGAGAAGTTGTGGGTGCCCCATATCTTGGCAGTGTTTAAGGTCAGGTTGAAGTGGGCTTTGAGCATCCTGGTCTAATGCAAGGTGTCCCTGCCCATGGCAGTGGGTTGGAACTAGATTACATTTAAGGTCCCTTCCAACCCAAATTCTATTCTATGATATTCTATGAAATTTCTTCTTTAAAGGATTTAATGTAATGAAGATGAGCATCCCACTTCAATGCAAGATATGCCATTGGCGCCAACAATTACCACTAAGATTTGTTTTAGGTTGTTGGGCAACCCTGTGGTCTGTACTGTCTGCAAGCTTCATTCTCGCTTTCCTGAACAGATCACCTGCCCACACAGGGCCTGAGACAGGCTGCAGGGTCTGTCAGTTCCTTCTAACTAAATAAAAATGTTTTATAGACAAGGGCTTGCTCTGAAATGTCACTTTTGCAGCCAAGACACTTTTACTTGAGAAATGGCCGTCATGGTTTTTCCTTTCCAGAACTCTCTTTCTCCTTAACAGACTACATCAGGGTCATTGACAAGGCTTTCTGTTTAGGAAGAGATTATTTGGTACATTTTCTTATTATATATCACCAAAACATGTTCCTTCTTCTCTCACAATATTATAACCTAACTATAGCGAGGTAATTGTAATGTGGTACAGTGATTGCATCACTACTAAAAGGGGAAGCAGGATGGACTGATTTAAAGGATGCTGTGAGAAAGGTATTTGGATCTGAAAAATGACTGCTGTGTGCAGAAGAGAGAAGGCTGTGACCCAGCAAGAACAGATCAAGCAAAACAGACTGAAGAGCAAAGGAGGAAAAAGTAGAATATCATGAAGCCAACATGAAAGAGAGACAATTGTTCTGTAGCCCATATGTAAAGACAAGAGCTCACAGACCCTTTCATCTGTGGAGAGGGAAAGAAGAGGCTCTGTGGTCTGCAGAGGGAGGTTTTCTTAGCAATGACATACTGGATGGGTGTGGAGAGGCAAGACAACCTAGCCAAGGAGAAAAGAATTGCATCAGACAAGGCTATTTTGGTACTTGATTTTGCGAAGGTTTAACACGGTTTGGCTTGGGAGCCAAATCTAGCTGTGATTTCAGTAAATGGCATGCCATTTGGATGCTACCTGCTTGCCTGGCAGAGAATGTACTGCTTGCTCAATCCCTGCCTGCCTGCAGGCAGAGCTGTTCTTGTCCTCTGTCATCGCTGCCAGCCTCCAGCAGCAACCTGTTGGTGATCCAGCACTGTGACAGCTCTGTTTCCTTCCTCTGAACTTCTGGAGATTAAGTAAAATGTAACTGCCAGTGGATTTCTGTGCTTTTACCAATACGTAGTGGGTTAAGGTGCTGTGTTGCAAGTGAAAACTAAACTATCCTCTGCTAATTGCAGATTTCAGATGGGAGGAGTTGAGACCTTTTTGTCTCTTTAAAATGTGTATTAAATATCATATCAACACTCAGCAAATTGATGACCATGCTTAACATATTTTTCCTTAAAAAAAAAAGTTCAAGATATCAATCAGTGGAAAAGGTCATGTCTTCTCCATCTCCCACAACTGCATCTCCTTAAAAAGAAAAAAACCAACAAAGTAGATTTACTGTTTGGCTTCTGTCCAAGGCGTGGATGTGGGGAGCAGAGCTCTTGTCCTTTTCCTCGACCTCAAAAGGGGAGGGAGCACCAGTGCTGGTTCCCTCTGGGCTTTTCGCCATCTGTCTCTGCCTCCCTGTTTCTCCCACAGCCTCCAGTGACGTACAGAACATGTGTGCATGCAGATGCCAGATGCTGACTTGTGGAGAGCTCTGTTTTGACCAGGGGCCAAGCTTGAAGCTCGTGTGATTCCCTTATGAATCCTAAGCACGTACCATCTTGTACAAACACTGATGTGTACTTGCTCCACCACCTTTTATAAAGAATCTTAATAAAATGCCTCAACGAATGTGTGTGTCTGCTTCACAAAAATACATAAGTGCTCCTGGGGGATATCTCCGTGGATTTAAAAAAAAAAAAACCCAGACTATTTGCTTTATCAATTGGGTGTGTGTTTGGGATGGGGCACTACCCCACCTTGATACCTCAGTGTGCTGACAGTCACAGTGGAATTCCCATCTCATTTTTAGGGGAAAAAAAGTAATTTGTTAGGCAAAAAAGCAGCAGAAGAAAACATATTACGTTGGTGGGTTTTTTTCCTTTTCGTTGTTTTGCTTTTTTTGTTCCTTTTCAAACGTGGCTGGGGTTTTTCTTCTGGTTAAAAATTATTTTGAACACTACTCAAAAATACTTAAACTGCTCTGAGTTGCACCGCCTATTTAGCCCTTTGCCCTCTCTTTGGACTGCCCTCTGATTCTTAACTGAGCCAGTTCTAACCTGGGTTTTGTTACTTGTCTTGCAATTAGGACAGCTTGTTGATTGAATTTTTTGTCAGTAAAGATCTTAAAACAACTTTCAGGCAGTCTTTCCCCCTTCCCATGCAATTACACTGACACATTCTACACCACCCTGTTTTCTGGCAGAGTCCCCATGGCCATGGACAACATTGTGGTAATAATGGAGACAGTTTTTAAGCTTTTTGACAAGCGGTGCTCAAGGCATATTTGACTTTTCTTCATTATTACTCATGGCATATTTTTAAATATCATTGTCTTTAAGCTGAAGATTATTCCTGTAATACTGTAATATCCCACTTTTAGAATGGGGAACAGAAACTTCAGCCTGCGTTCAGAAGGCTGTAGTTCCATACTTTTGAAATATCTTTGTTTTAATGAAAATACATTGATTAAATTGTAAATTCAGCACAAATTTTTATTTCAGTGTTTCTTACCATATTTTCAATTCTCTAGATTGTGACTAAAGATTGGGTGTACTTTAGCTGAAAACAGATTTTTGGTATGTGATTAAGGCATTTTATGCAGATTTTGGTATGTCTGAGAAGTGCTGGGTACAGGATCCCATGAACTTTCCTCCAATGCTGTCACTCACATTGGCACAGGCTTCTCAACCATTGCTGATTCCAGCTTAGACTGCCATCTCCAGTTCAACCCTGATACTGTTTAATATGCAGCTGATATGCTGAATAGGTGCACTATATGCATATGTATTTAGATGGATGTAGATACACATCTGGAGATGGGCATGCATATGGATGTACCTTGTTGTTTAACATGTATCTAGATTAAAAAGTGTTGGGCATAAAGCTGCTTGATGGGATTCAGTTGCTACTGAGACATCAGCTGAAGGTCAGGGGGATGTCTGGCTCCTTTGAACCAAGTTGATAATGTTTCCCAGTGCTCACATATATATTTGGAGCTCATGTGGGTCTCATTTCTGCCCTTTCTGAATGTCCTCAATTACTGTGCCCAGCCATCTTCTGGCTGCCAAGACCCCAAAGCAATCTTATTTTATAGCCAGGTTCCAAGAGAGTTATACACTGTGGGCCTAGAAAAGGTCTCTCATTCTGATCTCTGAAATTATCAAACAGAAGCTATTTTAAGGTTTATTAAAACACCCAGACATTAAAAAACCCACTACTTTAGATCTTGACCCATACAAAGATTATGTGGGCAAAATATTCAAACTGGACTTTTGCCGCACAGTGGTCCCATCTATTTTTTTATTACTTGCCAGGACCCAACTTCAAGAAAATTTCTTTCTTCTGGAAAAGACAAAACCCTCACTGCACCTCATGTTTAGTAACTGTCATCGCTTCTGCTTCCTGATTTCACTTAGCAATGTCATCCACAGTCATATGAGAAGTTAGAAACCCTGAACTGAGTTTATGGCAAACAAATTAGTAATGTTCACACTTACAGATATCATGTTGAGGTAAGAATTGAGGGCTTGTGTGAGAAAATTCTAAACAGAGTTTAGAGATAATTCTGAGATAACTGAGTGGAAAATCTTAGCAGAAAGGTAAAACCATGTTTTCAAAATTACTTTTGTCCAGTGAACACTTCAGCTGTATTCTGCAATATCTTGACTTAGCAAATGAATGCCTGGAACCAAATTAAAATTGTGTCTCTTCACAGTACTGAACAGTTTGTTTCTGATTTGTGAAATGCATGCTTCAAGGCTTTGTATTTACTTGGAATTTCTTTCAAACAGAACTGAGAGACAAGAGATAATTTGTGTTAAACAGAGCCTGAACTGTGAACTTGCCACGAGTGCCAGCTTAGGTGCTTCTTTAATAGGAACAGGAGAAATATAATTTGTCATATGAGTGCCCAAAGCTAGTCATGAGTCAAGATATCCAGCACGCATTGATCTTCACCTCACACAAACATTTGGGTTTGGACACATGCTTTTTATTTCCTGAGTTTTTTGGGTGTTTTATTTGTGGTTTTTTTGTTGTTGTTTTTTTGGTTGGCTGTTTTTGGGGCAGGGGGGTGGTGCGTTGGGTTGCGTTGGGTTGGGTTGGGTTGGTTGGGTTTGGTTTGGTTTTGGCCATTTCTTTTTTGTTATTCTGTTTGTTTGTTTGTTTGTTTTGTTGGTTTTTTTCCATTGTATAGCACCCAATGAGAAATCCTTCTTTTTAAAATTACTTTACGCTCACTGTAAAAATACCGGCAATCCAGAAGTGAAATTCATAACGTTACTGCAAAGTATGAATAACTTCTGTAATTTCAGGGGAGGAAGAAGCAGTGCTACTCAGAGGAAGGAAGGCATAAAATTAATAACTGTGCTTTTAGTGAGCACAGTTCATAGTGTTTTGATCTTCTAGTAATACAAGAGATATAAAGAAAGCAGAGGTGGAGGAACCAACACAATTCACTCCTGTCCTTCAATAAAAGAAAATAGAATGAAAAGAAAAAGTTGTTTATAACAAGAAACTTCAGAGAATCCCCACAAACCCCCTCTGTCTTTCACACATAAAATATATTAATCATAGTTCGTTTTTTAACAGAAGCACTAATATTATGAAAATTAAAATATGTAGAGGAAAATTTATAAAAGTGAAAAATTGCCTAGTGCCTTGGTCTTTTTACTAATACATAAGAAAATGTGAGATGAATATTTTGATTTATAAATAACTGCACGATTGAATAAGGTTGAGTTTTTTTAGATGTGACTTAATGTGTTAAGTATTTCTTCCCTTTATAACTGGAAGGAGAAGCTGAAAAATTTCAAATGCGGTTTTCTTTGGTATGTAATTAAACTATAAACAACCTTTTTGTAGTTAATTTGCATATTCTAATTTTAAAAGTTTTGTGATTTATTAGCAGGAAAAACTTCCATCAGTCCTGCACCAACATTCTTTTATGGAGACCATAGTCCATTACTCAGAAGATCCTGTCACCATCAAATGCACATGGAAGTCTGGAAGAACAAATTTCATGCCATTCCTACTGTGAGAAGGTATCAATTTGTACAGATACAGATTTATTTTGGTTTAATGCCTTTGGGTACTGTAAACATTCTGGTAAAGCTACTATGTCTTTCTCTGTGATGACTACTTCTTTGGCAGACTAGAAAATCTCAGGTCAGAGAGGCTACTACAAGTTGGAGAAATTCTCAAGGATTTTTTGTTCTTTTGGTAGTACTTTATAAATAGTACCTGCTTCTTAAGATGCTGGAGAGTGTTACACGACTGGTTGCAGATTGTGGAAATACGGGAGAGAGATCCAAACAAATTGCACTATCTGATGTATATTTACTTGAATGTTTGTAAGCTGTGTAACATCAAAAAAGCAAGGATCAGCTGTGTTAACCGACCTGAGTTTTTGTCCCATTCTGCTGTCAAATCTTGTTTCATTAATAAATACCTCATTCATCAAAACAGCAAAATGTATTTCTCAAAAGTACAATTTTATGACTTGAAGGTTATGCTTTACTGACACTATTTTAATGAGACACTATCTAGTGAGGGATTTCCCTGCCCTTGGCAGTGGGGTTGGAACTAGATACGGGTCCCTCCCAACCCATTTATTGTGCCATAGAGTTATCTTCTAAGGTGGAGAGTTTTGCAGTTCAGGACTCTTTTGGGCACTATCCAAACCAACACGCGCACGCAGGGGCTTCTATGCCCATTACGTTATCCCAGCAAGACGCTCAGACGAGTCAACCGCAAAAAACAAACATCCTACGTGAGTTGTTTTTAGGTTTAAAGTCCTGTTGAACGGAGAAAATGCCGCCCGAAATTATTGTTCAAGATCGTAAAGATGTGGGGGGAAAAAAGCTGCAGGGCCTCTTTGCCCCGTGCCCTCCTCACTCTCCCGGCACGCCGCTCCTCTCGCA
>VZRZ01006731.1:470568-547100 GCA_013398175.1 Climacteris rufus | reverse complement strand
AGAGGCGGCCCGGCCAGGGAGAGAGGGGTGAACCATCCCATAAACACACGCTGAGAGCTCGTGGCAGCAGAGAGCAGCGTTTGGGCTGGATCTCCCCCCACATACACACTNTTTTTTTTCGCCTCCCTCGTTTCTCTCCAAAAAACATGGCTGAAGCTGGGACGGGCTTTTTGGAACAGCTCAAGTCTTGCATCGTCTGGTCCTGGACTTACCTCTGGACGCTGTGGTTCTTCATCATGCTCTTCCTCGTTTACATCTTAAGGGTGCCGCTGAAGATCAATGACAATTTAAGCACAGGTAGGCTGCGATCATCTGCCCGCCGCCGCCTTCCCTGCCCCGTGGGCGGCTCAGCCTCGAGTGCCCGCGGGGAGCGCCCGCCGCCGCCCCCTCGGGTGTCCGCGTACTGCTTTATGCTGTTAAACTGTTCGTATTGCACTCAAGCATTCTGTTTAAAATCGGGATTAAAGCTTTAATTGTGTTTCTGATAAAAATTAGATCTCAACTGCTTCTTCTGAAGTACTATAATAAGAGTGCAAGTTTGCTGGAAGATTATGACTGTTGCAATGGACTTTGCTTTGGCTGTTCAGGCTCGCTAAGGTAGTGTGCCCCTGCTATACTTAATCAGCACTAACTTAGGTAGTGTTAGCAGGTCTGGATTGGGCAGTCTTTGTCTTGAAAATACTTATTTTTCCTACCCATCCACGTCGATAATTTAATTTCTGCCCCCTCCCGCCCCCCCATGCTGGAGAAGACGGTGTTTTTGGGGCAGATGAGATGTAGCCCATGTGGCATCCCTGCTGCTGGGGAGTCAGACGTTATCTGACCGTTTTTCACCGATCCCTCTGGCCTGTGCTCATTTGATAAGCCTTTGATAAATCCAGCGTCAAAGAAGAATTTAAAAAGCGTACTGCAGTTTTCCCTTTAAGGGTAAACGCGATTATAAACAACCTTTAAATGCAATTTTGGTCAAATTTTCACAGTTCGTCTTTGAACAATATCCTGTTTCTTTTGACATTGCTTCATACTGAGGAGAACAGGATGTAATTCTTGTTCCTTGATTCTTAATAATTTATGTAATGTGTATGTCCCAGGTAAACATAGTGGGCCATGGCTGTGAAGCAAAAATGTCAGAATGTTTTGTACTATAATTTTCACTACTGGAAAAAATCACAGGCGTCCATCTGCGACCTAATCAACCCCCTCTGATTCCTTCCTGAGTTTAACTAATTCTTAATGCACTTTCTCATTTGAAATGTTGCTCCAGCCATCTTCAGCTGAGTCATCTTGGGGTTTACTGAAATGTCTCAAAATGTAAGAAAAATGACAGCATGAAATCTTTGAGGAGATTAAAAAAGTTGAAGAAAGTCCCAAAGTGCATTATGAAAATGAGTTGCCAGGGGAAAACAATACGCACAGTATTGTCATTGTGCATCTTCTGTTCCTAAATGGAGTTTATTAAAAAATCAGCACTGGTAATAGCATGAGCGTTTTTTGTTTTGTTTAGTTTTTCAAACCTTTTGTGAATGGATTAAAACCAATTTGGTTCATTGTGGATTCCCTCCCCCAGGTGATTACAATTGGATTCTACTGTCATTAGTTTAGGGTTGCTCATAAAGTACCACAGCAATTGGTGATGTGATACCAATCGAATATATTTCAGTCGTGTGAAAATAAATGTGTAAATGTTTGTACTAAAACTTCGGTGTGATGTAAACAAATAGTAAGGTGATTAAAAACAATGACTGGGCATTTTCCCAGAACAAACTGGATCTGTTGGTGAGTTGAGGTCAAAATACTTTTCAGTACCACCAGAGGCAGCCAGTAAAAAAATCGCCATTCCACAGGTATGGTTTGTACTTCGTGAAATAGTGACTTAGAAAGGTTTTAGACCTTTAGATGAAACACCTTAAACCGAGTCCAGAGTGGGCTGCTGTGATACGAAGGACTAGCACCTGCCAGGGGGACCTGGTGCTTGCTACTGCTATATCATTTTGTTTTTCCATGCCTGGTGTCAGTATTTTTAAAAGGAAGTGGAAAAGCTTGAGAAGATAGTGGAAAAATGATTCCAGGGCTGGAGAGAAGCATCAGAAGGGGATTACAGTAAGGTGGTATTCTCATGGGGAGAAAGAAGTGGCCTTTTAATCATGAAAAGAATTATACGAATTCATGATTGGAAGCAGAGGGCAAAACTTAATTTTGTCATAATCAGGCATTACTATTTAGTGAATTTGGATCAGCTGATAAAGGAACCTTTGGGTTTCCCATGTCTGAAAGTCTTCAAATCTAATGGTGAAATAGGAGTCACTAGTGTTCATGCAGCCTTAAATTGCTTTTTGACAAGGACAGGGCAGCAGGCTGTGCACCACTGTCAGTCAGAGTCATTGCACATGGTTTCACCAAATAGGTTGGTGGTCAGTCACTTGTATGAGAAAGTTTTACTAAGAAGAAGTGTGGGGTCTTTTTTCCTCTCTTTCATTGTTGTGCAAATGTGCACATCCTAAGCATTAGTACGTGTTGGTCACCCCGTGTGTTTCAGTGGGCTCCCCAGCTTGAAAGTCCCCAGTTTGGCCAAACATAATTTCATTATCCTCAGTGGAGTATGTTACTGTGATATAACCAAAGGGAAATCTAGTCTGTCATATAAAAATAGTATTGTTAAATCTGATTGTGGTGTTTCATGTGTTTTTGGGGTTTTTTTTCATTTTTTTAAAGTTTGATGTACAAATCAAATAATAAAGTTTTGAATAGGAGAGTTTGAACTATTGTACCATACCATTAGCTGGGAAGCAAGAGAGGACCCTCAATATGCCAGGCGAGAATATTAAATACAGAATAAGCAGTTGAAGAAGCAGATGTTACCATCTTAATTCAAAATAATTAAGCATGCTTGTTTTATATAACATGCTGTATTTCTTCCTGTGTTGGGACTTGCACGATTTCTGAATGCCACACTAATCTGAGCTAAGACACACCTCCTCTAAAAATGTGCAACCCTGCTTGTTTTTCCTGACATAAGAATTTGGGTTTCTAGTCATATCCTAAGAAGGAAAGAGACACAGAAGTTAAACAGTTTTTGATTATTTTATTTATTCTTTCAAAGTGCCACAGAAAGACAGATTTAATGACCAGAGAATGAAGTGTGACTGGCAAGTAGAGCTGTCCTGCCAGGCCCTTGAGGTCAGCAGGCCCAGGATAGCCACGGCTGGAGGAGGAAGACAACATTAGCTTGGTGAGAAGCTGGTGGCTGTGACAAAGTTGTTGGATGAGGAACATGGTATCTTTCTTCACTATATTGTTTTTTTTTAGTTGTTACTATGACATTCCTACTGAAATAAACAGCTAGAATTTTAATTAATGCAGGATTTGTGACCATGTAATAGGCTTCTCTTCAAGCCCAGCACCTGAAACACTGTGCATGGTGCCGGTATTTTGGAGAGGGAAGAGGCTGGTGTGGAGCAGGGCTGGCAGCCCTGGCCATCAGTCACCCCTGTGGTTTGTGTATGTGTGGGCAGGGGTCAAAGGGGGTATGTTCAGAGTCCTGTAAAATTAGGATAACACCGCCTTCATCCAAGAGTCTCTCAGAAGAAAAGAAATTGAGAGGTTTTTTTAGTCAGCCTGATACTACGGTGATCTGGCCCACCTCAAATGTGTTCACTGCTGTGTGCATTGCACTGAGTTGGGTAAGCAAAGCACTTGGAAAAGTCCCATCTCACTGAACCTTCACTTTATGAAACTACCTTGTGTTAAAACATGCAAGAAAGCTGAGTGTGTTTTCAGTAGCAGAAATACTGTGGGAGATGAAGAGATGGAGCCTGCCTCTTGGGTTTGGGCTGTGCTGTCTTAGGGTGGTAGCTGCTGTTGGTGAAACTCATGTTTCTGATCTCTTTGTAGGCTTCCTGACCCTGTAGATCTACACTGAGCATTGGAGCAACGTGCCCCAATAAGTTGCAATGTGAGAAAATCGTAACTTTTCATTCCCAGGGTCTCAGAGCTAAGTAGCAGCAGAAAACATTTGCCTGTTATTAAAATTTAACTAATAGTTGCTTTTTTTCCTGCTGCTGTTTGGCCATGTGGAGCTGCGTGTGTACAAGCTCCAGCAATAAACCAGCCTTAGGGCAGAAGGATTTTTTGGGGACTGGACGCCTGGGGGTTTGTCTTCCCTGGGCTGGGGGACACGGCTGTGGGGCTTGGGGCTGGGGCTGCCGGTGCCTGCTCGGCCCCTGAAGCCACCCAGCCTGTCGAGGTGTGTTGGCTGTGATAGCATCGTGACAGCCGGTCAGGAGGTATTGTTCCCCTTCATGAATTTAAGCCTGGGAAGTTAATCATGAGGGTTGGAAAACATTAACCTGACAAAGGCCAGGGAGTTTCAAATGGATTGAAAAGCGGTGAACAGACTCTTTCTTTTGAGAAGGACTGAAGGACAGTTAGTCTTAGCTTTGCAGACTTGCTGGGAGTTGCTTGGCCTTTCTTCAAAGCCATCTGCTATGGTTGTGATGGGTTTCCCTGTAAGCATCTGCTTCGTGAGCTACAGAAGTGAGTGTGGTGGTGGGCGAGGTGACAGAAAGCCTGGAGCAAAACTCTGATGCCACTAAAGGAGATAGAAGAATTCTTAACTCCCTTGCAAGTGTCGTGTAGATTTGTTAGGCGTTTATTTAAGAATTTGACTGCTGAAAGTAAAATTTCAAATGCATGACCACTTCTGTCAAGGTCGGCATTAATTCCGCATATGAAATTCACAGGATCAGTTACAGATAGTTTGCTCACTGGCTCACAATCACTTGCATTAATTTTTGCATTTCTTAGAATGTAAATGTAATATTTACAAAATACTGATCTTATTTTCTGCTTAGTGGAATTAAAGTAAACAGTGTTTCTTAACTGTTAACCCCTCTATTCAGTTGTATCAGTTACAGCACCATAAAGCATTCGTAGTGGCTACGGAGCCTCCAGACAGGGTTTGGATGTTAAGAGGTTTCTTTAGCTACCTCTTTAGGATTTACAAAAGGATGTTATTATAAAACAGATTTTAGCTGTTTTAAGCATGTGTATTTCATCATGGTACACTTGGTAACTCCCCCTTTAATTTTTTATGGTAGTGTTATGATGTGCATGCAAGTAGTGTGTTACTTTTGACAGAAGTCTTTAGAGATTAAATTGGGGATCTTGAGGGGAAAGCCCTATCAAAACTTGCTGGATCAATTCCCGATGGGTGCAGTATACAATGGTATTTGTTTTCTATGAATATTGCCATTTCTTCACCACTTTGACTTTTTGATTGAGCTTAATTTTTCAGTCAGCATCAGATGCTGAAAACCGAGTGAAGTCTGTAGGAAATGCAAGGTCTTCAGAAAATTCTTCTTTAAGAAATTGTCTTTCTTACTGCAAAAGCTCTATAAGATTTGCAGTCAGTATTTCAGGGGAAATGTGTAAGCCAGAGTCGTCAGAGTAATATTTGATAACATCTTGAGTGAGTGTACTGTAACACTGACTGACATGCAACCATGGAGCTGTACTGCCAACTTGTAACTGAAGTGTAATGTCCTCTGTGTGCTGATGAAAATCTATGGAAATGCTCCTAAAACTGCATATATGTAGTAGGATTTTCCCAAAGCATCCACTGAGTGCCTGGACAAATTTTGCCCAAAAGAACATAAGCGTCCCCTCGTTCACAGGGTCATAGGTCCTAATTGTCTGAGTGACTGCAAAAATACCACCATTCTAAATTAGAGAAAGAACATAAAGTATGTTTTTTTCACGGTTATTTTGTAAACAAAGCAAATGCAAAAATCCAGATCATAAATTTGCATTTGTGAAAGACAAAAGAAGTGCTAAGTAGTGTCAATGCCTCATGGACCGAAAAGAGAGAAGAACATAATTCTGTGCCAAGGGTGTACATTAAGTGAAAAACAGAATGACATGATGCCTACCTGAGAACAGCACCTGGCAGGAAGATGATGTTGGATATAAAAGGAATTTTGGAGGGAATGACCTGCCTGTGTATTAAAATGGATTCTCTGAGAGGAGGTATGGAGAGTCTAGCAAAACCACACTGCTAGCCTAAGGAAGCTCAAGCTCTTTATCTAATCCCAGAGAAGCTACTTGATAGTAGCTAAGGAGGTGTAAGAGCTTTAATCTAGTTGACATACATATAGCAGCCTTCTAAATATTTGGAGTTAAAATGCATGTTAACTTGTCGGAGGTGGAGCCCAAATCATTAGTGATTTGAAGAAGCAGCCTGGCTTGAGACATGCATGCAATGTCCTCACTTTAATAGAGAGGTGACTGCTTATGCTATAAACTGTATGGTGGGAAGAAGCAGTAGGTACTAAAGTAGCCTTTAATATAGGGGAGACAAATCTTCAAAAAGGGGTGGCAGCAAACGGAACCCAGAGGAATGCACATGCTTAGTATTTTTTCTAAGAGATTTTTAAAGATGTGTTTTTGGACCCAGCTGAAGGGATACTATCGCTCTTCATCTTTGGCTCTTGTAGTGTTAAGACCCTCAGTGTGATGAGGATTGCCATGCTCTTCAGTGGGGGAACTGGGAGTGACATCTGATGGCCCATAATAAACAGGAGAGCTGACTATTTAAAACACTGTCATGCTGAGGTTTAAAAAAAATCCCACACCCAGCTGGAAATGCTTGCTGATGGTGTGCAGGTGCATTGTGCACGGAGGCTCTGATAGTCCCAAATGTGCCAGGACTTTTGTGCACATGCCAGAGAGCAATCCCTGCCGAGTCCAAGGTTTCTCTGTGTAGTTCAGTCAGCTGGCAAGCTCTGAGCTTGAGGGAGAGTTATTTGTCCTGCTGGCAAGTGGTAAAGCAAATAAAACAACTTAAGGGGTGACTTAGGTTGGAGGGCCAAGCAGTTTCTTCTGGATTGAAGGAATGAACATTGCTGTCAGAAGTTGACTGTCTTTTGTGTGGCAGTTGCATCAAATCAGGAATCATCTTTTTTAAATTCAAGATTAGTTGTTTAAGAAGGTATTCTATATTTAGCAAAATAAGGCCCTGGTCCAGATACCTGTTAGTGTTGAACTGTACAAGGAGAACTAAGGCACAGGGAAATGAGACCCTGATCCTGCAAACCTTCAATGGCTTGGTTTGTTGTGGAAGCATAGGCCCAGGGCTTTACTGCACAGGTAATTAATATGCATGAATTCTTACAGACTTGGGCCTAAATGGTTTACTAAGGTACTGCAGGAAGCCGATAGCAAGATTGAGGATAGAGTCCCCAGCTGCTTCAGTCCAGAGGTAGTTCTCCCTCTTGTGACTTGATGATCACATCTAAGTTTTGCCTTTTTTTACCAGAGCTATTTCAGGAACATACTTAGGGCATTTGTCAGAGAATTTAGGATCATGCCTATCCTGGTCCTGTGGATAGACTGTGAGGTGCTTGTAGGGATGTTGCTGCTCTGTTGGCTGTTAAAGGGGCTGTCTGAAGGCCCCTTCCACCTGTTTTTAAATTAGCTCTTTGTGGCTCTGGAGGCATCTATTGAAAGATTGTCTTATAAACTCCAGCTCGTCCTCGTGTCTGTGAAGTGTCATGTGGACCAGTGATGCTGTATAAATACTAATGAGTTAAAGTTGCTTTGTGAAATCCCAGCACAGGCTAATTGGATTTTTTTGTGTGTGTGTCTTAGTTGGGCACTGTAGGAGGGCAACCAGTTTAACACCAAGAACACTAAGCTTAAGCAACGATAATGCATTTAAAGACAAGAGTTAATGTCACGCTTTCAGCAGGCAGAACAAACAAGTTGTTACTGTTAAGCCTGAGGAAAGGGCCTAAATTCAAAGTCCAAACCAAACCTTGCCAGCTGCCGAGAGGAGACAAAGATTTATTATTGTGCAGTCTAAACTGGAGATTTGTCTCTGTGGTGGACTTGTTGCTTAAGTGATTAAGTACACTTAAATATTCCAATTAGAAGGATGAAAGCTATAGGGCAAAAATGAAATGCAGTCATCGTAAGATTCCTATTCTGTATAGTGTACCAACTGCAACCGTGAGATTTAATTTCCAGCTCACTTTCTAGAAATAAACTTGGCTTATTAAATGTCAAGTCTGTTAGGTTGATATGCAGGGTCTTGTGCTCAGTGGCAAGACACTCAGAGATCATATTTAAAGCACAAGAAATGTTATCTGCATTGCTGTCTTATTGTGTAAGGCAGCCATTTATTTCTCAAGAAAATATGCTTGTAACCTGAGAGTGTCATAGATGTTGAACTTTGCATAACTAAATGTTTTCATGACATGTCCTGTGTGTTTATGCTGAGGACTAAAAACTGTTTACAGCATGGCTTGGTCTGAAGCAAGGTTATATGATCCACTAATGCACTTAATCTTCCATGTGAAATTTCTCTTGCTATTTTTAATACTGAAGTGAACTTGGTAATAGTGTACCCATCTGGTATGTTTTACACAAATCTCGGCTTAGAGTCCCAGGCTAGTCATTTCCTTGGCTTTCAGAGAGAAGGTTAAACCAGACCCTGTCAGGAGAAGGCTTGCAACTGGTTTTCCATGCCCTGTGCAGGGGACAAGGGGACAGAGAGTCCCTGGGTGAGACTTGAGGTACTTCTTGAGCAGAAACCAACTTTGTGCAGCAGCCAAGCTGATGAGTCCTGCTGAGAGAAGGACCTGAGGAGGTCATGTGCAGGGCTGCACTGATGCACAGCTCCTCTTTGTAGAAGCCAGAAGTGTCCTCTTAGTAGTGCTTGACTTGATGGATTTATCTGCCTGCTTAGAGTAGGCTCCTATATTGTGCTGCATTGTTATGATAGTGTCTTCTGGTCCCTATGTCTGTCTGTCCAGCTCATTGGGTTAGGACAAAGGAGGATTCATACAAGCACTGGAGAATCTCTTTAGCAGTTAGTATTGTCCTACACATTCCCAGAAATTCTTGTCAAGAGTTGATGGCTTAAAAGTGCTGATGACAGCTGTGTTAGCAGTCACCCCAAAAACCACATAGTCTTGTGGGGAACACAAGTCCCAAGGAGCTCTCATTAGCTCCAGGATTTCTGAAGGTGTCCAGACTGCAAGATTTCCTCAGACCTGGCCAGAAGGATTTGGCCTGTATTACGCTTGAGAGTATTTTGTCAGTGGCTCTGTGGAAGCCAGTGTTTCCACCCTTGGTGTCCTCCTATGAGGAGTGTGTAGGGACTGTGCGCTGTGGCCCTGGAGAGGTTTACAGGCCTCTCTGGGTCCCTGACTCCAACTTTCAGTCCTATTTTACATTATCTTCCCATAAACTGCTGCACTGAAATATTTTTTTCCAGAACTTGATAATTCTCATGGATAGAAACTTGGCTTTCACTCTGGCTTAGATGTATTTGTGACTGGCTTGCACGTGTATGTGCTCATGAGAGCTCTCTCTTTTACCTTCAGAAGCAGCACCACTGCTGTGAAGACTGGTTCTCAGTGCTCTTGTGGGGTTTCTCGTGACTGTCCTTCCCCTGTGAGATTGAGTCAGTTGGGCTGTCCTCGCCTGGTCTCTTAAAATGGCTGGATGTCCTTGATTCAGCTGGTAGTACTTTATTCTTTCAGTTTTCTGTTCATTTCATAATTGGGTTTGTACACTGTACATCATATGCCAAGATAAGGCTTCATTAACTGCCTTATACAGTGTAATGAATCCTTCTCACCTTCCACTGGAAATATTTTTCCTTGCTGGTCCCTTGCCTTTTGCCCCATTAACTTTGATATGGCATCTCTGGCAACTCATACCAGGCACCTTCTGCACCTCCCGGTTTTAGTAATAAAAATACTGCATAAGGCTCAGTTGGCAGCTCCATGAGCCCTCCACACAGTCCAGCACTCCCAGGCTGGCTGAAGGTTTCTCCATCTCCTGTTTTAATTAGCTTTCTACAGCATTTTCAGTACTTTACTGAAATCCAGATGGTTTAGAGCTATCATTTTTCTTGGTAAGAGAACTGACAATACTTTACTGAAATCCAGACGGTTTAGAGCTACTCATTTTTCTCAGTAAGAGAACTGAATATTTTTAATAAAGGGGCACATCTGATTGGTCTGGCATGATTTATTTCTTTTGTGTTTTATCCTATTTTTCATATACCTCCATTGCTTAATGTTATCTTAAAAATTCTCCAGTTTCACATATTACTGCCTCATAGTGCAGTAGCTTGGGTCTGCATATTAAAAACAGAAATAGAGAGCATTATGGCATAATTTGGGGAGTTTGAACACTTTATTAAAACTGTCTCAATATGGGGCTTGCTTTTACAAATGCCATTTCTTTCAGCAAATTGATTTCTGTGTATTCTCTTAATCTTACACTCAACCATGTCTTGGATATGTTAAATCCTTTGAATTATATCTCTTTCTCCTGTCACAGTGTCTCTTTTCTTGCCCTTTTAGTACTTTTTTCCTCCACATTCAGCAGGCTTGTTCCGATTCAAAACTGAAGTAAGTATTCACTTCAGTGTAGAGTCCACTGTATCCTGTTTCTTAATTTGCTGTGTCCTTATTTATTTTGTTGAAATAGCCTTGCTTGTTTGTTGTATTTGTTGTGATATATATTGACTGGTTTTATTCACATCCTAAGTTATAACTTAGTTTGACTATTTGCAGATATGATTTTATTTCTGTGCCTTTTGTCCTCACCAAAATAGAGGGGAATTTTTGAACATCCCAGATCTTGTGGATGTTACTTTTACAGGGCTGATGTTGCTTTGTTTTAAGGCTTTAGCTGATAGATTGGTGTCTGTGAGGTAGAAATGTAAATTAACTTTCCAATATTATTTTGAGAAAGTCTGTGTTGCAGTTCTGGCATCCTTGAAGCTCTTGGTAAAGCTCCTACTGACTTAAAGAAGCGACTGTGTTGCTCCAAGAGGTTTTTTTATGTTGGTCCTGATAGAAGAGGTTATATAGCGTGAATGAGTCTTCATACACCTCCCAGCAGTCTGAAATAAATTTGCACATTTGCTGCCTTCCTGAATTTGAAACATGGCAGGTATCAAGAAACTGAGAACTGATGGCAGTGCAGGTAAAACAGCATTAAATAAAGGTATTTAGCATTAAAAAAAGTTGACCTGTCTAAACCTAATCTGCAAAGTTTCTCAGCTGCTTTTATGTTTAAAACTTCTAAATCGGGTATCTTTCCACATGTTTTTTTAACTCTTGAAATTGCAGTGTAATTTTCAGTTTTACAAGGTGTCATCAGCTTTATGACACTGTGACGAATGTTACACGATATAAGCCAAACCAAATAATTAATAAATCACTCAGCTGAAAACTTTGGGTGCTTCAAGTACTATTCTACTCTCTTCTGTAAGTCACATAGATCTAAAAATCCAAATTTTTCTGCAGGCCACATTCAAACTGGCAGTGATGGATTATGGAACAATATTATTAATGGGCGATTGTTTTTATTTGATATTTCTGAGTAATACATACAGAAATATCTGTAACAGTAATATATAAAATATATGATACATACAAAGTATATTGTTATGTAATATTTATTGTAGTAATATATATGTAATAAAATACAGTGCTGTCCCCCTTGTGTTTGAGCCTACAGCTCTATCAGTTGGGTTACAGAGTCAGTGATGTGCAGGACTATTTGACATTGTTTTCTACTTTCCTTGGGTGAGCTAGTAATACAGGCTTGAAAGAAATATCTTACAGTATGTTCCTTACAAATCTCTTCTCTGGATGCAGTGGAGTTCCTGTTGCCAGGAGATCTGTTGCTCCTGGTGGCAGCAGTCACCCCTTTGCATCTTGGCAGTGGACCCTTAGAGCCAGAGTCTGTGGTTTAGCCCAGGCTGAACACTGGAGACTTTCTTAGTTCAAAATAAACAACCAATAATCCAAAAACCAGGCACAGAGAGCCCACAAAGAGCTGCTCTGGCCATGAGCTCCCTGGCATGCACAGCCCTCTGTACATTGCCATCGTCCTCTCTCCAGTGCACACGTGATCCTTCTGCAAGGGCTCAAAAATCAGTAATGAACAGTAAACAAATAACGAGAAGTCTGTCAACCAAAATGTCTCATTTGCCTTCAAATTTCTTTTCCTTTTCTAATCTAATGTGACAGAGAAGCATTTAACGGAGAAGGATGCTGGGAATGATGAAATCTAGGAAGCCTTTTCTCAGAAATGCCTTTGTTTTATAGGAGTGAGGAAGTTTGGTGGTATCCATGCTGGCTGCCATCCCCTTGCAAAGCGTTGCACTGCAGGCTGCAGCCGAGGGCTCCTGGGCTTAGACCCTCAGAAACTCTCTCCTTGTGCAAGCATCAAAACCCCATGGCATTGATGGAGTAGGTAGGCACACGTCTGGTGCAGGGTGAGCTCTGCAGTTCTCAGGAGGTGTTTTTATTTGTATACAAAAGGCGGATTTTATCTGCCTTCGGTCTTTAAGATGAAGATAAATTCATATTAAAAGTATCTTCTGTTCCAGTTTGCAACATTAGGTTGTTTGGGATATCTTATTTTTATACCTGCAGGGCAATGTTTTCAGAAGCACCCAGGGTATTTAATCACCTAGATGCTTTAGTCAGCCAGTAGTTTACTTATAATCATGTACTTATTCATATACTCTTTATAATAAGCATAGTAATAAACAAAACAATGCTTTGCTAACTGAAAGAAAAGCATTAAATATTTGATACACAATATATTATGTACATCTGTAATGGCACAGTATTCTTTTACTCGTATGCTAGTGTAATTCTGCACATCATAGCCGTTGCCTTTGCAGGAAGTTATGCTGTCAGTGTGGAATAAAAGTTAATATTAATGAGAGATGTGAGAATACCATAAAATAATAATAAACCTAAAATACGTGCCAGTTCAAACAAATCTGGTTATGGTGTTTGCTTTCTGTGAATGCTGTAGTTCAGCAAGAACAACACTGGCTGACTCAGGTCACCAGTGTTGTTAAAATACAGGTCCCTCTGGTCTGATGATCGCCAGCACTGTGTGGCTGTAGATGAGAAATGTCTGAGGTCTGAATACTGTTCTTAATTTATAGTGAACAAAATAAATGGCATATTTACTTACAGACACAGTTAACATTACTGTTTGTCATGCTGCAGTTTAAGTTTAGTAGAAAGGATTCATTGAATTCGATTCACAAGATACTTATCGTGCAGAAACTAACTAGAAGCCAGTGCACTGGCATTTGAGTCACTTCCATTTCCTAGTGATTGCTATTCAGATGGGAACAGTGAGATTAGACTTTTGTTCTGTGCTGTTGGTTTGTAGTAGTTGTTTTCTCCTCATCTTTGCTGGATCCCTTCCAGTCCTTTCCTTGAGCCAGCCCTGCACTGTTTCTTGCCTCAGCTGCTGTAAGTAGACTTTGCATTTCTTACTCAGTAATGTGGCAGAAGTAGAAAAATCCTTGTACAATTCTTGTGCTAGAGGGCATCCTTTTAAAGACACAGGAGTTGTGCAGGGACAAGGCCTGGCAGCTGCTGCCTGTGGGAAACGAAGTCTGACAAACCTAGGTCTGCCTGCATGTCAGAGACTTAGTGAAGGGTCGCCAGTTTCCACAAGCAGACACATGCACATGCAGACACAGCCCCATGCAGCAGACTTGAGTGTGGGGGAACCCCTCCTTTTCCAAATGGGGACCCTAAACTGTCACTGTCTTGCATCAGGCTATCTGCAGAGGTGGAGGATTAAGTTGAACGCAGTCACGGGATAGGTAAGAAATAAAGTTGTAGGGCCATCCTGCAGCTGGTGTAGTTGTGTGGCAAAGCCAAGTCCCACCCCTGAGCTGTGGATGACAGCTTGGGCAGGGGTCTTGTACATGGCTTTTACAAGGTCAGATGAAAGATGAGGTTCATGACATGCAGGCATCAGGCTACACAAAACTGAAGGAACTACGGTCACTGTCATAAAGCCGGATTATTTTTAGTAGGACAAAAAATGGAAAATGCAGGACTGATTATTGACTAAAGATGTCTCATATTTGTGTTCCTGAAGGGATTACCACAAAATAGGCTAAAGAGCGAGTTAGAAACAGTTGTGGCGATGGGTGCTGCATCTGTTTACCCATAGTCAGGGCTATGGTAGCAAGGGCTTTAAGGCAGCAAGGACAGTTTACATGGAGGTGCTGAGGAGGTGACTAGTACCAACCTGCCTGCCTTTACTCAACCCACTGCCTCAATTGTTAAGGCCACAAATTGTTCTTACAGACGTAAAGTAGTTTCTTAGGCTCTGGAAAACTTGTGCTAATTGTTGTGGTTTAACGTGTTTCAGGCTCTGGCTGCCTTACTCTGTACAAACAGCAAAGTCAGCTTCATTGCCTGAAGGTTCATCTCCTCTCCAGTTGTTATTAGGTAGATCTCATGTATAATCTGTCCAAGCATTTGTGCATACATTTAGACATGGTTTGGTTGGTGGTTTTGTATATGTTCAAACAGATTAAAAGTGTTGATTGTTTTTTGCGTACTCCTTGCCCCCCAGTACAGCTGATCTATTCAGGCATCTGTAACTGTGGACACTGATACAAGTCTTTAAAAAGTCCCTTTTGTTTCAATATAAACTTTATAAAAAATGATATGTATATTGCTCATTTTAGCATTTGGTATCTTTTATCACAGATTTTTTGGGAAAGAAGTCACTGCCTTCCTTTGATGCTTATGTCTGCCTTGCTAAAAAAGTCATAGACCAGGTTTTTCTTTCATAAATATTGTCCTTTTATAAATTGGATCAATCAAGTTCTAATTCTGCTCATTCCGTTTATTCTCCAGCTGCTTTATGTTCTTTCTCTGGACTGCCATTGATATTTTGTGTGTACACAATAACATAATTTTAAAATGTGGGTGTTTGAAGCTGCTGAGACAGTTCAAACAGACTCTTCAACATGAGGGTCCTCTGGAATAGTGCATGTCTGCTTCACTGGGATTTTATCCATGAGCTTATTTAGGAAGTTTCAACTAGATTGGGGCTCAGGTGCCCAGTTGTTATACAAACGTGTTAAATGGTAGTTTCCACCTTTATGTGATCTATCCAGGCAGACCAAAGATAAGTTTACGTGATAAAAGATGAAAAACAGCATTGCAGGTATGGTTTAGAGTAGGTTGCCAAGTGCTGAGCAAGCCTCAGTGATTTGTAATGCCAGCTCCCCACCTGTTCCATGCTTATTGAATTGATTTTTTGTGTGAGTTGCTTGTTGTAAACACACCACAGCTTAAGCCAGAGACTTATAAAGAGGCATACAAGGTAGAAGCAAGTTAAAAACTTAAATTTTTTGTCTGTAAAGTATTCTGGTCTCAGCTGTGATGTGCTTTTATAACAGATATTCATAAATGGAACAAAAATACTTGCTACTGTCTATCAAGGCAGCACCTTAACTTTTGAGAGATTTCAAAGACAGAATTCAAGAAAACAAATTTGTATGGTTACTAGCAACTGACATTGAATGTCAAGGGCATAGGGATAGGTGTTCTCTTCTGGTTAATGATCTCCTTCATCTCTACATAACACATATTTCAGCCTTGTCCCCTCTTGCACTTAATATGCTGTAAATATTTGGGAGGGCAGTGACTTTTCAAGAAGAGCTGCCTTGATAGACAAGCCCTTGGCCCTTCCTTAGCGTACTACATTTTCTAATGCTGAACAACAATGGCTAGGCCAGAAGAATGAAAAGAAGTTTCCATGTGAAGTAGTTTGCTGTGGAAATACTTTTAATAGCTAAATTTGTCCAATTGTATTGTAACAACTGAAGCTGAGAACAAGTAGGTGAACATGAAATGTAAGTGGGCCTTACTGTGTGTTATTTTATTAAAAACAATTCTTATGTAAAGGAAAAGGCAAACACCTGATTTATTGATGAATTTCCCAAGTACTTCTCTGTATGTATTAGGTTTGCATGGCCAGGTTTTGGTAGCGAGAGGGCTGCAGGGGTGGCTTCTATGAGAAGCTGCCAGAAACTTCCCACATGTCTGACAGAGCCAATGCCAGCTAGCTCCAGTATGGACCCACCACTGGCCAAGGCCAAGCCAATCGGAAATGGTGGTAACGCTTCTGTGGTAACAGATTTAAGAAGAGAAGAATAAAAAAGTTACTGCACAGAAGTAATTGTGGCCAGAGAAGAGCAGAGTTAGAACATGTGAGAGGAACAACTCTGCAAACACTAAGGTCTGTGGAGAAGGAGGGACAAGAGGTGCTCCAGGCACCAGAGCTGAGATTCCTCTGCAGCCCATGGTGAAGACCATGGGGAAGCAGCTGTGCCCCTGTGGCCCATGGAGGTCCACAGGGGATGCAGAGATCCACCTGCAGCCTGTGGAGGAGAACCATGCTGGAGCAGGTGGATGCTTGAGAGGAGGCTGTGAACCTGTGGAAAACATGGGCTGGAACAGGGTCCTGGCAGGGACCTGCAGACCCATGGAGAGAGGAACTCACACTGCAGCAGGTTTGCTGGTAGGGCTTGTGCCCCTGTGGGGGACCCACACTGGAACAAGCTACACCTAAAGGACTCCACCCCGTAGAAGAGTGACCTATGGTGGAGTGGTTTGTGGAGAACTGTTGCCTGTGAGATGGACTCATGTTGGAGAAGTTCCTGAAAAACTATCTCCTGTGGGAAGGACCCCACAATGGAGCAGGTGAAAGACTCCTCCCTAAGCGGTGGCAGAAGTAACATGTGGTGAACTGACCATAACCCCAGTTCCCGTTTCCCTTTGACACTCTGTGGAGGAGGCAGAGCTGGGAAGGAGGGAGGGGTGGGGGGAAGGTGTTTCTAAAGTTTATTTTACTTATTATCCTGCTCTGATTTTGGTAGTAATATATTCAATTAATATCCCCAAGTTGAATCTGTTTTGCTTGTGGTGGTATTTGGTGAGTGATCTCTCCTAGTCCTTAACTCATGAACCATTTGTTGTATTTTCTCTCCCCTGTACACTTGTGGAGGGGAGTGATACAGCGACTTGGGTGGGTGCCTGCCGTCCAGCCAGGGTCAATCCACTACACTGTAAAACAAGGGGTTTAATGTGTTCTTTATGAGCAGTGTAGAGAGTTTTGTGTGCAACCAGACTGTGCTCCAGAAACTACACAGAACATAGAAACCTCTGTGGTTTGTGGAATCACTCAGGACATTTCTAATGTTGCTTTGGGGGAGGTGCGGACAGATTTCAAGTTTTTGGGGGGTGGTGTATTTTTTTCTTGAGAATAGGTAATACCAGATGCAGATTCAGCAAACAATGGAAAATAACTTCTAATGAGCAGGTGACAATTGTGATCTCCCCTTCCTTCATTTCTGGATTACTTTCACATGTGAGTTTGCTATTGGCTTGCCTTTTTATACTCTTATGGATAGTCTTACTGTAATTCTCGTTTTGAGTTTTGGTAGTTCTTGACTTCAGCAGCATCGTACCATACTGCTAAGTAAATTCTGTGTTTAGTGAAAGCATGTTTTCCTGTACAGTTCTCCCCCTTATTTTATTGAATGACTGCTTTTTTGGAATTCTGGTGCTTTATTCCACAGGACGCTTGCAGTATCCTTTCTCCTGTACACTGTTGCAATGCCTCTGGGCACCCTGGCCTGCATGCCGGGGGCATCCCACATGCCGGGGGGGGACCCGTGCAAGCTTGGGGGCCGGCAGGGCACGGGGGCTGACCCTGGAGCTGGCAGACCAGCGGGGGAGGCCCCTGCCCCCCTCTGCCGAAGCAGCTGCTGACGCCACGCCCCAGGCAGCAGCCTGAAGCCGCGGGGCTGCTCCCTGCTCCGTGAGGAGGCGGTCCCTCCCCGAGAACACAGTCCCCCATTGGTCGTTCTGCTGTGTGCAGACAGCTGCGTGAACTGGCCGATACCCCTGTCAGTCATTCCAATCCTCCGCAGCCATTGGCTCTGTCCCGTCTCCCTTCCTCTCACCTCCCTGGTATAACAGCTGTCTCCCACCAACCTCAGGTCATCTTTGTCCGTTCCTGCCTGCAACTCCAGTATTAAAATCAGCTGGACTTAAGCGGAAAAGAACCCTTCCTCGTCTCTTTGCTTCTACTGCCTCAATTAAACTGTGTGCATGAATTTTGCAAACACCAGCACAGAAGAATTAAGGCAGCTGCGACCTCCCCGAGGGGACTGGGCGAGGCTTGAATCACTTCTCTCAGGTCACGTGACCACTGCCGAAGGCTTCCGGTTACTCACGCTTTTTACCCATGGCAGTAGCTCTTATGTGACCTAAGCAATTCTGATGTTTTTAATCTTATAATTTGTATTACCAGAGCTACATCTCCTTCCACAGTCATGTTTTTGATTAGGATGATAGTACTCAAAAGATACAAGTGAACTACCATACATAAAATAGTTTATTTATTTCATATTCCTTGCCATTCCTAGTATCACATTTTGGCTGGCTAGGGAACCTAAAAACATTTTTTCTTTTTCTTGTTTTGGCTGCAGCTGTTTGTGGAGAGGGGGGATTCTGTTGAACTGTGTACAGCAATGCTCAGATTTTGTGCTCAGTCTGTTGCTCTGTGTGGGGAGAGAAGAAAATGCAGTCGTTGTGTTTTAAATTTAGTAACTTCTGGTAATTTTGATGATTAGTAAGATGCCTTTTCTGATTATAAATAAACCACATTGTTTAAAATATTTTTGACTAGACTGAATTATGTCCCAAAATTGGAACAGGCTGAGGAGAGTTTGGGAAAGAAATTACCGTCAAGTTTTTGCATTCTTAACCGTAAATGGAAACAGAAGGGCATTGACTGACCAGAAGCTTAAATTCTATAGCTCTTCTAGCTAATGTAAAACATTATATATTCAAAAGCCTGTCAGGTTTAGTTTGTCTTGCTTTGGAGGTTCTTCTGGAGGTCTGTAGGTATTGGAAGGTGGCAAACCCTTCTATCTGAAGCTCCTTGGGCAACCCAGTGAGCACTAAAAGCTGGATGTGAGTAGGTGTTGGTGTCCTCTGGGACAAGCAAAAGAGGCAACCCAACATCACTTACGCTGGGAGAGCAAGGCCAAGCTGGCAAACACTTGAGGATAACCATGGGCTGTTGCAAAGACAGTTTCAGGAGTTCAGGAACTGGACTTCAGAGATCCTCAGGGATCTCTTCCAACTCAAGGTATTCTATGATTCTAGCATTAAACATGATGTATTTGGGCATCACTTCTGATGTCTTGTTCTGGGGCCAGAACACCTCTCCTGTGAGGAAAGGCTGAAAAGGCCAAGATTGTTCAGCCTGGAGAAGTCTCCAGGGGGATCTTATAAAGAAGACTTATAAGAAAGATGGGAGCAGTCTTTTTACCAGGGCCTGTAGTGACAGGAGAAGGGGCAGTGGTTTTAAATTGAAAGATGCAAAGTTTAGACTGAATATAAAGTCGACATTTTTACTGTGAGTATGATGAGACACTGGAACAGACTGCACAGAGAAGCTGTGGATTCCCCATCCCTGTAAGTGTTCAAGGCCATGTTGGATGGGCCTTTGAGCAACATGATCTAGTGGAAGGGGTTTCTGCTCAGGGCATATGGTGGACTCTGAAAAATCTTCACAATAAGGTACCAAAGTGTTCTAAAAGTTGGGAAATTTTAACTACCTGTGGATGCTTAAAGTTTAATTTTGTAAAGTCATACACAGGAATGTTTCACCCATAACAATGTCTTGACTGTGTTTTGGTCTGACTAATTTGTATGATGTAGACATTTGATGAATTTTTCCATTACTCATTTTCTCTAAACCACAAAAGGCGTTTGCAATACTTGCTACTTTTACGGACTCCTGAGTCCATAATCTTGAAAGAGATTTCCAAAGAGGAGGTGTGTTTGAAAAATCCCGTTTCTCTATCTCAAATTAGTACATAGGGCTTTATTTTAGGTTAACCAGTTTCTACCATATATTTGTCTTCTTTCTGCTCTTGGTTTTACAGTTTTTAATCTTCACTGTTAAACAGAAGCTGAAACCCAAGGAATCACTGTAACTTTTTTTATTTGCTAATGAGTGAGGATCTCAGGAGCTTTTAGGCATATTTGTAGCCATGTGTGATATATCCCCATATGAAGTTATGAATTCCATCTGGTGTATGAAAACCATTGATAGTTGTAACTGCTATTCTAGTTCACAACATTTCTGTCTCAGCACAGATGTGATACTTCATGGGCAGCCAGGGCCAGGGATTGTCTGGCACAGCAAGCCAGCAGTGATTTTCTGCCAGCAAGACCCATGACTTTAGAAAATCTCCTTGTGCAGTTGGGTGGAAACCAGCCATGCTTTTGAGCAAAGATGTATTTCTGCTCTATGTATGTATGTTACTGTATGAACAGTAACAGCAATAGATCCTATAGTAATAGAGGTCCTTAACCCTAATGGACAAATATGATAAACAGCCAGAGGACTGTTGGGATTAGGGGTTTTGGGTAAACCCAAGGCTCTAGGATGGAAAGCGGTCCAACTTGTAGGGTGTGTTGGATTTATCTCGTTTTTCAAGGTAAGGCATTTGTGACTAGAAATACTGTTTTGTCTAGCCAGTTCCTTTGAAAAGATTGCCCCATCTAAGTACAAGTAGGGCAGTGACACATCCATACCTCCTCTCTGCAAGACATCTGCCTTAAATACGCAGAGCACCAGGAGACTCATTTTTTAGGTTTGGGTCTGAGACCACTGAACTCTGGCAGGAATATGAGGTGAGCGCTTGTTCATCAGTGATTACAAATAGGTTTTCTGGGGGAATCTAATTGCAAAAGTAACTGTGAAGGTAGACTTGTTTTTCTTATTTAATGTCCATTTAATACTGCCATGGAATGTAAGTATGCTTGGGACCTCTGTGGCTGTGGAGATGAATGTCCTTCTCTCAGCAGATACTCAAACAGTGTCTGATCTGTAAACAGTTAAGGTCTGCACAAAGGCATGGACAACGTTTATTGCAAATACTGTCACTTGTGCTGTATTTTCTAATCTGTTCTTTCCACTCAGCAAACCACGGTGTTAGGAGGACAAAAAAAGCTGTAGCTTTTGAACTTCAGACTGTCCTGGTTCTGGCCAGGAACAGAATTAATTTTTTGCAATAGCTGTGATGGGTCATGGCCAGGCCCAAATGTTGTTCAGCACCACCTCATGAGATTGCTAGGGGCAGGAGAAAGGGACTGTGTTGCTCCTCAGGAGAGAAGGGGTTACTTCCTGTCAAGGTACTGGGGGAGGGCAAGGGGTAGTTATTGTTGTGGGCTTTTCGTGTCAATTGTTTCTGTGTCTTATACCTTTTGGTATTAATACTGCTGTTACTGTTCCTTAACTTATCTCATTGCTGTTTCCAGTAAATTTTTCTTGTCTCAGCCGATGATCTTTGCCTTTTGTGCTTCCACCTGAAGGAGGGGAGTGAAAGGCAATATGGTTTTAGTGGGAGTACTAAATTGGAGAATACCGTTCCTGAGCCATGACACAGACATGCTCTATGATTCTGCCCATGTTGCCTCTGTTAAACAAATTTTAGAAAACTGTATGTTTATAACTGCCTTTAATCTCTTAGTGGAGTTAGATAAAATGCTTAATACAGGAAAAAAACATTTTATGTTTTGACTGCCACTTAGTTTTTTAGTTCCGTAGGGCGTTATCCTGTCACATTTTTGTCTGAATGGTCTAACCTCACAGTGCTGTGAACAGCTGATCTCTCACTGCCTGCTATAGCTAAAAATCCATGGCAACATGAATTAAAAGTATGTGTTCGTGTTTGGTTATGAATTTGTGGTTTCTACCTAAGTTGTGTGCTTTTTGGAGTAATTTTGTAGGAAAAATAGCACATTTCACATACAGCCTATTCCTACTTGGTTTAGTAGAAAGAACCTAAAAATAAAAAATCACGACAGTAAGCAAAGTCAAAGTAATAATTCAGCTAAAGGAAAGAAGAAATGTAGCAGCGGGCGGCAATAATGAGACGGCACACAGCTTGGTTCGCAGAGATCTGAGAGCCAGCGAGCGAGCACTGTGTATTTTATTGTCCTTTATATAGTAGGAACCCAGGTGTGTGATTGGCTAGGTTCTACACCACCCTAATCCAAACATATCGTGCCCTCTTTCACAACAACAGGTGCTTTATCTTACTGTTTCTCATACCTCCCATGGGAAAGAAGGATTTTTCCCACAAGCAGCCCCAAACAGCAAGCTCCGGGCCACTACAATTAAGTGGAAATGTATTTGCAGTAGTACTTCTTATTTTTTCTGGAGCTGTGCACAGTAAGATACACTTGGTCAATACAATATCTCGTTTCCTACACAATCCCTAAGTGCAATGAAGAGATTCATCTGCTTTTTTATTATATGGCAAGAGCACTTTTGTACCAAATTGTAATGTGGTATTCAGGGAACCAAGAAATATTTCCTGGTGATGGCTGAAATTGCCTGCCCAGTTTCATGCGTTAGAGTCCATGGCCTTGGCATTTATAAAAGCTTAATTTACAAAACCTTAAAATTTAAACCTGACACTTCAGACCTAACATAAATTTTCCCTTCCCACTGACACAAAACACACCTTTATTTGTCAGTGCTGTGTGGAAAAAGGAGAACAAACTAGTTTGTTAGAAGTACCAGACATTTAACTTCACTTTTCTCTGTGTGTATGATGTACTCTTAAGAACAGGGAATGATGGTATAGGAGACCTTATCTCTCCTCATCTGGGATAAAAAAAACCCTTCTTTAAGATGAAAGGCCAGTTGGCATGAATGAGAATTTGTTTCAGAAAGGCAGTTTAGTTTTAGACCTGCATTACCTCCTATTAAATATTAAACTTCACTTCTTTGAGGGCAGGTCTGTCATGCTCCCAGCATGGACAACATAATTTAAGCATTCGTTTCAGTAGTTGATCAACTATGTGACAATGAAATGGGGTGTACCTTCCAGACAGATATCCAGGTGTTGATTAGCGCTATTGCTAAGAGTCAGTCTTTATCTAAGTTTTTATTACAGCAGCTTTTTGCTATTGCTGAGACTTGAAATGAAGAGCTGTGGACATTTGCTAATAGAAACCCATTGTTTTTTATTCTGTTGGTGTTGTGAATAATGTTTCCTGTGAAGGAGTTGAAATATTATGGAAATGATGACTAAGAACATTTGTTTTAAAATATATTATGCTGCATTCTTAGCCGTGGATTTAAAAATAAATTGTCTACTGAGGAAAAAATGTTTGGCATGTTACAATTTCACAACGAAAAGGAGGGGTGGACTAAGATAGTCTGTACTTGTTCTGAAAAGGAAAAATGCAGAGATATTGGGTACAGGCATTTTATGGACACCGAAGAAGTCCAGCTGCACGTCTTGCCTAAGGGAAAAGCTTAAAAGATTTTCCCATTATTTCTGAAAGTCAGTGCAACTCTGAATATAATCAGAAAAGAAGAGTAAATGGATAAAATGACAAGAACTCCATCACCAGCTTAATTTTCAATTTATTTTAATTTTTTTTTTAATGTTGCTCTTTTGAGTCTTAGTTTGTGTACTGAGGTTGTGATACAGAGAATAGAGTTCGTCTAAGGGTAGAAGGCCATAATTTGGTATGTTTCATGTCAAGTGTAACACAGGAAGGAGCTCTTGTAAGGGTGTTGCCAAGATGCTTTAGTACTCACTGCTTTCTAGCCTTTGGAAATTATCCTTTAGCCTCTGGTTTTAATCACAGACTTTCATGGTTTGTGTGATTTGAATAGGCATGAACACAAGACCTCTCTGGTCTCTGCAGAGTCAGCGATAAAAGACTCTGATAACAAATGATGTGCATATGGGTCAGTGGTACAGATAAGTTGTTGGACTGGTTAATGTCTCCAGAACGAAGATGTTCTCAATTTCCTTCTCTATCAATCATGAATCCAAAACCTATCCTCAGAAGTGATGTGATTTTTGAGAAAAGCCAATGGTACTTGGAAAAAGAAGTTACTAAATAAGTATTGAAAAATGTGCTTGGGTTTCTAAGCATTTCAGTGACACTGCTGAATCAATATTAAAATAAATACATGTAGGTAAGGCATGAAATGGTTTTTGAAACAGTAAGAACAGGGCAATTAACAATCATGAAAGGATGACTGAAAGAAAAATGCATCTACTTCATGCAGAGCACATGGCATAGCTGATTTTAATAGCATTGGACATTGCTCCTTTCCAGACTGTAATTTCTGTCTGTCTGCAATGTTTTTTTTTTCCTCAATAAATCTAATGACAGTAGGTAGAATGAAATGAAGATATGTATAAAGGTCCTGCTGAAATGGAAAGGTCTTCAAGAGGTGTTTTGGGGTTTTTGCAAACCCAAACAAAACAGTATTAAACAATGCAAGAAAACACAAGATGCCTTTGGGAAGTGGGTCAGGCTCAGCTGGTTTGCAGGTGCTGGTGGCTGCATCCTGGGACATGGACACCTGCTTCACATCAATGATCTCTTCCTTGCCTGACTCCTGGTCAGTTGAATTGGCCAGAGCACAGTCTCGTGGGGAAAGAAGCTTTGATCAAAGGCTCTCATGGTGATTTGAGCTGAAAAAGGTAGATTGAATGCACCTGGTCATGAAATAGGGTCCAGTCTCTGGTCTGTCTTAGCCCAAGCTAATGCCCTGCTGGGATCTCTGAGGGGTCCTCCTTGTGCCCTCTGGTTTGCAAGCCTGTGTGGGTTTCCTTGGCAAAGTGGTGTTGAAGTTCATGCACTTCCATGAAATATGTTGATGCAGTTAAAAATGCTGCCAGGAGAAAAATCTCTCCTTGCTCTTCTAGGGAGACAGTGAATAGGAGGCTACTGAGAGATATTTGTTAGAATTAGTCTTATAAACCTGTCATAGTGTAATTTATGCTTTCCTCTCTATGCAGGCTACAGTTTTCCTGCTGTAAAGATCATGAGAAGACACTGAGCAGTCCTGGACTGAAAAAAACCCCAACAGTGACTGTGAAATCTTGTTCTCATATAAATGCTGAGAAAGATGACTTGAGAAATATGTAAGAAGAAAAATAATAGTGACTATCCCAGATAAGATGAAAAGTTTAGTCCTTAAAAGGACATAAGCTTTGCCATATGTTAGGGAAACTTAAAAAAAAAGGAAAGAACTGTGAAAAAAAAATTTGAAAATATTTGTTTATTTTTTTTAAAAGCAGTGAAGTTTGCAGAGTTGTCTGCATGGCCATCACCAAGTTACCTTCCCAGGGACAGATCTGTGAGATTGTAGAGGTAAAGAAAGCACTTTGAATTCTCCTTCAGTATTTCTGTTTCGTTTTTCTTCTTTTTCTTTCTTCTTTATTTATTTTCTTTTTTAAAATACTGGTTTGGTCATATACATCCATAAGGTTCAGATACTTGTATTTATCTAATGCTTGGGGGTTTCCGTCTCTTTTCAGGTTTATCAAGGCCTACTCTCCATTCTGCATTTGCGTTCATGTCACTGTGCTTGGCCATGTGGTTCAGACACACAAAATCTGCTGTGCATTGCTCCCCACCATTTTAGCCACCTCTCAGAGTTTGTTCGTGGCTGAGATTGAATGTTTGTTCTTCCGTCTGCTGGAATCCCAGGGACATTACAATGCAATATTGTTCCTGACACAGAGCAATGAATGTGATCTTTACTGTGGGAAAATTCCTCCGACAGCCGCACTGGTTGTTGTTGATGCTCTCTTCAGTCACAGGATGTGGCTCAGGCAGCTGTGTCTGCACATAAGGGGTGGCTGATGCTTCCTGCCATATTATTCCCTTTACCTTCTCCCGTCTCCTGACGTTCTTCTCTTGTGCTCACACCTCAGTCTGCCCTGACTCTGTCTGTTCCCTGCAGTGCATTTTGATTGCCAGGTCCCTGGCTTTTTGGCAGAGCCTGGTCCCTGAAGCACGGATCTACACTGCAGTCTCATAAAGATTTTAGATAAAATAGTGTTGTAAATTCAAGTACATCCCCAAAGCATGCTCCTTAAAATTTGCTGACTTTATTATATGTCTTTTTGCCTCAAATGTGGTGATGGACAGAATACTTTTCTGACATGAGTAGTCTTGGACAAATTAACCTGGCAAATACTCAGCTTTTAAGCCTGAGTTTCATTTTGAAGTTAATTCCAAAGAAGTGCAGAAAACTCAATATTCAGATTTTAGGAAAAAGGAAGACAAAAAGAATCAAGTTATATGGTCATCTGCTTGAAGTACTATCATTTAAATAAATTATGCACATTGTTGTATCGTTGTTTTCATCCAAGGGATCTTTAGTTGAGACAGAAGGGTATTTTGATTGGGAGATTGAAAGGAATGGTGTATTCTGGGCCAGGAGGGGCTGCAGCCTTTGCAGTGGACTTGGGTACACAGATTGGATTCCCAGTGGGGCCCAGTGGTAGAACAAGAAGCAACAGGCAGATGCTCAAACACAAGAAATTTTGTCCAAACATGAGAAAGCATTTTTTTACTCTGAGGGTTGTTAGACCCTAGAGCAGGTTGCCCAGAGAGGCTGTGGAATCTGCATCCTTGGAGACATGCAAAACCCTGTTGGATGTGACCATGCATAACCCGCCCCATCTGACCCTGATTGTGCAGGGACTTGGACACCCCTGCAGTCCGTGCTCCTCGTGGGCCATTTCGGAGAGACTCAACACACAGCATGTGGAGCAAGGCAGAAGAGAGGGGACATTTTTTCTGTGGGCTTGAGGTGGGAATTGGCTCTGTGTTGGGAAAGGCTGGGTGCTCTCTGAGGGAAGGGATAGACACTGGTGCCTTGGAGCTCTGGATTAGGAAGCATGGGGCAGGTGAAGGGACAGGTCTGGGTAGAGGGCTGGGATCTGAGCTTGTCTATGGCCTCAGACATACATATCCTTGCTATACCCATTTCATCCAACTTGAATTTTGGCTTGAGTAAAGTTCTGTGAACACGACTGTATTGTTTTGTTTGTACTGCCCTCAGAGGGTCACTTCACCATGGCTTTTTGCAAGAGGGCTGTGTACACTGTTACCTCTAGGCTTTTATTTGATCTGGTTTTGCTTTGTGTTTACTGCTGAAAACATAGTAGTGCTTGTCTGTTGTAAACTAGTGAAGCACTCTGTTTTAAATTTTAATGACAATACAAACCGAGATAAATTTAAAAGACAGATTTTAAGAAAAAAATGCTTTAACTGCAGCTTGCTAGCCAGGAAATTACCCTTTAGAAAGCACATGCCCTGGAGACATCTGGCTCTGAAACTTAGTGCACATAATTCTGCTGCACTTTGCAGCAGAGCTGAACTGTGACTGTCTATTGCAGTGAGACATTCCAGTTCCTTTCTGGCTTCCACAGTGAACGTGCAGCATGTGTCTGCCCACTGCCCGCGCCGGGGCGGGCCCTTGCCAAAGGACACCTAAGGGACATTTCAACAAGGAGCTTTTTAAAATACTTAATGTTACGTCACAGCAAAATAAAAGTTTTTGGCGTTTCTTTGAGTGACTGTTATCTAACTAATTGCATTTAAATTTATGTTAATTCAAGGTAGTAAATGACAATGAAAAATCCGTGAAGGATTAGTTTGCTGGTGAAATACGAATTCATTTATGTGTTGCTTTCAGTTCCATCTGTAATGCAGGAGTAAAGTAGAACTGAGTGAACTATTTTTTTCATAGACTATACTGTATAAAAATAATTTCTCCGATAAGAAGCAATTATTTCATACAAAAAAACCCAAGTCTTCCCGAAGAGTCTTAATTCTTTCTGCACAGACACAAGGAAGTTAGTTGCAATAAGGAGCATGTTAAACACATGATTAAGACACAGTGGTACTTTCCACTGAGATCTTTTCCCTGGGACCTGACACTGCATGCCAGGGGAGTCTGTATGTTTATAGTTGGACACTTGATAATACATACCCTTTCCTTATTCAAGTAATTAACCCCTTACTTTTCGGTAACTGTGCGTGTTGTACAAATTGCAGTCAAACACAGTTAGCAACAAAAGTAATGAAACATGTAAGTCTTGTTTGTAGCAGGTTATAAAGAGATGTGAAGGTTGAGGTCAGACAAGCTGCCATACTGGACTGCATTCATCCAGTGCACAGATTCCAGTGATGAGGGAAATACCCAATAATCTGTCATTTATTTCAGAATACATTTTCTTGAGAATTTCTGTTAAAAAATATTTTCACAAGATTGTGATTCTCATGCGGTTTGACTGAAGTTTAAGGGACCTGCAAGTCTCTGCCCTCAGGATGCCCACAGGGACAGGCTTAACCAACTGAAAACAGGAGGCCAGTCGGTCCTTGTGCTCGAGGTTGTGTTTTGGCCAATCACCAAACCATCTTCTGCAAAGGATAAGTGGTATCAAACAGTACTTGCCTATAGTGTAAACAGGGCCAGAGGCTCAAGTGTGTAAATAACACTGACAACAAACAGCCCTAAGCAGAGCTGGTGGCCATCTAAAGGCTGATGGGTTTCAGGAAGCATCAAGGACAGATGCTTGGAGGCAATCTCCCTGCCTTGCAGGCTAAGCAGAGCCATATGCTCCATATTTGCTGCAAGGTGAAGCTCTTCAGCCTGTTCTGACAACTGATTAGGTGGTGTTAAGTAAAAAAATCAGGAAGGGGCACAAACACTTCTACTTGAAGAAAAGAATGTACATCCATGCTCAGATTTGTAAGGAGGTAGCTGTCTCAGATGGCAGAGAAGACTTACTCTGGTGAAGTGATGCCTGCTGATTTTATCAGCTTCTATCTGAGAATGCTGTGCTCAGCATAAACTTTCTGCCTGGGCTGAGGAAGTTGATAACCTCGGTGTGCCACCTAGCACTGGACATGAGCCCTTGAATCTTTCATGGCATTGAAGGAAGTGTTACAGTGCTTTGAAGTATCAGGAGATCACTGGTGTGATGGAGACCTCTGCAACTCCAGAGGGCAAAAGGGTGTCTCTCTCAGCTGAACAGCTGCTCTTTAAATGACCTGATCATTCTGAAGTCTGGGACCTGTTCAGGGAGAACACCCATAGAAGAGGCCACAGTTCAAAGTAGGTTTGGAGTGCAGGAATCTAAATTTTTCTTCCTTGAATT
Organism: Climacteris rufus; assembly: GCA_013398175.1. Classification (NCBI taxonomy): domain Eukaryota; kingdom Metazoa; phylum Chordata; class Aves; order Passeriformes; family Climacteridae; genus Climacteris; species Climacteris rufus. The sequence continues at coordinate 518,212 of VZRZ01006731.1, read as the reverse complement.
ATGGGGCCCCTGACCTTAGCATAGCCTTCGCATTTTCCAGTGCTTCCCCTAAAACTCCCAGACTCACAGGAGGCACTTCTGTGTTGACATCTGCACCTGAGCTGCTCAAACCTGACTCTTTGTATGCTCTCTGTGTAGTCAGTGAAGGGAAATGGGCACTGCTGAAGTTGGGAACTGCTGAACTGAGAACAAAACTAATTCAGAAAATCGGTGTTCTCTAATTATGCTGACCAGGATTTTTTTGGGATGAGTGTTATGGAGATTGGGAGCTGCAACATCCATGCCTTGTCTCTCCCCTTATGCTGTGAAATACAGCATCTCTGAGGGTACCACCACTGCGGGGGAGAGGCCAGGAAGGGTGATAGCAGCACCCTGGCAGTGTGGTCTGCTCAGAGGGAGGCCCACCACTAGTACCAGCATTCTGAGAAACTTGAATACTGTTATGTCTGGTCATTTAATTGTCGTTAAGTTGCCAGTGCCACTTACTGTCACGCCTATCTTGAGTCATGATTCTTCAAGCTGTTCCTTCATTGACCATAACCAGGCAGAAGGCATAAGCTATGGTTCCTGATGCTTCTTTGTGCTTTGGCAGCACCGTGATTTGCTGTGAGAGAAACCCTGTGAACCAGTAAGTGCTGTAAGCTCCTAGTAAAGGTCTGCTCTACGTCCTAAGATGAGTTCCCACGTGGAGTTAGTCTTGGGAGTCTCTGCATTCTTCCTTTGTGCCTGGTGCCAGGTTAGAAGGCTGCTGGTACAGTTCACTATAATGAGGAGGGCAGATGCCACCACCCTTTCCAATCCTATTTTCCTCTAATTGTCTATATAAGCTTTCTATTACCATGACTAAAAGCGTAACATTTTCTCTAGTCCTTTGTTTAGGAGAGCTTTTCCAGGGTGTCTGTGGAGTTTAAGAGCCTTCTTCTCTTAGAAGCCAGTGGTACAATGCTTAAGTGCAGCGCCGGGGGCTTCTTCTTCACTGTACATTTGTTTCTCAGGCTAGCACTTACCCACATAAGTAATTATTATAATTTGGAGAATGTTGCTTTGCAAGGAGGGGTTTTATTCTTCTGGTGTTGAGTATTCAGCAAATGAGGGTGCTGTGCCCAGGCTTGGTGCCTGGAGCCTGCAGTCGGAGCCTGATGGATGGATGGCTGTGCCTGCAGCAACCTAACACCGATGACAGCGCAGGATCAGGAGGCCCTCTTGCTTTGATTGCTTTACCGACTCACAGAAGCTATTCTTTATCAAGAAAAGCTATGATAATCAAGCTATCCAAACATTTGTTGATTTTTGTGGTTTATCTTTTTTTCTATTCTGAGAAAGGAATTTCAGATCTCCAGTCTGGGGCTGGAACTGAATGGAAGTGGAGTGGAACCCCTGGAATGAGGGGCCGGGACACCACCAAAATGCTGCATCTTGGGAAAACTGAAATCCTTAGTTTGGATTGAAATGTGCAGTGAAGCTAGTGAAACAGCTTCCAGTGGACTTGGCTTCCCCACTGACTCCACAATTGTATTACGTTTATGGCTGCAGTATCAGCTCATTCACTGTTATGCACAGGAGTATCCATATAGGAAAATAAAAATAAAACTCATGATTGAATTTTCTCCCATGGTTATGTTATGGATTCCTTTATATCTGCTAGGGAGTATGCTCAACACAGCACTCACCCATCCAGCAGGGACCTGATTACCTTGTTTTGTGGGTATTCCCTTGTAGACGTAGAAGTCCTTAATTTTTCCTGTATTTGTAATGAAATCATGGCTATTTGTAATGTCAGATTGAATGTTCTTACTGTGTTTACTTGGGCTGAGAAGTAATTTAAATCTGGTCTTCCTCTCTCAATAATTATCAAACTTTCTGCTAATCACGAAGTTTTGACATTAGATCAGACATTATTAATGCAGATTTTAATGCAGTGTTGGCAATACTTGATACTCTTCGAAGTCTGGCTCATTTTAATGCGTATAAATTTGATATTTGTATTTTTCTGGGGCACACATGTTCCCTCTGATGCCAGTTTGCATGTGCTTTATTATGAGTTGGCCTTAATCCTAATTTTTGACCCCCCAGAGTCATGTAAAAATCATGACAGTTTGTTTATAATCCGGTTTTTTTTTAATTTGTTATCCACTTCTGTTCACTCTGACATTAGAAACTTTCATGTCTACCTCATGTGCAGGCCTGGGGCATAGATCCTTGGAAATGACCTGAAATTAGGATGCCATAAAAAAACCCAACCAAAATATTTCAAATGTTGCCCTCAGTGTAGAAAATAAACACCTTTTTTTCTTTCTAATATTTTATTCTTTTAGAAAGGTGTCTAAATAGCTGGTGATTTAAATTAATTTAACAATACTGAAGACTTGGTTGCTTCCTTAGTTTCTAAGTTCTCTTTGGATCATATGAAAAGGGAGCGTGTTCTACTGGGACATTTTTCAGATACAGCAGTGGCCCCATTTCATCGCACAGTTGTAAGCATTTGGGACAAAAAACTGCTCTCAGAATTTAACAAAGACATTACATCTGTTGAGCCATGGGGCTTGATGTTATTGGAAAAATAATGTATTTCATTTGGGTTTGATATGTCATTTGCACACAGGGAGTAGATTGTCACGCTGTGTTGGTAACTGCGTTACATATTTGTTGGTGTTCTGTCTTTAAAAGGAAACCAACCAAACTGAAAACCAAACCCACAAAACCAAAGTAAAAAAGAAGTGAATCACCATCTTAATCTTTTGACAGTATTATACAGAAGGTGAGCTTTACTCTGCCACTTACAAAATAATGCTGCCTTTTTTGCCAGTCTCACACTGAATGTTGTTGAAATTTGATGATTTGTTCTGTATCTTCTGCTGTAGGAAATGGGATTACCATTCTGTTCTGTTACTCCCTGATACTAGGTGACAAATACTCAAGTAAAGGCGGGGGCTACTACCAGGGGAGAAATAAATACTGTGTTGCTTAGTATCTCCGGGCTCTGTGACCTACAGAAGGTCCAGGTTCCTCTGGGAAGAAAGATGCCCAAGATCTGGGGTCTCTTCAATATCTTGAGTCTAACAAGGAGCAGACACCCAGCCCCCAGAAGAGATGTAGCTAGACACCTGCCCATGGCCCACAGTCTCAGTCGTACCCTAGAATTAAGTGCTTAAGCTGGGCTAATGGATTTTCTTACCTTCTTTCTTCTATGCAATATTCTTTACATACAGATTTCTGTGTGTAATACTCTACTGTTTCATAACTGCTGGACCTAGATGTTCCTCAGATGTCTGGGTGGCCTGGTAGAGGCAAAACACACAGAACTTTCTCTTTTAATTGCTGAGCATCTGCTGGAAGTGCCTCTCACTGCCCATGGGGAATGGCTTGCAGTAATCATATACAGAGCTGTGGTGAAGCTAAGATCTTTACTAAAAGAGAAGTTGAAAGGCATTAGTAATGTAATAACTGCTTATTATGGTTCATTGTGTCTCTTTTTCAAAAAGCAATCTGTTGTTTGAACTTCCTCTCTCAGGTAAGGACCAATGCAGTCATAAAAAGACTTTTTGCTGGCAAAAAGTACTTGTTCTTCAGTCTGTCTTGTTATTTGTGTGTGTATGCACATATGTGTTTACTTAAAAAGCTTAATTCTTCTAGACACTAATTGCCTTAAAATGGTGGAGAAGAATTTTTACGTGAAATGGGGTTGCTTAAATGCAATACGGACTGCACAGAAATGTTTTAAAAATCAGCACAAGAGTAAATAATAGCAAAACAAAAAAAACATCCCTGCAGTCTGCAGATCAGTCTGGTATAAAATCCTTTATCTATGTTGAATAGGACAAAGATCTTAACTTTTTTTCTGCCAGCAGTCTCCTTCCTTTCTGTGTCAACATAACTAGGGAACAGTATGTTGCAAAGAGGGAATGCGGGTGGAAAACCTCAAACAGAAGGTGATAAGACACTATGAGGAGAACATTGAGGACTTCCAGACAGCTCAGATGTTCAAAGATATTTTCCAGTGTCTGGCTAGCCAGTCTCTTTGTGTCCATGTCTCGACTGCCTCGTGTGGTCCTGTCCCAGCCTTCCTTACTCCCTGAGCTGCTCCTGGTTGTCCAGCCTGGCTCCCCGTGGGAACTTGCTGGCATTTGCACACATGAAGCACTTGAGACATTTCATTACAGTGGAACATGCCTTTCTTGGATCTCCTTGGCCCTGAATAATCTGTAGTCCAAGCTGGCAGACCCCACCTGTGCCCCACTGCCAACTTTCCTGCCGGGAAGGGCTTGTCAGGGCTATCCTCTGTCCCAGCTGGCCATTGCTGGGACACTGGCTTCCTTTAGTGATGGAGGTGTTGGGAAGCCCCTCTCCACTGGGGACTCGATGGTATAGCATCAGTGCAGGGTTTTTGTTTTGGTTGCTTGGAGGGTTTATTTGTACCTTAAATACATGACCCTGTGAGACGAGAAACTGAAGTTGTTGCACCACACTGGATTACACTGGTGTAATCATGATGTCAGCTTTTGCACCAAAGGTGTTTGTTAAAGATAATTAAGGGTCAGCAAAGTTGAGCAAAGGGTAAAGCCTGTAGCTCCATAGTACATGCAACTGTTTGGTTTCATTTTTCTCTGGAATATGAAGAAACACCTTGCAGTATTTTGGGGGTACCATGTTGATCAGTAGCTGGTCTGGCAGCTGTTGCCAGAACTGACAAAACCTACAGAAGCTGGAGACTGTCACTATGTGGGTGGCTGGGGTTCTCACTGCATTTTTAGGAGGGAGCTAACTCACATTACTACAGGCTAAATAAATTCCTTTTGGAGGTTGCTGCATGGTGTGGACTCATTGCAGAGTCACTCAGAGGTTTCCAATAGCACATTGAATACATTAGACTTTTTAATGTCTTTTAAAAAAATCTGTTTTCAGGCATTGAAAAACCTACAGAACAGGAGAATTGAAAAATAAAGCCAACTTTAACTAATGTAATAAAAATCCTTGCCTACCTTTGAGACCTATTGGGATTGTGCTGTACTGCTCCTCTAGAGACTCGAAGGTGTAGGACCTAAGGACCTGTTCCCTTGTCCTGGGGAGGACACAGGTGAGACCTCCCCTGTCGAGGTGAGCTGCCCAGGGCAGTAGGACAGGAGAACCTCACAGGTGGGATGGACTAATTTCCTGTTCCCTGAGTTTCTCCTGTGAAAAAGGAGGTCAAATGCAAAATAAAATGTTTTTCTAGTGACAACAGAGAATAAAGATTTATGCTTTAATGGATCAGCATAAGGCATTTGTACAAATCTGCCTCTGTTGGTAGCTCAGATTTCCTGCTTGCTCTGTTTTTATGGAAAGAAATTACTCTAAAGCAGAAATTTACATCTGTATAAAAAATTTAGCGTTTCATTATCCTGCTGCATTATTAAAACTCAGACTGTGCTTTAGGGTTTAGACATATGTCATTACAAAACAAACTAAAATATGTGTCTTATTTTTCTGCGGTGTTAAACTGAGGAATAAAGAATATCTGCTCCAAGAGTGGGAATGGTTGAGAAGCACATCCCTTTCTCTGGCAAATGTGAATGTACAGGAGAGACCTTTGCATAGCTTATATTGTTGCTGCTTTAAATATTTCATGCTGGTTTGTGGAGGAATGTATGGAAGGTACATTGTAAATTGGTCTAATACTTGAACAATGTCTTGTGCACCTTGCAAGCAAATCACAGCAATGTGAATGCTGGCAGGAGGTTTCCTTTGAGGTTCTCTGTACATTAATTACATTATGTTCACTGCTGCATAAGAGAGGGAAACCTTCTCTTTTGTTGACCCTTCTTTGTAAAATAAATCAACAGCAACACTTAGTGTAGAAAACAGAAATCCATAATTCTGCTAGCAAACTGAAAGGTCATAGTCTTAAAGAACAGTAGGTCAGAAACAGATTTTAATGCTTTCTCAAAGTAATTTGACAAAATGTTTTTGGTAAATTTGAAAGAATTTCAGAGAAAGTCCTTCAGTGGCCAGTAGTGGGTCTCTTTTTCCACAAGGCAATGTACTGACTTGCCAAGCCTAACACTAATGAAACAGATTATTATGAAATCCTTCCAGAGATACTGCATGGGTTGTTTGGGCTTTTCAGCTACCTATATGCATCAGTGTAATGAGAACTTGGCAGAGGGCCTGGGCTCCGTGACACCTTCAAGGATGTCATTGGAAAAGCCCTTTGTTTTGGAAACAATGCTGTGAGAAGGTCAGATCTCATCAGAGCAGAACTTATTCTTCAGCCATTGCACAAGTGCACTTGCATTTTGTTACAGAGGCCTGTGTTTAAAAATGCTTAGAAGCTTACTGATACATAATAGACACATTTCTTTTGTGCACTTGCCTCAGTTGCTGGAAAGCCCAGCCAGAACATTTGGTTTGTTTGATGCACTGAAGCTTCTTATCAAGCTGTTTAGACTGAAGGAGGTGTTAACTGCTCCAAATAGTCAAAATAGCTAATTCAGTTCTGGGAACAGTAAAACTGCAGTCCTTGTCAGAGGTTTTGTGCCACTGTCATTATGATCAAAACCAATTTGGACATGGCTTCCTGGTGCTGAGCATCCATACACGTGACTGCAAATATTCATGACAATGGAACAGCCTAGCCTGAATAGCCTAGCAGGCTGTTAATTCAGGTGCTTAAGTACAGATTTGAGGACATCTGGTTAATTTAAGACGTCTGTGGGTTGATTTGAGTCATTATACACTGATGTCCTGTCTGCTGATGGAGAGACTAAAAGCTGCCTGTTAGAACATGTGTCGCGAGATGTCTCACCGCAGGATGTAGGCTCTCACATGACTTTGTTCCAGAAACGAAATAGACAGAAATGTTGCCATGAGCTTGGTGAGCCTAAGTATTCTCATGGTGTGTGCAGAACACAAAGGGACTGTTCAGTGTGTGGAGTGGAAAGCAGGAAAACAACGGAAGCGCGTTTTGTGCCAGCAGATGTTACCAGGAGAGTAGCTTGATGTGCTGGTAGGTGTGCCCCACCAGCGTGGGAAGGACAAGATCAGGCTCTGTACAGCCTCTTGGGCTCTTTCCTGTCTCACAGCACAGGCTGTTGAGGGTCCATAAGGATGTCTGTGGGCATACACACTCTAGGAGCTTGGGACCACGTTCCCCAGCCCCAGGAGCAGAGGGACTGGCCTGGCAATGGACTGCTGTGCTGCTGAATCCCGTAATGCTTTACAGGGCCCTTCAGGCAGCAGTGGTTCCAGCCAACACCTCCTTGGTTCCCTGATGATTTCAGCACACTGAAATCTTCAGGTGGCAGGTTCTGCCAGCTCTCAGTAGTACTTGCTTTTCCATCCTACTGTTCATGGTGGCTTTGCATATCCTGCAAGCATCATAAACCCCCTTGGCACACCAAGCAGCAGGAGTGTTTGGGGATGGTTAACCCACAGAAGCTGAGAAATGGGAGGAGTGGCTGTTTGCCTATAAGTGCTTCACTTAATAGACCTGCATCTATCTCCTTTCTCCTCATCCACCAGCAGTACTTTTAAGTGTCTGACATATTGGGAACTGCATGTATATGTTCAGTGAGACTTTGCAGAAACGTTCTTGGTTTTGCCCCCTTCAGACAGCCATGCTATGGATGGCTCCCAGTGTCTGGTAGATTCCAACCATCAGCTTCCTGCTTGGCTGCTCTTACCAGCACAAGGCAGGCAAATTCCTTTTGTCTGTGAGAGGTCTGAAGGAGCAAGCTTAGAGCTTTGTTTCTATGTTTGAACATTTTTCAATTACTGAATGTCAGAAAGAAAATAAGCTCAGTGCACTTTGAAATGCACTTGCAGAAGCTAACAAACACTAGATCTAGATGGTTTTAAAGAATAAAGAAAAATAAGAAAATATTTCTTTGGTTGCCTTTTTATCATTGAATTCAGTGTGCTTTGGGGTTTTTTATTTTTATTCAGATGTGTGACTTATTGTGGTTAGAGCATTGTTGTGGTGTATTCTGACAATAAATTTAAGTAAATGAAACAGTTGGCTAACACTTTCATGTGAAAATTAGGTCTCGAGTGTAGATTGGCCCAGGAGTTTAATATTTCTTTGAAGGAAAAATAATAAAGGTAGTTAGTGATAGACATTTGGGGTTATTCATTACTGAAAATGCCAGAAGTGGCATTTACTAGGATATTTTTCCCTGAAATTTATTATATTTGCACAGAGACACTTTGCATCTCGTGCAGCTGAGAAAAGGAGCATAAATTCAAGGCAGATCTTTTCCTGCTAGCATTACAGCCCGGGTGGGAGCTTTAGCATCACAGAGGGGAAATATATGTCTGGCTCTTTGTCCTCTGCTTTTTGTGACAAAGGAATTCCCATCTGAATCGCTCTGCTCTGTCCAAGCCCCCTCCGAGCCTCTGGGTTAGCAGCAGTCAGTCTTTGCAGTGTCCTGACGTCATCCCGTGTGTGCATAAGCTCCGCTATTGTCTTACGGCGAGCAAGGGCTGGGGATTGCAGTATCTGGTGGCTGATACCTCTTTCTGCCTGCCGGTATCACAGAAAGGACGCTGGCCTGCCCTTATCACTTGGATTTAAAACAGAAGCTCCTGATTTTTGCTTCCTGAAGAAGGACCTTCACTGCGGTTACAAGGAAAAGCTGTCTGCGGTGTTGAGCTGAGGAGAGGAGAGGAGGAGAGAGGAGAATCTGGCTGTTTGGATAGCCTGGACTGCATTGTCTGGCTTCATGACCCCTGCTGTGTAACAGTCTCATCCCTTCTCTTGTACACTCCCTCTGACTTCCACTCTTTTCTTCTTTCCTTTTTAAAATAGCAGCATCTGGGGCGAGCCATGTTTGGCACTGAATCTTCATGTAAGTAAATGCATCCCATTTCCATCCTTTTTCTGTTGAGAACAGGGCTTGTTTTATCCTTGCTGTACCCGCAACACTTGCATTCTCTTTGCTGTAGGTCGTTGGCTAAAAGCTGTGGTCCTGTTTATGAAGGGTGAAAGATGCTGCAGGGGAAGCATCTACCTCCTAACCGTGGGTGCATAGGCAAGGCAGCAAGGCAGCGTAGGGCTGTCAGCGCTGCTGAATCCAGGCCACTGGAAAATCAGGGGGAAAGGCAGTTTTGCTTGAATGTGTCGATTGATAAGATCGCATCTGTCAGTGATCAGGAGTTGCAAACAGTCTAATGAACGAACTGCTTGGATGGAATGTTTGGGGACTGAGAATGCTGCAGTATTAGATGGGCGAGGGCTGGGGGAAAGTGATTTAACCAGCAGGAAAAGACTCCTATCTCATGTCTCTCTCATTTGCTTCATTTTTGTTTCTGGGGAAAAGGAGGCTTGTGTGCAATCCCCCTTGTGACTGCAGAATCCAAAATTAAATTAGGTGGAATTCTAAATATGAGGTGAAAAATGCAAAATAATAGGATCATTTATTTGTTTCTTCCTGATCTTTGTGCTGGAAAATCTTAACTGAGGCAGTCTGCTGTATAATAGCAGTGCAGATGCATGTTATTGAAAGCAAGCCAGTTTTTCTTCAGTGGAACAACAATTACCTACCTGGCAAATCTGGCCGCAGAGACAGGCTGGGGGTTTATGTATAAATAATGTTGCTGGTGACAGTGCGGCTGTGTGGAGACCAGTCTGATCCAGTGATTATTGGGTGACTGAAAAATAGAAAACAGTTGGTTCACGCTGTATTTTGTGCACAAAACAATACTCCGTGTTGAAAGCATGTCTCATTTGAATACGAAGCGATGGCTTTTGTAGAGCATTGTCACATTCAGCGTGGTGTCCTGAGGCTTGTCTCTTCCTGGGAAGTGGTGAGAGCGTTGGGATACCTCATAGTTGTCTTCCTGGCTGTCAAACCCCTCGCTCCCAAAGGGTTAATTGGTCCTGTCACCTGGCTCTGGCAGCTCCCCCTTCCTCTGCCACAACACCCAGTCAAAGTCAGGCAGCAAAAAAATAAAATTTGCCTCTAGATTTCTTTTGTTTGGGGACGCATTTTTCATGCACAGTTGCAAACATGTCTGCAGCTCTGGGTCATCAGAGCATGAACAGAGATGCCAAGTGTTGTAGCTGCATCTATTTCAGTCCTGCCAGATCTGCAAGCCCCAGCCACTCTGTCCATGGGCTCTGCTTCTGCAAAATGCACATGAAAAGGCTGTGAAATAAAATCAGTGCCCTACCTGAGCTTTTGCAGAAAGCCAAACCACACACTCAGAGTCAGATTGTTCAGTCTTGTTCTTTTTCGTGGTCCTCTCTTGGTTTACAAGGTGCACTGGCTGAAGTCACGGGGATTGTGCACCAGCAGCTGTGGCTGCTTTTGTTTCCATGGTTCCCATAATTTAGAAAAGGACGATGGAAGCTTCTATAACAGCCACTACCGGTTTCCCAGAAGGGTCTAGAAACATTTTTTGCTTTTAAAAAAAGCATTAAACAGAACATGTCTGGTTGCCATCGATTCGAGCAGAGGCTATGATCAGTCTCTGCCTGAGCCCCCTGGCCAGACAAAGAGGAAGGCAGTGTGGTGGCCTCGCCTTTGTTCAGACCAACTCCCCTGCGCTTCTGCTCAGGCCTGAACTGCCTGACCAAGAGATCCTGTTCAGGTTGGACAGGCTGTCCCGTTGCCTGCTGCTGCCGGGTGCTGGCAGGCGGGAGGAGAACAGGGTCACTGGTGCTGCCCCACTCACCTGCCTGTGCAGGTCAGTGCTTGCATAACCAGCCCTGCCCACAGCACTGCTGGAGAAACAGTGGCTTTGCTTTCAAAGAAAGAAGATAGTATCAAAATTACTCCTATCAAAATGCAGTCACAGCTAAGATGTTTTTGGTCTTCCCTCTCCTCCTGTCTTCTTCATATTTCCAGGCTGTTAAATTATAACAGTGCTACTTATTGTTAATGTTTCTGTCTGGCTAGAACATCAAATAATGCAAAATAAAATTTAAAAAAAGATTCAGTATCATTTGGACCTTGAAAATATGACAGAAGCTGTTGCTGCTGCTGCCGTCTAAACAGCATGAAATGAGCAGATTACAGGTTTTTTTTAATCCTGCTGTTTACACTTAGTATTTGGGATTTTATTTCTCTTTTCTCTGATTAAAAAGCCAAGAAAAATGGTCAGAAGCAAGTACTGGTTCAGAACCTTTAGTCTCACTCGGTATCAAAATATTTTAAATTTAAAACAACTCTCATTCTGCAATCCTGTTTTGTCTTTTTGTTTTTAGCAGCAGTCAGAAGGGCAGTAAAAGATAGTCTGAGGGCCTTTGTAGAACAGGCATCTGCTTATCACCTCCTGGATACAGGGAAAGACAAACAGACGGTGACAACAGCCCATAACGGGGGATAAGGCAGCAGGTGATGCACAAACAGCTGCTGACACTCCCAACGTATGATGATCAAGGATAGAGTGTGCAAGGCAAAAACCCCAAGAAGTGTCTGTGGAAGGGCATTGTGGTAGGGTGGTTGCCATAGGGTTGTGGTCAGTATTTCCATTTATAATCCCCATAGGAAACATATGCACCAGAGACCCTTCGTCTTCAGTGCTGTTGTGCTGATCCACGGTCAGACACACTGCCAGGGCGGTGTCGGGGGGCTCTGTGCGTGGGGGCAGCTGTCCATCCCCCACCACCCCTCCTGCTAACCTGACAGATTTGTCTGCTTTCCAGAATTGTTTCACATTCAATAGGGCGTAAACTGGTTTGATAACAATTAAGTCTTTTTGAAGGTGAAATGGTGTTGCCGTGCTGCACTAAAGCAGGAAAGTGGTGGGCCTCTGAACAAGTGACAAGGTGGTCCCCTCATCATGAACACCCTCATCTCAGCGAGAAGAACCTAGTGGAAATAACGAGGTAGCATCCCAGGTCTAACTATGAATACTGGCAGTTACAGGCCTATAGGAGAGACAACAGGGGCATAAATTAAACCAAATGTGAGAGTAGCCACAGTCAGTGGGGCTTACCAGTGCTGGAAGAGGTCAGGGGAATGCAGCTCCATCACATCTGTCTGTGTGTTGGTAAGGAATGGGACAGGATACAGTTCTGAGCCTGTAAAGTGACTAAAGAGGCTTGGAGAGCCACGTCGTGTGTCTGTCTGAGAATATGCACCATGTGTGCTTCAGATACCCCAGAGAAACTCAGTAGGAAGCTGCAAGGGAGGGAATCACACTCATGCCCATGGTGCTTGCCCCAGTGCTGTTACAAGGACCCAGATGCGGACTATGAAAGTCCCAGTTCTCAGTACTGCTGCATTTGTTCATGCTGGAGTATTTTAACCTACTGGCAGTGCTAAACTGTGAGGATTATAGGGGAGCTTGTCTGGGAAATGCTCTTTCCAGCCTGGGCCGCTTAGGAGATGCTCATGGTGGTCGGTGTGGTAGATCAGCAGCTGCACTCTGGAAAGCAGAAGAACTCTGGAACAAAGGAGAACTGACCGAAGGTTCAGAGAAATACAAAACCAAAGGGCAAGTGGAGCCTTCCTTTGCCACAGGGTTACTGTTGGAATGCTACTCTCTGTGGGGAGGCTGAGGACTGCTGTGGAGAATGGGAAACCTTGCCCACTTAGGCATGCCAGGAAAAGCTGCTGTGCTTCTCCCAGGCTCACTGCACTGCCTTTTGTTCTGTCTGTTCAGGAAGTGTTTTTGTTCCTAGGCAGTTTTTTCCTGAACTCTCTTCCAGCCAAAATGCAAGAAATGGGAAAGGTTACACCAAGATAACTGATTTTATGACATCAGAGAAGTAGTCTTAAAAACCCCTGCAAAACAGCAGCAGCCAGCAGTGGAGAAACAGGAGGTTTTAGCATCAGGTGTTGAGATGAAGGACAATCTGATCAGCATGGGTGCTGCCATCCTGGGCTGATGTGCCTGCCTTCTCTGTTCCCAGCACTGGTACTCATCCCAGCTGTGGGAGAACCAACCAAAACCTGACCACTTCTGCAGGTAGTTGGTTTTGAGCATCATGGCTCTTGAGGCTGGGTCATGGGGTGGTTAAATGAGCAGTAGCACAAAGAGGGGTGGGACATGACTGTTCAAAGTCTGGTGGGGTGGCAATTTTGGTGAGACTGGACTCCACTGAACCAAGAAATTACCCAAACTCTCCTTTTTTGAGCATAAATAGCCCACTGCCATCCTAGAAGGCCGAGAGTAGTAAGTACAGCCACAATTCCGCAGTGATGTTACACTGGTTTCTCAGGCAACAGTACGTCAAAGGGAGGTTACAGAAAGTACCAGAAGTTGTAACTTTAAACCAGTATATTCGGCTGCTGAGGTTCTCTTGTTCCCTGAGAGTCACAACTGTTGAAAATATTGCAGAACCAGGTCAAAGAGAGGCTTAGCTTCACCAGCATCAAATGCCAGAATAAACCTGGGTTATGAAAGGGGTTGAGATTCCAGGAGCTATAATAGCTTGACAAATGCATCAGTGAAATTTCAAGGTATTTGGAGAAAAATTGTAATCTCACCTCCCACTTAGAGTAGATTTTGAGGAGTTACTGAGTGCTAGTATTATTACTTTCTAAAGGAATATTTTTTAAAAATACAGGCCTGAGATAAGAAAGGGTTCTGCAGGTTCTGTAAACTCTTTGGCTGTATCAGTTTGTTAGGTGCCTGAGGTATGGTCTCCAAAGGCTTGACTGCGTGCTCAGAAGGACAGGGGATTGAAGCTCAGCCCTCCCACTCAGGCAGCACCAATAGTAATTTGAACCTCCCTGTGTTGAGCTGTTCACAAGAAGGCAGATCTCGGGATAGTGTAAGTGCACCTTGCCCTTTCTTCCTTCAAAAACAAAAAGTGAACTGAGACATCCCACAGGCTGGGTATGACTCATGAATTTGACAGTATTTGGTGGTTTGTCTCTTGCAGCCCTGGATCACCTTTCCTGTCTCATTGATGTAGAAGTTGCAAGGGTCTGATGTCAAGTTACTGAATACAGTGCTAGTCTCCCAGGGAGCTGTATCCACACATGAGTTTCTGGAATGGGGAAGAAATCTGAAGGTACATGAAGGGAATAGGTAGCCTTTTCTTCAGCTTGTCAAATTGTTTGGTCCTTGCCATAGCTAAAGGCATGAGCTATAATTAGTGGAGAGGCCTTTGATCAAAGGTGACAAAAGCTCTTTCAGATTTAAGAAAAGAATCATAGAATAGTTTAGATTTGAATGGACCAGCGCCTCCCTCAAAGCAGGACCAATCTCCAAGTTAGAGCCACTGACAGGAGCTCAAGCAATCTACATATTTGCGAAATGGTATGAGATCAAAACAAGCTTCAGCTTTGACCAGTTTAATTTACAGAACCAGAAACAGGGATAAATCTTTATGACCAAGGACGCCTGACAGATTATTAGAGTCCCTTTGGGCTGTGTGACCCAGATAGGGAGTGCAGTACATGCAGTGAGGACTCTGTTATATTATTTGAGTGAAGCAGTAGTGTTTCATGTAATTCAGGGATAATTAATGGGTATGCCTAACAAAAAAATTGTATTCACGGAAGATTCTAAGTCATCTCTTTCCATCTGAGCTGAAGTACCCTGCTTGATCCCTGAAGCACCAGGAAGAGGTCTGTAAAGTGCTATGAGAAAAGCGTGTGTGATTCAGAGAGACAGAGTATTTCAGGTTTTCTAGATTAATGGATTTCTTTTCCTTTTGGTGAAAATACTGATGTGACATCACTATTTAGACCCTTCCATATGAAGGTCGCTATGTATAATATGAGATTAAAGAATCTTACAAATGACAGTATGTTCCCTATTGAAAAGGATAGGATGCTATATTAAGGCAATAAGCTGTACACCTACAGAGAAGAAACACTTGCTACCCAGAATCTGGTGTAGCTCAGTGAAAAATTGGCTGACTTTGGTGTGTTTGATCAAGGTGAAACTTACACTGAGATCAGCTTAAGATGACTAGACCAAGACATGTGCCATTCCTTCCCAGAATTAGATGGAAAGTATTGTAGAACTTCCTAGGGGTCTGTATAAATTTCATTTGGAAATGGTATCTTGAGGTTTATCAGGTGTTTTGATTAGTACAGGAGAAGAGAAATTCTTGTGAAACTACATGGCAGTGATACAAAATTAGAGTATGTTATGTTTGACCTCCTTTGAGAAATAGAATGGCTGGGAAGGTCTTCCTCAGTGCATGCTTTGAGAGATGCTGAGCAGACCTTCAAAACATGCTTCATTGATCATGTTTCAACCTAGAGCAGGAGCCTGAGGTGAAAATGATACGAAGTCAATGAGCTTGTCAGGAAGAGTACACAGCTGTGCTGGGGGTTTTCCATGTTTGTATAGCCCTTAGGTAGCTTTTGTAAAGGTTTGACTGAAGAGGGAAGAAGGATGAGAGAGGGAAGGAATGAGCTCTAGAAGAAAGTGCCTTGTGCTCTAAAGGTCTGTAGCCTAAAAAACCATGAGGAGGTTGTGAAGATACCAGGGGAAAGACTATCCATCTCCCTTAACCTCTCCAGTTTAACATGCCAGTCATTAGCCCAGTGATTTTGCAGTTTGCCATGATAATATAATTCCATGTATGTCATCACTCCAGCAAATGCCAGCTTTCCTTTTGCTGCTAGGAGCAAGTCTTGGAAAGCTGTCAGGTGTTTGGATTTCTTGCTGCACTCACTTGACTGTGGAAGTACCCATCTTACTGCACATCAAGAAGTTTTAAGAGGCTGTAGTCTTGATGTTGATGAGTTGTGGTTGTGCAAGTGCAGCAAAAAAAAAAAAATATACTCGATTACGTATTTTAAAAGTTCCTGGATTGGAGTAGAAAAAAGAGACCAGGTATTTTTCACTTCATGTGTTAGCTGTTTTTTTTTTCATTGTAAGGGATTGTATGATGAGGACACCACTAGAAAGCAAATTCTGAGGGGATTGGCATCTATTACAACTCCAGTGAGGTCAGAAAATGGTAGCAGACTCCACTTGTAAGATCTCTGCTACAAGAAAAGGAAAAACTGCTGTAAAAAGATACCATCCCAGGCAGAACCTCAACTCCAAAAATCTCTGGCTTACTGATACCTAAAAAGAGTCACACTGACTTTGAACTGACTTAGCACAATGAAAATAGTGCTGGTCACAAAAGAAAAACATGCTGAGTAGGATACTGAAAGATGCTTAAAAGGTATATATAACATTTACTAAAAGAGCTGAATGTGGAAAATACTGGCACCGCTAACCTCTTTTCCTGTCAGCTGTATTAATTACTGTCATTAGTAAGGTATCTAGGACTGTTGCAGTGGCAACAGTGAATTGTGAGGCTGTGTTTGCATTGGTGTAGGTAATAATGAGTCATTCAAACCATCTGCTACTAAAATAATCTCATACTGATTTAGGTTATCTAAGAGAATACAGTAGGTGAGAAATGTCAAATTAGCTAGCACAGAATCATGTCTAATTGTGTGTGAAGATCCCATGATGTGCTTTGTCATCCACAAGGACATGAGCCCAAGCAGTCCAGCTATTTTGTAGGCAGTGGGTGGAGGCAAAGGTCTGCTAAGGGTTAAATGAGCCGAGGAAATTATTCTTCTGACTCTGGAACGTCAGGCATCAGCCTGGCTGTTCTCTGCATCCTCTGCTGCTTGCATGGCCTGCAGTGATAACTCCAGATAAGCTGTACAGAACAAGGAGGGTGATAATCAGGCTGCCTGTGTGATTGGATGGAGAAAGGCTCTGAATGATGGAAGTGAGCAGCCAGATAAAAAGCAGCAAGATCTGAACTGTAAGTGTCACAGTCAGAAGTGGAAGTTCCTCCAGGAACCTACCCAAGGGTGAGAGGCCTGACGCAAGAACATCGCACAGGAGGGTATGGTGTCCTTGGTCACAGCACAGAAGAGCAGTTCTGTGCCAGTACAAGAGGGAGCAGATTCATCTACAGCTGCTGACCTGCTGGAGATGTCTTTCTGAGACTTTGGAATGTTCTGATAGCACAAGGCGATAGCAACGGGATGAAGGATTTCTTAAATATGTTAAATAAGACATACTACATCATCCTTAGTATTATTTGCAATTACCACATCGTAGTGGGACTAGGGGGTGTTGCCCCAGCCGATAGGGATACGACAGCTACGATAACAAAGAGATTAAGTTGCCTACTCAGTCTAAAGCACTAGTGGTCTGTCACAGCAGGGAGGGGTCCCACAGAGAGTGAGCACTCAAAGGTCTTTACACAGGACCTTTTCTAAACTTACAGGTATAAATATTTGCACAGCTGGGGTTCTTGCTGTGTTAGGCTACACCTGCACACCACGGAGGTGGCACTGCTGTGGGCATTGTGCATCACAGTGACCGTCTGGATGCAGAGAGACATTGGTTTGGTTGCTCTGGGGCATTGCATGTATGCTAATGACTTAGTGTGTCTGGGGCTTGGCTGCCTGTCAGAGAGGAATGAAGCTGTAGATTTAATGAAGCTGTACATTTCAAACCCGTGCCCTGTACTGCAGCAGTTTGGTGAACTACGTGCCTGGCATTTAGTTAGGTTATGTCTTGTTTGTGCGTCTATAGTGACATTCAGTTAATTCTTCCATAAAATACAGATAAATACTCACACAGAATTATGCAGAAAGACAAAAAGAAAAGGCTCGTGTTTGGACTTGCCATCCTTAATAGTATCCCCTTAAATAGAGAGGCTCCCCTGAGGGAACAAAGCGGTATCACTGTAATGTGGAACGTCAGTGCAGTCGCCGGCACTGTCGAGCGAGGCACTGCAGGAGCAGCTGCTGTCTGCAGGCTGGCTGCAAATATGGGCGTCTGCATTTCAGTTATTGTCCCCTAGGTCACTGCTCTGTATGTACTCCAGATTTGCTTTGGCTTACGTGAGGAAGAAAGAAATGTCTTTATGTCATTGAACAATCTAACTATGGACAAAGGAGTTAAAAAAGCAACCTGCTAGTTTTTGTTTATCTATGTAATATGTGTGTATATTTATTTATCTATTTATTTATTTTACTTTCACAGCTGTTGTCAGTTAAAACTACAAATGTTTTGTTTTTAACAGACTAGTTTAATGAAACGAAAGCATTTTTTCCTAGCAAAGGAAAGCCTATATAGCATAGGCTTCCTGTATAGCATCACTGCTGATGAGAAGCTGTGGTCTTCCTGCTTCTTGCCAGGGAGTTCAGTGCCATGGCAGGCAGTAAGTCTTGTTATACTTGTGTGTGGAGATGCCAGAAGTATACATAAATATGGAAAGTGGACTATCCTTTCATCTCTAGAAGCATTTCAGACATACTGGCAGAACAGGGGTGGATGTGTTATCATCAGGAGGTGTATCATGGGGAAGCGTGCATTGCAGCCAACTGAGGTGCTGCCTTATGTACCAGTAAGGGAACATCATACTGCCAAGTTCGCTTTCAGAAACTGGAATTTCATCTCTGGAAATCATCTGCTGGATGTTGCCAGTTGCTTTCTAGCGAATCGTCAGTTGTTCGTTGGTTGGGGTTTTTTTTGTTTTTTTTTTTAATTGACTGAAATCTGGCTATTAGTCCCGTCTTTATTTCTGAAGTTCAGTATGAAAAAACCTTTCAAAGGAAAAGATACACAACTATTTCAGCTATTAAATTCTAAAATTAAATCACAGTTACCTGGCTGTCCTTTTGCTTTCTAGCACCCAAACTCACAGAATAGGTCTGATTAAATAGTTTTGAAGAAGAAAATTAGTCCAGTGAGTAAAATAATAGCTAAATTTATTAGTGGTTATATTCAGATTGAAATCTAATCAAAATAAACTTGTAAACAATAAGCTAAAACATTAATCCATAAAATAATTGGTGAATGAGATAATCATGATAGGACAAGAAAATGACAGGTGCACTCTTTGTCCCTCTCTTCTTAGCACTGGTGAGGCCATAGCTTGAGTCATGTGTCCAGTTCTGGGCTGCACCAAAAAAGACCTTGAGGTGCTGGAGTGTATCCAGAGAAGGACAACGAAGCTGGTGAGAAGTTGAGAGGAAAAGTCATATGAGGAAGAACTGGGGGAGCTGGGGTTGTTTAGCCTGGAGAAAAGGAGGCTCAGAGGAGACCTTATCACTCTCTACAACTCCATGAAAGGAGGTGGGGGTCAGCCTCTTTCCCCAGGCCACCATGACCACATAAGATAAAATGGTCCCAAGCTGGGCCAGGAGAGGTACAAGTTTGACATCAGGAAGAATTTCTTCATGGAAAAGATCATCAAGCAATGGAATGGGCTGCCCATGGAGACGGTGGAGTCACCGTTCCTGGAGGGGTTCAAGAAATGACTGGACATGGCACTTACTGCTGTGGTTTAGTTGACAAAGTGGAGATTGGTCAAAGGTTGGACTCGATGATCTTGGAGGTCTTGTCCAATGATTCCGTGGTTCTGTGAAATATTTTAAACATTATAAAAATCACTTTATTTTCCAACATTTCATTTTCTTTCGTTCTTTGCAAAAAGAATAGAGAGCTAGCTATGAGCCAAAGTAGAGGTAACTTCCTTTGTCTTTATAAAGTTGCTTTTTCCAGGGCCTTATACGAGTCCAAGGTAAAATATAGCCTTCATGGACTCAAGTTTTATCTGTGCTAATGATTTCACACCAGCTATAGTAGGATGCTAATGTGCAAAAAAGTTCAAGGACAGCAGTTGTTGCACTGCAGTCGAGTTTGAGTGTTGGTGATTTGCAGCTGGTCGCCTTTTCTCTGGGAACAGCATGTCAGGGTGGGTTTGAGCCTTGAGAGACTTAAACTAAATAAGTGTTGCAAATCTTTGTGCTGGGTTCTTAGTAGCTTAGACTGCTTCATGAGACTAGTCTTTTCTGTGATTGCTATTCTCAGAAATAGTACATAGTCATCTCTTAAAAGGTTTGTCTGGATGTGTTCTGACTTAGATTTAAATAAAAGTGTGAAATTTTTAAAGAAGGTTAATTAAGATGGTATAAAAACCCTACAGATTCTCAATTAGGACTAGGCTGAATTAACAAGGTGTGGGTTACGGTTAATTGAAGTAAATTTTCTTAGCTGAAATAAGAATGCACATGAACTACTGTACAAGAACACACATACATCAAAATGTATGCAGGCAGGTCAAATTACTTGTAGTATTCAGGTAAAAATGTCAGTGTGCTTTATTGGTTTTTATAATATCTTTTGTAACACTTGTTGTAGTTTTCAGAAATTCAAAATGAAATATTACCTTGTTTCCTGTACTCTTGGGTTTCTTGACAAGCAGGAATGACCTCTGATAAAGGGTTTGAAGTTCACATCTGCCAAAGATGAACTACAGTTTCTAAGCATAACAAATGAATAGCTTTGTTGCTTTTCATCTTGCTGCTGTGCAGTCAGTCCTTTGGTGATATTTCTGCAAAGCTCATGATACATATTTGGAGGATGCCAAGAAAAGGGGTACTAGGAAGTGTTCATTGCCCAACCCATAGATATGGCCATGCTTCCTTTAGATGTATGCTTGTGGGAAGGCCTGGAAACGTCTCTATTGATCCACAGTGGCAGAGCATCAACAATTCTGAGAACATGAGATGAAAAGGGCCACCTTAAATTATGGGTGTTATCTGTAATAGTCAGCACTTAAGCTATTGTCCAAGGTAATGTAAAGGTTACTCTTTATACCGGACAGCCTACTGTTTATGTACTCTTGTGGAGCTAAATACTAAACTTGAGCTAGTTTTAAAACTTCTGAGATTCTGACAAAAACAGGAGTCGAGCACAAATATATTTTGCAAGATGTTGAAAAATCAAACACAGGCCAGATGGCTAATCTAGAGAGACTGAAATAACTGAAGAGAGTGGTTGGAACCTGAAGGAAGAGGTCAGATCATCTTCATTCCTGAACAACAAGAAAATTGAGGTGTGATGAGCTAGAAGAGAGAAGGAAGTCTGCAACATGGAAGGTTCTGGAATAATAAATTCTCAAATTGTGGGTGATTTGGCAAGTGTAAGAGCTAAAATCTCATGCCAAATAAACACGTGTATTGTATATGTGTGAGAGAGGGGGTAGGATGTGAGAAACGGTAGGAGGGGCAGATATGAAGAGGTTTGATGGTGGATTTCTTAATCCTGCCCATCCTTCTTTAAAGAGTGGAGCCATTCCCAGGAAGAAACCAAGAGACATCCTTAAAATGTAAAATGGAAATGGTTGAAAAGGCTGGAATTGCTATTAAAGTGATTCTAGTAAGTGAGGCCATTTTAGAAATTAAAAACATCAGTCTCCCTTTATTCCAGTGTCTAGATGAGAAGGTGGGTGGCAGATGATTTACCTTACAAAATGATATCACGCTGTTCTTGACTGCTGTAGGAACAAGAGTTCCTCATGCCCATAGAGCCCTGCTCCTGCTTGGGGTGGGAAAATAGGGCAGGATCTCTAGGATTGGGGTAGTGCTAGAAACGGCATTGACCAAGATGATCCAGGGTTGGAGGGGTTGACACAGCTCCTACTTCATTTTCAAATCTTTCAGTTTGGAGTGGAAGCAGGCTCTGTTTTCCTTCCCTAGTGATGGATGATGGCTTCTTTTGTGATTTTCTGTGGGTCTGTCAATCCTGACTGTGGTCTTTTTTACTGAAAGTACCAATTAAGTGGCTGAGCATTTGCTCTTCTTCCCAGATGGTTCTCTCTTCAATACAGGAAGCAATCTGTGCTGTAGGAAAATGGGCAGGAGCCCAGGCTGTGGTCTCGCTCCCAGGTCGGTCAGCCTGCCGTTTCAAGCTGCAGTAGTAGTGGGATGTGCATGAACAGCCCAGGGAGCAGGAGAGAGCAGGTGGGAGCTGGGGCCGGGAGAAACCACCTGATGCTGTTTTGTTTGAGCCTGGCTTGCTCCTAATCCTGCTGGCCATTCAGCCTTGGTGGTAGCAGTAAGCCTGAGCACCAGCTGTGCCTTCCCCTGGGCTGCCATGCTATTTTCAGCTCCTGTGACAATGAGGCATTTCCATTTTTTCCTTTCTCTAATGAACAAATGACATGTATTTATGCCCTACATAATGATGCCTTCCCTCCTTTCAGCTGTATCTACAGTTAGATCCCTTTCAATCCATTGCTTGCTTTAGATCTATCACCGTGTTAGTTCAGGGAAGATAACTGAGGCTCTGCTTTCTGCTGAGATCTCCTGCAGCTTCCAGCTGCAGCACAGGCATTTTTATTCAGACCTTGTATTTTCTGAATGTAGGCTTATTCACCCATTCAGCATCACCAGTATGGCCCCACAGAGACTTTGCTACTGCATAGAAAAAATTTACTCTGAAAAATCTCTTAATTTCAGAATGTGTATTAAGACCTTACTGAAGGGCTACCTCAGTTTTCCTTCCTATTTTTCACAACTCTAAAGAAGACAGTGGAGAAAATGACCAAACATGCCATATTTCACGTGCTGTATGATCACTTCCAACAGTCCATGTTTCAGGTTCTTCCTGGACATTTGGGCTTTACAGTCCTCAGCTGTACAAAACACAATGCTCTACTTTCTGTTCCAGCCCGTACAGCATGCCACAGAGGTTGCCTGAGCATAAAAAGGCGCACTAAATTAATTCAGTAAATCTATAAAAATACATTTATCAATTTGTGGTGGACAGATTCAGTTTAAAGAGCATAGTTTGCTACAGAGAGGGCTTTGCTAGGTCTCTGGCATGAATGAGTCAAAGTGTCTGAAGTATAGGTAGCCAGAAGATAGTATGTATTTTCAGTTAGCAGGTAGGCATTGAGTATTTTGAAAGTGGATATAAATCTCCTCTGAAGCTAAAAGGCTTAAATCTTTTTTTATACAATCCCTGAAATGGTGAGAAATATATGTACTGCCAGAACAAGCCTGTCCTCCTGGAAAAGGAAGACAAACAGACATCTAGAGAAAATAGTTACTGTTACCTATGACATGGCCTTCAGTTATTTGGCATGGAGCAGTCTATCACATTTTTGTCTAGAACCTGTCACCGACTTATTTGTTGCTAATGTCTGACTCCCAGCGCTGCATGTGATCTGGCTGACCAGGCTCAATCTGGTGCCCAGTGTGTCTCAGACACCAGAGTTACTCATTTTGTCTACTACAAACACATCTGACTGGTCTTCAAGCTCCATGCTATGGCCACTCTGGTTTGTGCTCTTAGAGTTCATGACATTTTCTAGGAAATTAGTGAGTTATTTTGTTAAGCACCTCATTTTGAGAGGAGACTTTTCATCAAGTCCTGTTAGGTAGTTAAGTTTTCTCCTACATGGGATTTTCTGGTTTCCAAGTGGGCTGACAACAGCCATCTTTAAGGGGTAAGGAAGAGAATTTGGTTCTTCAGCTACAGCTTCCCAGCTGGAAGCACTTTCACCCCAATACATCTCTGCACAACACGATGTTGTTTCCAATTCCAGTCACAATTTCCGTCTGCTTCAAACAAGATTTAAAAGGTGCTCATTGGCAAGTGCCTGTGTTGAGTGGAAGATACCTGCCATGCTTGCTGAGCAGCACTTGCTTAAAGCAATGACAGAGTTTTATGTTGTAATTATTTATACCCCTATATTTGTGCTCTCTACTTGTGATTGTGGCAGTTACTGGATAAAAAAGTAGGAGCACACGTATGTGCTAATACTGTATGTTGTAAACATTTTACACATACATTCAGTTGGGGGGGATTCATAGTTTGTGTGTAAAAAAGAAGCTTTTAGATTATGTCCTCCTTCAGGGAAAAGGCCTTGTTCTCAGTTGTGGGTTTGTGGGTTTCTATTGTCAGTTTTAGTTGTTGGTATATAAAGAGAGGAACTGAGTGAAGGCTGTGAAACATATCTTTGGAAAACAGTGACTTTAAATGCAGTAATTTCTGAAGCAAAGACATTTTAGTCATATTCCAATCAAATTTTAGTGCTGATCAGCCAGTGGCTGTTTTCATTGCTGAATTCTGCTTTGATTGTTAGTATGATTTCAGATTGCAGGAAAACAGTGATTTTGTCATTAATTTGATCCTATTATTTGAAATAAATCAACAAATTACAGAATCCATTTTGAAATTGGCTAATTGTTTTGAATGATTGATTTCCAGCAATTCTTTTTCATTCCTCAATATTTTAGCTGGGCATTAATGTAATATCAGTCTTGGTTGAGGTACTATTTGTACACTTAGTTTATAGTTTTTCATTACACCTTAAATGTTATTCTGTCACCATTAGGCAGGATTCTGGATGTCAAAGAGCTGAATCAGGGAAAAAGATGTATCTTCTGAACAAAGGTAGTTGGGTGCTTCCTGACTGAAAAGACACCAATCAGACAATCATTCAGATAATGGCATCTTTTCCTGTGGGCTGGAAGTGCTCAGTTTAACCAACTATACTTATCCTTTAAATAATGTTGTGGGTGTCAGTCACCCAGGCTGGGCTCATTCTGTCCCACTCACGTGTATGGCAGGTAGGCTTGTTTTGTTCCTGCACTGTCCTTCTCCAGCAGCAGGATGCCCTGGCACAGGCACTGTACTACCTGGGTCTTGCAGTGTTATCCTTTAGTGTCTTATGCTGTTTGTCCTAATAACATCTTTCTTCAGACTTGAGCATTGTGTTTACAAGATGATTCTCTTGGGTGACTGTTTTCGGTATGTGTGTATTCAGAAGGAATACTACATTTTTTACTCTTTGTGAATGATTTAAGATGTGCTCCCAAATGTACATGCTGCATGTATTTGTACTTCCATATAGGTGTTTTTAAATAGCAATGCTGACTCATGTTTATTTGTGGGTGGTGGCATGGATGAAGAATGCAAGACATGAAGGGCTCATTTGGGGCTCAGATCAGTTACCTAAATGAGCTGAGCCATTTCAGATGCCCTGGAACGTATTTCACCTGGCTGCCAGCTCTTGGTCCCTGGGGGTATTCTCTCTGTGCTTTGTGTCAGTGTATCAGCTACCCTGTGCATCTCAAACAGCTTTGGATGCACCTGCTTAGACAACCAAGTCAAGCTCTTTTTGTCATCAGGGATTGTCATTTTTGAATCCTAAAGAGATCCACTCACATTAAGTAGTGTGGGAATCTCAGATTGCTGAGTAACTGCAGGTTTTTGGGGGTCTTCTGTTTGTGTTTTGTTTTGAGCAGCAGAGAGTGAAAGTCACAGTGATGATGACAAACTTGGACTCTGGCAAGGCGCGCGTGTCAACTGTTGCTGTGATTAACGCTGGCCGCTCTGCAGCACAGGCTCAGTGCTCGTGGAACATGCTGTACTCGAATTATCTGGCTCAGAAATGCCCTCCACTTGCCATTTGCAAGCAGGGACAGACAGAAGACAAACATTTCTTCCCCTAAATATGGAGCTTATTGCAGCTTAGTTGCTTGGCAATCCACTTGACTGTAAAATAAGCAGACTGTTAAGCAATGCTACTGGTTTCCTTCCTTCTATGGCTTCGCAGGATATTCTGTGATCTTTGTACCGTTACAGCCTCTGCAACCATCTGTTTAACTGCACTGGGGGATAACACACTGCTGCCATGGCTCTGTCTTTGGGGAGACAAGGTCACTGCGTTTTCAGGTGTTTCTCCTGTTGCTTTTTTTCTATATGAAACTGCATTTCTATTCCCACCACTTCCCTTTCTCCTTTTAAGCTTATTGTCGATATGTTGCTGCTGTCTATAATTACACTTGGCACTGGGAGAAGGGGAGACACTGACAAAGCAACTGCCTGTGCCTTCCCCGTTGATTTTCATGTATTAATGATTGTCATTTATTAATATAATGGTATGTCTAGATACCTTCATCATTTATTTCCCTTGGGTCAGAAAAAAATCGTCTTTCTCAACCCTGTATTGACTAAATAGTAATTCTGGGTCCTTCCTTGGTGGGGAAAAATTGAACTAGCTGCTGTCAGGAAAAAACAACCATTTCCATATCAGATTATATTTCTATAGTATAAATTTAAATTTATTTCTTTTGCACATTCAATTATATTTTTTGTATTTCTTTATATGGCTATCCTGTGATTGAAGTAATGTCATCCACAATGCAAAACCTTGACAACTCTCTTAAGGATGCAAGTGTATTTTTGATCCCAAGTGGATAGCTGCATTTCCTGTGATTAGAGTAATAATAGCAATTATGAATAGTTATTAATAGATATTGCTACTATCTATAGCTGTGAAAGATACTAATAAAATAAAAATAATATATTCCACATTGTGAGCAAGGTTTGCCTCAGGTCCATTGAAGGAAAGCCCTTCTGAAAATCTGGGTTTATGTTTGTAGAAGTTACTTCAATTGCTGGCATACTTCATCTTTACATGCCCTTTTCCTACTGTTCACTATAGTAAGTGACCAACACGTAATAGTTTAACCAATAGCTATAAGGTAAAGGAATAGAATTTAAAGGACAATTTCTATATTTAGCTAATTATAGGATAAAGAATTTTTTGGTAAAAATTCACAGTAGATTCTAGTATATTTGACATTTGGAGTTAAAAAGTTGCTTTAATCTTTAATCATTTTACTTTCCCAGCCAGTAGGTCCTGAAATGTGCTTCCAGTCACCACAGGAAGTACTAAGTGAAAGAGCATTCAAATACAGGAATTAGTAGAACTGTGGTTAGCTAATGTCTCCAATACACTTGGTAAGCATGACATGTAAATTTGAGTGGGGCAGTGTCATGAATCTGTCATAATAGTGGGGGGAAAACCCAATTCATCATGGCTGGTCCTCAGCCTGCCCATGGGTACCCACAGGAACCCAGACTAGCTGTGGGCTGATGTTCCAGTCCAGCAGTGTGTGGGAGCAAACTGCTGTGGAAAGCTGAAGAGTCTTCAAGGTACAGATCAGCCAAGGTTCTGAACAGCAAAGCACCCTTTAAGGTGTTAAGCTACCTCTATGAAACCAACAGTAAGATAAACACCAAATACAAAACCCATATTATTCACACACATATATATATTGTATAGTATGTATTGCAGACATGAAATTTAAATACAAAATAGTGTAATTTATACTTGCTTTGATGTATTCCTCTTTAATACCAGAAAAATATTTGCTTTCAGAAAAGAGGGAAAATACAGGCATGCTCACAGTTTACACATATAAAATGCACAGAGGGTATCCTACATTAAACAGAATTATAGATCTCACTTTTCAAAGAAAGATGACTTTAATGAAATCTGTCAGATATCAATCATACAACCATGCTTTGATGCCTTTAAAATTGTAGATCATTATTTTTCCAGAGGGGAAAAGCATATACAGAACACAAATTTTAATTATGCCTGAGAAGACTGGAAGTTTTAAACATTTTAAATAAGTACGAATGTGACATTTTATCTGAGTTCTTTTGTGATTTTGGATACAGGCCTAATTAGAATCAGCTGTGGTTTATGGCATTTAACATACAGCAGTATATTTAGCTCCAAAAACCCAGAATATAGGTATGTAAAAATTGAGGGACAAACTGAATCAGAAAGAGTTTGTCACTTACTAAGAGAGTTAAATTTTTCCCGTGAAAGGCGTGTGTATGTTGTGCAGTGGAGAGAGCTTCAAGTGAGCTAGCGGGGTAATAGCAAAGCAATATTGTTCTTCACCACTGTACTCAAGCTAATGAGTCTGTCACGCTCTTTAATAGGGTTTTGCAGCTGTCCGGGATGACAGTGAGCATCTTAACATGGCATTGTCCTGCAGCACCTCAGGGGGTTTCTGAAGCAGTGAGCAGTCCTTCAGGGCTCTCTGGAACACACCTTGCTGTAACATTCAGCTGTTCACATAGCACCTGAGGAAATGGCATAAAGCTGTGTCAGGGAGGTTTAGGCTGGATATTAGGAAATGGCTCTTTACCTAGAGGGTGGTTGGGCACTGGAAGAGGCTCTCCAGGAAAGTGGTCACAGCACCCAGCGTGATCGAGTTTAAGAACCATTTGGACCATGCTCTCAGACACATGGGGCGACTCTTGGGGTTGTCCTGTTCAGGGCCAGGAGTTAGACTTTGATAACCTTTATAGATTTTTTGCCACTTAGGAAATGCTATGATTCTATGTACAGGATACCTGGGATTATTTCTGCCCAACCACCCTTAGCTAGCAGCAAATGTCAGAGTTGAAGAGGATGAAGTTTTCATCCCCTGAGGATAAATAAGTAGGGGGAGTTAAGCACCCTGCTTTTCACTAAAGTGTTACTGCAGGCAGTCAATATGAAGAGAGCCTTGTCCCCCACTAGACTGAACAATGTTCAGAAGGTAGATAATGCAAATGGAAGGCAAAGTGAAAAAGACTGGCAAAGCTATAAAAAAAACCTGACCAACCCCAAACTACACCCAAAGAAGGGAACTCTAACTGTCCCATTTTGTCTTTGTCATTCCTTCCACTGAGGCATGCCATGCTTACATTCACACATTAGTTGTATAATGAAAATCTGTATAAAAAGTGCATAACAATTCTGTAAGAAAAGAAGAGTGCCCAAAGGGGAGCAGAAAAATGATCTTCCCATGGTGACACAAGAGAACTTTCTTTAAAAAATGAGGTCTCATATCTCAGTAAATTTTGTTGGAAAAGTCCATAGAGTGACTAGCTTGTTCCCAGCATCTGCACTGAGAGATTTGCAGAAAAGGCAGAATACAGAGAACAGTAGTCAATCAAGCAAATTATTATT
Organism: Climacteris rufus; assembly: GCA_013398175.1. Classification (NCBI taxonomy): domain Eukaryota; kingdom Metazoa; phylum Chordata; class Aves; order Passeriformes; family Climacteridae; genus Climacteris; species Climacteris rufus. The sequence goes on along the minus strand of VZRZ01006731.1, from coordinate 489,741 downwards.
CTTTAACAACTATTTAATTAGCAAAGATTCTTGTGAAGCAAAGTATATTAAAACCAAACAAAATGAACTGAGCAGATGTACAAAATAAATTGTCCCTGAAACAGATGGGTTTTGTCTATCAGGCCTCTTTTTGCCTGAAAATAGGACTTAGATGATGCTTTCTTCTGTTTGATGCATACAAATGTTAACCATAGCCAATGGACAAGGGTAAAGGTATGATCCAAGAACTGTGCATTCTGCTGCAACCACTTAATGATCCCCCTGCATAGCTTACTGCTATTATGGTGACGGCCTTCTGGAGGAAATATTAGCAAAATGGCTTTACCTGGCTGGGAATTTTTTGGAATTGTTAACCCTACCAGGGTAGTGGCAGAGGCATCAGATTGCTAGGGTGAAACCCTAGTCCTGCTAACATCAGTTGCAGAACTTCCCTGGCTTCGGGATGGGCCTGTGGGTTTCCCCTGTCATTCCTGTCTGAGATCAAACACAGATTCAGTGTTTACTAGTGCTTCTTTCTGTATAATTTTCCCCTTCAAAAATGTGAATTTGACTGCCCACTGTTTAGCAATGCATTTTTAGATCTAGATCTACAATGGAAAGGACACTGAAGTGTTAAGCAAAATTTATTAGGAAAAAGAATGTCCTCAGACCAATTGTTACAGTTGGAAAAACACAAGTGTTTCCAACCTGCAAGCCTTTCTGAAACAGAAGTCATGTCACTTACTCTGGCTCCTGTTTCCTCTGAGGCACAGAGGCATTCAGGTTTGGTGTCTTTCATGTTGTGGCTGAAGAGCTCTTATGATTGTGATGACCTGAAGACAGAAATGAGATCAAGGAAGAGATTACGGTCACTTCACTACTTTTTTACTAGATGTTGTTCCATCCATTCACTGAGATCTATTTAGATTTTTCTGGATCTGTCCTTTTTATTTGAGCAAAATAACATACCAAATATTGAAATATTATGACAAATTTCAAAGAGTTTTAAACGTGGCAAAATGAGCAAAAATGGTTGTCAAGAGCTGTTGAGTTCTATTAATCTCTTTGTATACCTGCTTTTAGTTCTGTCTCATGATAAGCAAGCACTGCTCCATGTACTGCAGATATAGGCAATGTACTCTGCATGCTGTTTTTTCATCAATATTTCATGTTGTATGGTGATGTGACTAAAAAAACCAAAACCAATAAATCAGCAACTGGAATGCTCTGGCAATTCCCTGGAGTCCCAGTTTTCCTTGCGACGTGCACACATGATTTCATTAATAAAGCCCCTTTTATTAGGTATCCAGAAGTTATTCTTCTGTTAGTTTTTTATTAGAAAGCACTGTTTATGCTGCAATCTAGCATCTGCTCTTAATCCCCCTTTAGAAAGTGGCTTTAGACCTGACTAGAAATCTAAAAATAAAATATCAGGATGAGCATAAAGAAAAGGAGAACCAGAGTTTTGGGGTACACCTCTGTCCCTTTAACTCTGATTGTGTCAGTGTGAAAATTGGCATAATATTAGGCCATTTTTGCAGGATTAGAAAGAGTTTTAATTTCTGTTTATTAGGTGCTCAGCATTGAGACAAAAGATGTGGTGCCTAAAATGACAAGCCAATCAATATTAGGATGATAAAAAGCAGTCACCTTTTAATGAAGGCCCTCCAGGTGCAAGTATGGCAAAATGTGCATGTGATGCAGGACTTAGACAATTTTATAAATTTAACAAATTAGCAGAATTAACAAAAATCGTCCAATTAGTTAAGTAATCCCCCCTTTTGGTTCTGCCCCCCACTGGAGCCCCCCTAGCTTCTAGCCACACATTTATTATGTCTAGATACATAGTAAAAAGCCCTCTTTGGTTCACTGAAGAGGCAAGACTAAATAGGATTCCAGGAATGTGTTTGAAGGTTAGCTTATTGTTTTAAAATCTAAGAGAAAGGGTAGGAAAAGTACTAGAGTTAGTGAAGGAGCTATATAACTATATTATAGTAGTCTACAGAGCTACAGATATATGAAAAATGTATAAAAAGCAAAAATCTTTTTGGCATCAGATGCAAGTGCAAAAGATGGTGTTTATTAATATTTTACAAAATCCTCATCAAAATTATGACTATCCTCATTTTTTACAGGCTTTCACAATGTTGTAACTTATAAATTGAAAACCATATCTGTGTCAAAACAGATAATACAAGTCAAGTTTGTTGGAAGATTTTTTCATTTATTGTTGTATGAAAGGCCAAAATACAGCGTGTTACTGAAAAGTTTAATCCAAAAGAGGTTACAGACAAACAGATTGGGGGAAAAAAAAAGAAAATCATTAAGATAGGTTATCCTTTCCATTTAATATAAGGAGTTCAGAACACAGTTTTTTTCTGTTCACTGAGAAGAAAAACGTGCCTGTTAAGGCCTTCTTTTAGGCTGACAGTATCCTTTTACCTTGAAACAAGACAGTAAATTATCCCATTTTTTGTGGTTCTGAAAAAGAGATGTGAAAATACCGCTCAAGGCCATGAACCTAAAAACCACTGAGTGACTGCTCTCGATGACTTTATATTACTGGGTACAGAGCTGTCCTGACACTTTTGCTGCTGGAGCAAACAGCTTTGGAGCAGTTTTTGAATTAAATCAACCAGCCAAAATCTCATTAAACCCCTAAGCATAAATAATAGTACAGGTAAATGCTTGGTGCTATGCACGAAGGCTTATCTGCTGAGCTGCCGCTTGTCTTAATCAGAGATGGAAAGCTAAAACGCTGGGCTGGAAATCTGCTCCTTGGAGTCCATCTTAAGGATAGGTAATTTGGGAAACTGCCTGGAGAATCTGTGGCTCAGCATCACATGAAAGGGAGAAATGGAGGAAGAGAAAGGAAAGCAGAAGGAAGAAGAAAAAAATACAAGAAGTGAATTTTGGCTTTTCTAATATATGTTTTAACAAGTACTCTTTAGGCATTAGAAGGTGGGTTATAATAAACCCTATTGTGTCACTCTTTGAATTGTGAGTCAGAAATGAAGTTACATAAGATGCAGCACATGTGATTGATGACATGAACTCACTGTGCAGTTGTGTTTGCCCTTAGTGGTGAATACTGACACTTGCAGCTACACCTCTGGCCCAGGCAGCCCTCCCACAACGGGTGCTGTGCCTGGGCAAGATGCTCTGTGGTGTGATAAAGAACAGAGTTAGACCTTGAGCCCTTTGGCACTGAACTGACTTTAACCTCTTTCTCAGTACTTTCTAATGGAAGGAGCAGTGCTGTGGCTCTCTGATTGCCTGGTAGTGCAGCTGAGTAGCTGAGTGTGTTGGGATGGCGTAGGAAATGGCAGTACCTGGAGGAATTTAACACACATTTGGAAAATCTAGGAAGAGTAGGCAAAATTAAGGCATGTGGATTTTATAATGTGTAGAGAGAAGTGAGGGCAAACAGGAGGCAAACTCTGATTTCAGCATCCATCTGGTTTAGGAGCCAGAGCTAGGTGTTTAGTAGCCCATTGCTGTGAGACAGAGTCAGATCCCCCTGCACTGCTCCTCCTGCTGGCTCTGCCACCTGCGTGGCATCGCTCTTGGTAAATGACCTTGTCCAGGAATGACCTTATCCTGCATTGTCCTTTACCTGGATTTCACAGGTAGCATGTGGCAGCTCCTTCAATTACTGATTTCAGCTTCTTGGGGCTCCCTTTCAAAGTGAGGTTCAGTCATACAAAAGCAGCACTGCCCCAAAGCAAAAGAGGCAGCTGCTGCTGCATCCCCAGGTTATCCCCATGAATTAGCACACCTCCAGGAACCCCACTGCCCTCACCCCACCCAAGCAATACAGAAATCAGTTACACTTTATTCTTGAAATAGAGCTTTGGCAGTGATGGTTTCCTTTTCTTTAGCAGGGTTATTTTCCTTCAAGGTTAAAGGAACTTTTTAATCTTCCTTTAAATAGAATAAACATCTGTATTTCCTGATCATATCCCTTTGCCCTTCAGTTCTGTTTGTTCATCAAGCACTTCCTTGTAATTTCTTCCCTGCCTTTTTAGCTGACCTACAGGGAAATCTGATTTCAGGCGAAGCTTTGCAAAACAATTTACTGAGAAAAAGGAGTGGTTCTGTGTCAGTGGGAACTTTGACTAGAGTTTTTGCCCAATCACCATTCATTATACTTTTGGCCCATCATTGTTTACCACACAATTAGATTGTAGAAGTGGCAACTGCTGCTGAACTGTTCAGAAATGGGTGCTGTTATCTATTCCTGTCAGAAAAGACATAAACTGACATTTTGTACTCTGGCTTCTTCTTCTTTTCAGACCATTTCCAATGTATGCAGATGGGATGGAAAAGCACGGGACGGGACGGGACGGGACAGGACAGCACAGGATAGGATAGGATAGGAGGGTAGATCTACTGTGCTGTGTTTGAATGACACTGCAAATTGAAACTAAATTGAGCTAAATGACAGAATGAATAATTTACAAGTCAAAGAGGAAGGAATTGCAGTAGAGGCAAGGAAGTGGATGCACATCACAGAAGTGAAGGCAAGAAGAGGCTTTAAAACTACTGTATCATGGAAGAAAGTAAAAATGGCCTGGAGTGCTGGGGAAATTAACTTCGAAACTGCAGGTGTGCCTTGAAGAGATGGAGGAACAAATAATTCAGTCCTTTCAACCCATATGACCACTTCAGCTAATCGGATGTATGGAGAGCACTTTGGTTCCACTGATGCTGGCCTCGAGCAGAAGATCTTAATGGGCCTATCTGCTAGCAGAGGCTCTGCTTTCCCTGTCAGCTCTGTGCAGAGCTCCGGGTGATAAACATTTCAAAGAAAGGGAGTGGTGAAAAAAATGAGTGTGAAAAAATTTCTGTCTGCTCAGAGCAAAACCGAAAAAGCAGTAGTGGTCAACACAGAAAGAAAATTATACATATGACTGTCAATAGAGAATCCAGACATGTTTCATTTTATTTGTCGATTTTGCTTTCTTTTTTTTCTGCTTGTTCAATCTTACCAGTGACGATTTGACAGAAAGTGCTTGGTTCCTAAGTGCGAAACTGCAGGATAAAAATTCTGTTTTCAGCTGAGCTCAAGGCAAGCTGTGCTCCTTGGTACCAGTGTGCTCTGCATGCAGGGAGGTTCTCTGGACCCTGAGAACATCCTTGTCCACTTCAGTGAAGAGGCCTTCTGTAACCACTCCTCAGGGGCTTGTTTTCAAACACCCAGACAGCAGGCTGTAACTCAGGATGATTTCCTTTATTATTCATTTGAATATCTGTGCTACATGTTTACTTGTAATTTTGCCTCAGTGATGCTCAGCTTGCCTGATTTGGCAGAATTTCCCAAAACTTCAGTATGGGAAAAATGCCAGTGGCCTTTTGTGGCACTCATTTCTCCTGATACATATCCATGCAGTCAGCGTTTTCTCACAGCCAAGCAGCACTGACAGCAGTGCAACTGGCAGATGGGGCAAAGAGAGCTTTAGTTTTCTAAACAATATCCTCTTGCCTTTTTTTTTTTTTGCTTTACCTCATAGAACAGTCAAGCGTAGGATTAAAAATGCTTCCTTGTTTTTGAAAACCAGTAAGAACAACATACTTAAAATTGCAGCAAAAACCACTGAAAGTTGTCTGCCCAGCTCTGGTTTGAGACTAACTGATCTCTGAAGGGTTTACCTATTTGGTGGTATTAATTTAACTTGGGAAAACTGATGATATTAAATTAAATTTGGGAAACTCCTACAGGAAACAAAACAGCTTTAGGGAAAAGATAAGGATTCTGTGCTATTTAGTTAATTATCAAAAAAATGGAGTGTACTTCATGAGCAACAAAACTGGAGTAGTTTCCTCAGGAGTTTCACTTTTCAGAAGGTGGCAACCACCAGTTTGGAAAAGTCCAAAAGCCTATTATAACACTTCCATTTCAAGAGGTGCATTTTTCCCACAAAGCCATGTTCATAACTCCCAGATTGAAAAAGACTAGATTTATTTACTTAATCTATAATGTAAGTGTCCTCAGGGCAAAGAAGTATGTAATAGGAAAAAAAAATACAGGTTTTGAAAAACAGTTAAGTTTTTGGGTATTTTTTAGTGTTACGCTTCACTGAGAAAATATGAATGCATTTGGGAAAGGGTTAATTTAGTATTTTTTATTCACGTATTCATGCAGCAGTAAACTAATCTTGCCTCACTGCTTGTCAGAAATACATTTTTTAATACAGCTACAAGGTGGTAACATCTCTTGATACCATTTCAAGCTCACAGACCTAGTGGTATTTCCTGCCTTTGACTTCTGCCACCAGTTTCGACTCTGAGCTTGGCTTTGCTGGCAAGCTGTGGCATGCTGTTTCCTTCAGGCAGCAAAGCCTTAACCAGGCCAGATGGTTTTCCTTAATTCCTCTGAATGATGATGTTTCCTATTTTCAAAGTTTGGGATCTTCTTGCTAAGTGGCAGCTCTTCACCATGTGAAGGATTAATTGCATAATATGAAATAGAGCTCTTCAAGGGACCCATTCTTTAATAGTGCCAATGTTGGTGGAGCTCAGAGAAACCTCCTTTGGGAAGCTATTTTTCGTTTTATAAAGTAACAAAGAAAAGAGGGAGATCAGAGCCAAATACAGGGAGACCCAAACTCAACACAGTAGGTTATGTGTAGTCTTCACTTTTTCTACTAAAAATGAGCTTTTTAGTATGCAAAGTTTTATCAGTGTTTTGTTCTAATCACCTTTATATACCTTCTCATGCTCTATTTTATCTCTCAATCCCTTTACATATAGTGAGAAGCAGGCAAATCTGCTTCACAGACCGCCATGGTGTAGACTACTGTGCTGTCCTGGGATAGACTGGACCTAGATCAGGTCCGCTGGAAAGCACTAAATGTAATGCCTTCCTGTGGATACAGTCAGCTATTCTGGAGGGTGACACTACCAGAAACAGTCACTGAAGAAGGCCAGAGCAATTCAGTTTGCTGGGGTTTAGGAAGATGCTACATGGAAATGAAGAGTCTGGTAAGGGGGCCAGAAATTATTGCAAAAATCTCTGCTGCTTTTGCACACAAAAGGTTACTTAGGTCTCTTCCCAAAGCACAGTCAGGAATCCCAAGCTCCAAAGCACTGCAGTGAAAAACTTGCAGGCAAGCCAGCCATGAAACTGGGGGCAGAAGCCAAGATTGTTACACATTCCATGTTGCTCCAGTATTATATATCCCTAAATGTGTCTCTCTAATGGGCACTTCTAGCCAGCAAGTCAGCTGCCCTTCTCTTGGTGGTATTTCGTGCTTTGAATAATGAGCAGTAAGGGTTTTGTTGGTCATTTAAATGCCACAGTTCCAAGTGCTGAAACACACTTAGCAGGTTCCGAATGTCTCTGTTTCTGAGCCAAGTGGCATTTTGTCTCGGTTTTGAAAGACAGGTGTCTGCTGAGAGAGGTTGAACCCTCCCTTAGGACAGAGAATGTGACTTCCCCTCCCTCCGAATTATTTTAATTTTGAAATCAAGGGCTTTCAGGCAAAGATATGGGAAAAGGAATAACAGTCCTTTACTAGTATCTATAAACAAGCAATAACAATAATAACATCCATAAATAGAACCAGAAACCAACAGCAGATGACTTTCTCGTGAGGTGTAATCACGATCAAAAAACAGCAGGGGGCGCTGTTGAGCTCCCGGTCGGGCAGGGCAGGTGCGATGACTCCCGAGCGGCTGCAGGGGGCGCTGTGGCGCAGGGTCAGGTCAGCCTCAGGCAGCTGGCAATGGCGGACAGGCTGGAGAGCAGCCAGGCAGCTCAGAGCAGCAAAAAACAGGGTGGCAGAGGCAGGAGTTGACCCCTCCCCGGCCAGCCAGTGAGGCAGCAAGGATTTCTGCAGTCACAGCAGACGCCGCGGTCTCGTGCAGCAGAGGTGGGCAGGCGGCAGAGGCAGCCGGACTCTCCCGGCAACTGCTGTGAGAAAATGCAGCCTGGGGAAGTGTGCACTTCCCAGTGAGAGAAGGGCTGAATCAAAGCTCACCCAGCCAGGAGAAGAAAGAACAGGGCTCAGCTGGATTTCCTCTGGTCGCAGCCAAAAGCAAAGAGCAGCCTCTCCTCTCCATGTCCGAGCCGAGAGAGAGAGTCTCTTCCAACTGCCGGCTCTTCCCTTACCTGCCTCGCCCAAGCACACCTTTTGTCTCTCACAAAAGAGTTGATGGCCCTAATCACCCAGCCATTTGTTGCTTAGTAACAGTGATGGAGAAAAATTCCAAGGCATCCCCCAACCTCCGACACATTTTGAAAAGCATTAAGTTGTCTCCTACAAAAGTTTTGTGTTCCCTCTTTGAGCTTTCTGTACCAGAGCCCACTTTGAATGTATTGCTGTATTGATTTTGGTATTCTGCCACTCTCAAACTTTTCTTCTGGATTTTTCTGTTGAAGCAGTTGCTTATTCAGATGTGTGTTCAGAGGGGAATTGGCTCCACGTGCCACACACTTGGAGGTCACTTCCCTCTGACTCTTCTTCAAGGGCCAGACAGAAAGCTATTTCTCACCACAGGTGTAGAGACAACTGGGAGTGGATGTGAGGTCCCCCAGCTGTTGAATCTTTTTGCTGGCATTCCCCTTCCCCTCCGAAAAATTCTAAAAACATTTGCTACTTTATTAAGAGAAAACATGGCAAGTTTTAGCTTCAAAGACAATTTTTCTAGGGTGATCTGAGTAGGTCAAGTTAAAGGACAGCAGAAAAAATCCAATGCAATGATTATCATAATTAAGAACCAGCATTTGAGGATTAGCATAGCCATGGTCACTAGTCCTAGGTGGACTAATGTGAACAGAAGGGGAACAAGCAGATGCAAGAAAACCACAGCATTCTGATGGCCTGTTTTTGCAGCACAACTTTCTCTGGTCACCAGGTAGAGTGATGAAGTAGCACTCAGTCATGTTTGGAAATAAGTAGAAGCAATGACTGTGGCTGCACAGGCCCTCTCTTGAAAAATTTTTCTTTCCCATGCAAACTATGAAAACAGTAAGATAACGCTTGGGACACCTGCTGTTTTTCCTGATCTGTTTTGATTCAAGGCAGAGTGTGTTTTGGAATTGGGTGTTGTAAGACTTCAGCCAATCACCCCAGGGGGTGAGTGACCACTATCCAATCACCTGATGGGTTCTTACCATATATAAAGGGAAATACAACAATAAACTCGGCTTCTGCTGCTTCTCACTGCACTGGCTCGTGTGCTCCATTCCGGGTAAAACAGCGACAAATGACCACCACATGTGCTCAGAGGATGGACGGCTGAGCTCCTGAGGTTTGTCTCACCTCTGTTATACTGCCTGCCTGCCCACACTCCAAACACCACTTTCTAATTGTAGACATTCAGTTTGAGCCATCTTGGCCTGATTTTTGAGGAACTTGCTCAAGTCAGTGTTAAGGGGGGACTTGCAAAGAGGATCTTCAGCCCTTACCTGCCTGTTTTGAGACCCAGATCTGCATGATACAGTGAAAGGAAAGGGCAGGGTTGCTGACCAGCTGTGCTTCTGACATGCCCTCCCTTTAGCGCAGCGTCTTTCTCAAAAGCCAGTGTGCAAAAAAACGTGCAACACCAAAGACATAGCCCGTTAATCACCAAGAGAAGTACTTTGGGGGTTTTCTGTTTCTGTATCATCATATCTAGAATCCAGCTACAATTTGATATGGTGTGACATGAAGAGTATTTCCCTAGAGTTACTTAGTAAAATGTGGGGGTGTGCTCTTCAGCTCCTCAATGTTAACTCAGAGATTTCAGACTGGTAAATGATCATTTACTTTCACACGTTCTCAGCTGGACCTGAACATGGGCACTTCCAAACACAGCTTTCAGTTTTCAAGTTGGAGACAATATGCTATTATGAGTGGGGCAAGAACAGGGATGAGAACACAGTTTACAGTAAGTCCTGTTGCAGGTGTTACTTCTCATACAAGCTTCACATTTACCAAGGGTGCTACATTTGGCTTATTCAGTCCTGCATTTTTCACTTGTCCCTCCATGCTGTTTGGCTTTAGAGGAAAAGAAACCTGACAGTAACTGGCAGGTAACACAGAGTGCTGAAGTTAATGTGTTTGTGCAGTGTTTCAGAATGCTGCAGCAGGTAGAATGAGAGTTCGTCAAGTCCTGCCTGCAAGTCTGCCCCACTTGCATGAGGAGAACCACCTCTGAAATGATTCAGTAATTTCAAACAGAAGAAAGGAAGATTAAAGGAAACACTTTTGGGCAGAACGCTCTTTCAGTTATTTTCAGCCAAGTCAGCCATGATTCATGCTTGGAATCAAAACCATCAAATATTCAGTAAGAAAAATAGTGAGTGTCTTGTACTGCCTTTTCTCATGGGATTTCATCACAGGCTAAACCAAATAACATCATTATTGTTAATGCTAATGAGGTAGACTGAGTGGCATTTAATTTGTCTTCTCATGAAACAAAGCAAACTTTAAAACTATGGACAGTGTGGTTTTGTGTAGCAGACACACAGGACCTTTAGAGGAAATCACACTGGAGAGAGACTCAACTGCCTATGGGACAGAAGGACCACCCCGGCCAGAGGATCATGTTTTAGAAATCTAACTTTGTGCTGTATGTCCGTAAGGCTGTGTGAGAGGGATGGTCCCTTAACCTCCACTGCGTCATTTGCTGTGCATTTGGTTGGAAATGCTTTCTCTGGAGCTCATTCTACTGAAAATCTTTATTATGCAAAATTCCCCCCTGAAGTTTGTCTCCTCATCAGTCAGGTCCTGAATGCAGATTGCAGTTCTGTCTGCAGAGTTATTGCAGAGTCTTTTCCATTTTAATAAGTGTTGGGTATCCCAAGAGACTGGTAGACAATGGAAATTATACAGCACTTGTCAAACCTGTTGCTGTGCATTCTTTGAAATACCCCAAAATGGAGGCAAGGTGGTAAAAGTTTTCTACTTGCCTTATCTTCATTTTCTTTTGGTACAATTACTGTGTGAGTCACTCACTGTTAAGACTATTTTGAAGGGAAAAGTTGATAATTAGATACATAGCAATAATGAATCACACTTGATGGGAAAATCATTTTCCCCTTCTTTTTGTGACACATTACCCAGTCCATCAATTATTGGAAAAAAAAATATAAATCCCTGCCTCATATAGGAATTTATCATAGCTAGAAATTTCCCATGGGAGAAAAATGGCACAAACACCTTATTGATTTTGTAAGTAGATGAGTTTTCACTGACAGGATAATGATATCAGCTATTGTAGATCTCCGGGGAATTTTCATGACGTTGCTGGCTCTAATTATGAAAATGTTTTCTAGTCTGTTCCAAGAAGCACCTTGCAGTTTCTTCTATGCAAAGAGATCAGCATCTTCGAGACTCTCAAAATAGATTTACTATATCGAGTCAGGCTACCAAGGTTAGGACAGAAATGTCTGGAATAGAAAAGTTCTCCAGAATTAAAAAAAAAGTTTTAAAAAAAAAGTTTTAGTCAATATGCAAAATTTCAGCTGTATTTTCTGATTTTTTTCATTGCTGAGATAATTTTGTTCAATGCATAAATCATGGTGCTCCTCATCTTTGTATGCCTAAGAATGCAACACACAAGCAAGGATGGAAAGTGTAGCACTGCTCCTATCTATTGGTTTAGTGCTCATATCAAATCCTGCCTGGAACAAAAGGAGGCAGAAAAGGAGGCTGCAGGGCAGCTGAGGGTGCTTTGTTCATGTGTCTCTTTTGTCTTAGCATGGGAATAGCTCCTCTGAGAGAGGTTCCTGGATAATGGGAACCCATGGGATATTTTCTCTTTTGTGGAATGCTGGTGAAAACTCTGCATGATTTGTCTCTAGAGTAGATTAGCCTTTGTTATCTGTGGCATTGGAATTAATCACTGTGGCAAACTTCTGGTCTACGGTATTCTTTAGACAGCTTATGAACCAACATGAAAAAGATTTAACGGTGCAGTTACCTCCCTGAGCGTTGCATGAAAGAAGAGAGCAAAACATGCCCATTCCATTGAGAGAGCTATACTGATCTTGTACTTGGAACTAAAGCCTTTAATTTTCTTAAATGACTCTAGATAATGAGGTTTAGTAATTGGCTTTTGTTTTAATACAGCTTTGAAAGGCTAAACCACATAAATCTCTGTAATGCATCAGAATAATCAAGTTAAGGTAACAGGTATGTTTAACTTTGCAAAGAGTGCGTGTCCAAACTAGATAAAGATCTGTCGGTTCAGTTACGTGAACGATTAGTTGATGTTAAGAGTAATTTTAAAATAGAATTTCTTTGAACACTTTGGGGTGCAGAGTGGAAAATAAGGTATTTTGTTGCAGTACTTAGGAATCGTTTTGCAATGAAATACATTGTTATGGATTTTTGGTAGAGCCCAATTGCTGTGCACCTTAAATTGAAGACCTAAAAGTCTTAAAAACATCTACCTGATAAACTGTACAACAGCTGTACTCTTGCTCTACTTCAGCTTTCTCTTAAAAGTGGGTATCTAAGAGAAGGTAGAAGATGTCTGTGTATGGTGATATTCTGCAGTCCCCTGAGAGACCACTGGGGAGTCTGTCCTCATTTGGCTGTTGTATCACATCAGGATTTCCTTTGCTTTTTTGTTGGGGAATTCGGTGATACACATGCTGGTATGTGTGTGATTAGAAAAGGAAAACACAAGCTAACTGTGAAGGTGCTCTCTCCCTGTTTCTGCCTACAAAGACACCCATTAGAAATCTGAGAGAGCAGTTCCTCATTCAGTGCAACACTGAAATAAAAATTAAGAAAAGGACTCATATGATTCTTGAAACTTTAAAATCTGCAGGGGAGATGTGTATAATGACGGTGTTTCAAATCAATTTGCAAGCAACCTGATTTTAGAAGAATTGAAGTTGAAAATGTTGCAAGAGAATTTGACTACCAACCAGGCAACAACATGATTTTACACATCCATATCTCTAAAAATCCAAGTATTAATATCTCTATTCAACACATCATTGCTTATCCTTGATGTCTCATTCTTATTTGACCCAGTCTTACTTTCCACTTGAACAGTATTAATACCACGAGTCTGCTTTTAGCATTAGGACATTGTGATGGTCATAAAGAAATCCACAGTAGTTCAATCTCTGATAGCTAATGGCTACAAGGGCCCAGGAAGGGGTTTCTCCCTTATTTTCTTCAAATGGAAATGCTGTGGGGTTTTCATTGGTTTGTTTGGTTTGGGTTTTTTGGGGGGGAGTGGAGGGATGAGTGGATTTTTTTAGACAGGGTTTTTGCTGCCAACTGTTAAATCTTAGTGTTCATGCAGCACGCTCTGCAATTAACAGGAGCTGTGTAATTAACTCTTGTCACCACTGCATTGTGAAAGCAAGAGCAAATGTCCCTGTCCTTTGGCAGGGGAAACTATGTGACAGAAAATTTGCATTATAATAGCAGCTTGCACTGGGAAAAGTTGATCTTCTTTTCTCCATACTTTTACTCTCCCCAAATCCACAAGGTGGGGAGTTCATGATCTTAGACAAATGGAACAGCAAAATACTGTGCTTGAGTCTAGCTACACAAAGTTGACTTTAGTATTTAAATTCCCAAGACAGAATGTTTTCTTGGTGTCGATATAGTTATAGTGAGTCCTCTGCCTGTATGTCCAGCCTGTCTGTTCCTGAGGCATAGTGTAGCAGTTGACCTTAGCAGAACATTCTGGGAGAATATAGCTGGGAGTGGAATCTTTAGTAGCATCTTTTGTTAAGGGTTTAATAGTTTCTGAGAGAAGGCTGTGGAGTATATTTGATAGCAAGGAATAACTTGTGGACAGCATCTCTTCCTAAATGACCAAAACCATTAGTGTTGGCAGCCTTACTTCTCTCAGTGAAAAGGTACTTCTGACATGCAAAGCATCTTTTGCTGAAGAAAAAATAGGCTTTGTTTACATTCATATTGCCTGTGTAATTTCTTGTGTCTTTCTTGCTTTTACCATTCTTGTCTCAATCATCTTCTTTCTATGTATGACAATTTTTATTGCCATTCCATTTTTAATTTTTTTTTAACTTATCTCTGTATTTTACTAGTCTATCTCTAATCTGGTTTTCTTTTCTTTTTCCTTTCCCAAGTCACAATAGGGTGTTAAGTGCTTTTTTGCCTTACAGATCTGGTTTCCTTGATGCACCTGTATGCCCTTCTGCCCTCAGCTCTGAGATTGTTCTTATCTCTTACCAGTTACATTTCCTTGTATACTATTCTCAGTGGGGATGAGCAAGCTTAATGTAACAGGCTGAATGATTAATGCACTGTGAAGGACACAGTATATTCATCTAAGTCCCAAAAGCTCCAGAGCCAGCACAGACTAATTCCTGCTAGGAGTGAGACAAGAGTTTTGATCAATCCAATAACTTTAGGACATCATAACATGTATATAGACTTGCTGTTGAAAAGCAAGCCAGCACAGATCATTGTGTCACTTTGACCTTCAGATATTCAACGTTAGCATGTTGGGAAGAATTATTAAATTGAATTTGTTTGAAGCCCTTAGGCAGAGTTTTTTGGGAAAAGATGGACTGAATTTAAAATTAAAAACTGTTTCAGTTTTCTGTTCTGGATATAATTCGCTCAGTGGACCACTGGGTCACAAAGTAGAGAGAATGTTATGGTTGCCATCTTAAAACTTTATTTTTCAGTTATAAATAGAAGAACTTGAAAGTTTTTGACATGTAACTGGTCCTGTATTTACTACCCTTCACTGTTTCTTCTCTTTGGGCTGTGAATTGTGTCCTAAAGCCTCTCCCATCATACCGAGTTTTTCTCCAGAAGACTGTCCCTACTCACGCTCCCTTTTTATTGTTGTTATTCTGTTGAAAGGGAAAGCCTGCATTTAAGATGTGGAAACATGGAAGAGAGAGTGTGGTAGTCTTCAGTCCGGAAAGTTTTATTTTACTGATTTGAAATATCTGTAAGGGCAGAACTTTGTTTATGCACAACTGTGTAGTTAATCAGCGTTGAAGTAATAAGAGGGTTTTGGCACATCACCATCTTCTCTCACCTGGGTTCTGATCCATCAGTCACTGAGAGCAGCAGAGTCCCTGCCATTGGTGCAGGCTCCAGGCATCTGAATGTGATTCTCATGCAGTCTCATGCCTTAAGGAGAGGACTGCGTGGTTGAACAAAGTCAGTAGGCATCTGAATTTCTTTGGGCACAACATAAGACACCAGCTGTTTCTGCCTGGAATGGCCACATGTTTGTTTACAAGTGAGAATTTTTTTCAAGTTTTGAAAACAGATTTAGACTAAAGGCCTTACGGAATGAAGCTGCATAGCATCTGCAACAAGTAAATGGAAAATCTCTCTGCAGCATTATGAAACTTTTGAATGCTTACTTCTTCTTTGGTAATTTCTTTAAGAAGTCAGAAGAAGTTAAAAAAAACCTTGGTAGCTTCCCAAGAAAACCTTGGTAATTGGTAAAAATTGTTTTGTTTTTCTGAGACAATACTCTGTGCTAGCTTTAAATCTGATGGGGTTCGTATTTATATTTGGGGTTTGTATTTATATTTAGTTGGAGACCACTGTAGTATATAATGCATAATTCAGCCTGACCCTAGTGTGTTTTCCCAAAAGTATGTTATAGTTAACATTCTTACGAGGGAGGGGTGGAGAGTTCAGAAAGTTTATGTGAAAACAGTTCCGTTAATGTCAAGTTTCGTACTCAGAGAGGGAAAGTTTATACATTTAGTAAAAGAAATTTATTGAACGTAATTTTGCCATCTTTGCTGACACTTCGGTAGAAGAGTTCTTCATTGCTGCAAGAACTTTGAATTAGAAGCTTCATTAATCCAAGCAGAGGCCCCTGTGAAATAAGCCTGTCACTGCTCTATCTTCTGTACCATGTTTGAACAGCAGCCTGAATGGATGGTTGCCATGAAAAGAAATTGAATTGCTCTGTCAGAGGTCTCCAACGATAGGTTTCTTAGTTTGTCACCTTTCTAAGGGATTTGGGGCTCTTGGCACTGGTGTTAAAAGAGTTTGTATCAGTCTGTATTCCAAGCAAATATTATAGAGGACAGAGGCAGAAAGTGCAGCAAAATTTCTTAGTGACATAGGTATTATAGCCATGATGACTTATGGACTGGTAATGCACTGGAAGGGCTCTGTGACTATAAGCCTTTATATGTTTCCTGGAAGTTTGTTCTTACAAAAGTCACTGCTGTACCAAAAAACCTTGTCTCACTTTGGAGTGCAGAGATATTGACACAAAAAGAGCTGTGCCTTCATGTGCATTTCAGTTTATTTGGATTGTTCATGTTTGAACTTTAATTCTAGTTCTCCAGTGCATATTTTTATTTATTTATATATATTATTTATATCTATTATTAATTTATTTATGTATAATAGAAAATTTTATTTAACAAAGCTATCGATACATATATAATTTTACCTGCATTTTGAGATAACATTCTGTTGGGGATATTATTTTTCCTCTTAGAAGTGCCATAAATGGTTCAGTCCTGTCTTTGCTTGGTCTGTTTGTGTATATGATTTATGTTACACTACTGTTAAATTTTTATTTGCACCTTACTGTACACTTAAATCATCTCACATTCAGAAACAGGTAATGGGGCTGTCATTTCAGTAGATGTGCATGTGGGAATAGCTGGTAGTTTGCAGTGCTCCCTCCCCTAGTGGCCTTCTAATGTAATTAACTTAAGCAGCAGTTCATCTGATACTCTCAGCAGTTTAACCCTAGTGTTCCCCTCCTACTGTGGTTCCTCACATGCTTGAAATCTGAATGCCTCAAGACCTTGAATAAATTTATAAAGCAACAGTGTGTTTTATCATCTGGAGCGATACATTTTACATGATTCGAGGATTTTGTTGCTTGAAAAATACCTGGTTTTACCTCTCTTGTTTATTCACAGGTTCAGAATTAACCACATGTTTTGGAAATTAATAACATATATAATAGGAATGAAATGGCACCAGCTTTCAGGAACCTTTCAATCACCTCTTTTGATTTGTCTCAACTGGGAATGTTAGATATGACTTGTGTGCTTTTTTAAATTGTCTGCCATGAATTGAATAGGATGTGAATTCGTCTCTGTAAGCATGCACAGTTAACAATGAAATAACAGCCCTTCCCTACATAGTATACAGAAGGATGGAATGATTTACCAGTGTAACTTAGGTACTTTTGAAAATGTAAATATGCCTTATTCTGGATGTCTCAAGTATTATTAAAATGAAAGCAATAAAGAGAAGGGAAGAAAGAGGGGTGTGGGTGTTTGTAAGGCCAGGAGCGTCTGATAAGTAGACATGTTTGGCTTGTTTAGACAGAATTTGTAGGTCATGCTAGTTTTCTTTAAAAAAATACAAAACAAGCTGTACTAACACACCTAAAAGAGATCATACACTGTCAAAAGCCCATGCAAATAATTGGGATTTGACACTAATTTCAAAGGAGTTGCCACTGTCGGAACATCAGGAAAGTTTTTTTCTCTAGATACTCATTACTTGCTCTTTTTAAATCCTACCGATTTACAGAGAAGAGATGATATTCCAAACTGAATAGCTGCACCATCTTCCCTTTGTCAGTTATTCTATCCCTAGAAATTATTAGGCATACACTGGCATTCAGAAGAAAGGACATACAGTACTACCTTTTGCTGGTGATTCTACTTGGCTTCTTTATTCTGCAGTCATCTGCTATTGTCTTCAGCTCTCATTTCTCAGAAATCTCTCTGCTCCTCAATCTCGCTACATCATCAAATGAAAATAGATAAGAAAAATACTGGTATCCAGATTTAGGCAGAGGGACATGTAGCATTACCTAATGGCTCTAGTTTTCTGCAACACTCAGGAACTCTGATTCCACTGCAGGATGGAGATAATTGGATATGATAGTGATTTCTTCAGTGTCAGAATGCTGACTGTAAAGAAATGCTCCCTTTTGGATAATGATATGTATCACAGTGCAAAAGTGGATTGATTTTTACTTTCAGGTTTAATTTTTAAGAGAACTAGGCCTTGATGTAGTTTCCACTGAAGCAATGATTGAATTTCATTGACTTCAGAATAAAAATAGTTGGACCACACATGCTTACTTTTACTGTTTTGGACATATGTTTCTTTTTAGAAAGTGTTTGCTTTTGTTAATGATGTTTATGGAGACTAAGGGACTGGGAGAGTAGCTAATAATTGGCTAAAGGTGATAGTGTTCACGATGAAATAGAAGATTCTTATATTCAATGAGTGGGAAAAAGAATGGCAAAAGGATTAGAGAGATACAGCTCAGATAAACAGCTCTGGTCATTGACTGCTCTTGTATTAAATCTACTGAGTTATTCTAGTTAGCTGGGAGTCTGCCCCATACAATCTAAAAGCATCCAGCATACTATCTGTAGACCTTGCCAATTCCTGTGACTAAGCTGTAAAAGTGAAGAATTGCAACAGTCTATAGTAAAGAGGATAAAGGAGCACCAGTGTATATGCAGGCAAAGCAGAAAGCAGTACACTGGTGGAAATTACAGATAAATAAAATCTGATCTCCAGTCATGTCTGAGGGTTTCTCTGTAAACCAGTATACATTGTTTGTAAAAGAATGGTGACAGTGGAAAGCTCACAGCATTTCCTGCAAGCCTGATTCATTCTACACCACTGATGAGGTCCATAGAGCTAATTTGTTAAGAGGGCTCTTCCAAGTGGGGATGCATTTCCCAAAGAAAATTTTGTAGATGGCAGTCAGTAGTAATATCTAAAGCAAATAGACTATATTCTTATTCAATGGAAATGCTTATGTGGAATCTTCACAGTACACTTGATGGCTCACAATTTTGGAAATCAAATTACCTGCAGGTTAATGGGAAATTTTAATAGGAAAAATTCCAGTATTCCACGAGCTGTGAAGCTGTGGGGGGAGAGTGGAAGAGAAAGCTCCTCTGTACAGTCTCTTGCTGCCTGGCTTTTCATGTTATTGTTGGCACTGCAGCAGCACTGTGTTACAAGGTGGAACATGGGCATCTATATCCCATCATAGCATATTCTCTCCCAGGAATATCCTGACCAAAGCAAAGGAAGTAGTTTCACTGGCAGTCTGAAATTTCCCCAGTGGCATAGTTAGAGTATGTCTCTGGCTTACATTTGCATTCCAGAACAAGGAATGTTTCTTCTAAAAGACTTGTGGTAGTTGGTACAAGCCAAAGCTATTTCAGTCTCTCAGTTCCCATTCCTACTTGGAAGG
Source organism: Climacteris rufus (assembly GCA_013398175.1). Taxonomy (NCBI): domain Eukaryota; kingdom Metazoa; phylum Chordata; class Aves; order Passeriformes; family Climacteridae; genus Climacteris; species Climacteris rufus. The sequence goes on along the minus strand of VZRZ01006731.1, from coordinate 470,598 downwards.
GAAGGGAAGGGAAGGGAAGGGAAGGGAAGG
>VZRZ01006731.1:411345-470507 GCA_013398175.1 Climacteris rufus | reverse complement strand
GAAGGGAAGGGAAGGGAAGGGAAGGGAAGGGAAGGGAAGGGAAGGGAAGATTGGGACAGGGTATCTGCATTGCACACAGCAATATTGAGGATGTAATGCTGATTTACACCAGCCAAGAATCTGGCATCCAGCTCATTTGTGAAAGAAAATGTACAATGGGAATAAAATCCACCAGAGTAGTTCTTTACTATGTCAGCTTGGTGCGTAATACCACTCCAGTGGACTAGGAAAGGACAGTTCCATTTTAACACTTTATGGCTTCTTAAAAAAAAAACAAAAAAACACAGAAGATATGCAGCCAAAACCCAAACAAAGAAGCTGAATTGCAGGGCTTCAGTCTCTTTTAGTGATGCATTTCTGGAAAACAGTTTTGTTTTACTGCTCATGGAAAGTGAATCATATGTTTGATGATTTGTATCCTGCTGTTGTTGCCTTCTCTTCATTTTTTGGCTTAATTTTATTTAATTTCTGTTAGGTGTTATTTTTAAAGGGAACAAAATGAACCAAGGGCCTCACACCTATATATCCAGGTCTTTTATCAATGTTTTTAATGACCAGTAGTCTGCTACAAGTCTTTTAAATTTACCTGCTAACTATTGTCAGTTCCCTGCCCAGTCCTGGATATATGTACATATACAAATACGTATGTGTGTATATGCATAAATGTATATATGTATGAGAAATACTTTGGCCCTGGTTAAGGATGATACCAGTGATGCCTATTTTTGTGGGCTGGCAGAAGACAGAAACTGGAGACACGATTATGAGGGGAAAGGGGAAAACAATATACCTTTATTCACAAACAAACCAGGGGGGTTGGGCAGCTTCCCCCTGTGCTGGCAAACCAAAGGTTTCCAGTGTCTCCCTTGATGTCCAAGGGCGTCCCCCTGCCCAGGCCATGTGTTCCCGTGTTTATAGTAAGCCTTACAATTCAATATAGTTGACAGAAATCTCGCAATTAGAGCAGGGGTGCACTTACATGTAAGATGGCTACTGGGTGCTCTACAACTTTCATGTTTCAACCATTATAGGGATAAAATGTTCTTTTCTCGGGGACAATAAAGGATGACATGGGGGTAACGTTCTTGTTGTGACTAGAATAACTAGAATGGACTAGGGTATGGGTCTTCTATTATTTACAAGTTCTATAAACATTAGCAGTGGAAAATTACAGGGGTTTCTACATAGGGAATTAGAAAAGCAAAATAAAAAGGCAAAATCCATTTTGGCATCACCAGTAGGTTTTTTTTGCAAAAGGTATTCTAACCCTTAATGTAGTTTAATATGGAGTATTTTCATTTGTGGAAGATAGAAGTGATGGGAAATTGGGTTTCCTTTAAACATCTAGAATTTAGTAGAACTCCAGTTCTCTCTAGTAGCTTCTGTAGAGTGATAAAAAAATCTAGAACATTTTATTCTCTTAAGGCCAGCCATAGGGATTTTCTATGGGAGATGAACATGACTACCTGGTGATTGTCTCAGAAGCCTTCAGGATGGGTTATGACTTCAGATTTCCAGAAGCCCACACAGATGGAATTGCCATTTCTTGCAGCTTATCTGACTTGGCTTCTGCCTTAGATTTCAGATAGTCTGGACAGCTATCATTATTTTCACCCTTTACTAACAGAAAGCCAGTTAGTTTTTTTCTAATAATCTATTCACTGTTGTCATACTGAGTGGTTCACCAACTTCAGAGCAGTAGAATGAGTTAGGAAAATGCTATTATTTCCATCTGTGTAAGTGAGGAACCAAAGTAGTGAGAAGAAAAAAACTAAAAAAAAAAATAAAGATCTAGAGGATGTTGAGACAATGTGCAATGTAGGACTTTGAGATAGATTCCTAAGATTTCTAACTGCAATGGAGTAGCAAAGGCATATAATTAAATGTCTTCCATGTATCGTGGGGAATCCTAAACTCTGGGTCAGTGGAGCACTGACTGAAATAGCAAAGTCCCAGACTTGTATGCAACTGTTTTCCAATGTCTTGTGGTTGACTTTGTTGTGAAAACAAAATTCTGCCTATGGCAGTCTAATGCTCTGCTTTATCACATGTTAGGCAGATGGAACAGGATGTTATTTTAACTGTCTTTTTTATTAAAGTTAAGGTAATAACTTATCTGCAGTTGGGAGGAGGAAGGGACGTGGAGAACGTCCTGCTCTTGTACTCATGGTTTCCTCTCTTTTCTTTTTCAGTGAGCATGTTTTTGAACACATTAACCCCCAAGTTCTATGTTGCCCTGACAGGCACATCCTCATTAATCTCGGGACTTATTTTGGTAAGTACTAAATGTATTAATATCATTTTACAATTTGATTTCAATATCCAGTATGGTATTTCGGGCTTTATGCATATAAATAGGTATCTTTTTTCTTCCATAAACTTATACTTCTGCAGCACCAAAAATTTGTCTTTATTTGTATATCTCTTTCTGTGGGAATGAAAAAAAAAAACCACAAAAAGATGTCTTGGTGCTCTGTCTTTGAAGAAAAAAAGTCTTATAAAAGTCTTAAAAAGAATAATGTGACCCACTAATAATCCTATAGTAATTCATAACAAGTGTTTGCGCATTAAGTGCTTCCCTCAACAAGTACTGCAGAAATGAAAAAGGCCAGTAAAAGGAAGAGGAGGAGAGGTACCAACTATCTCATCTTAGCATGGTCCTTTCAAAAAGTTACAGCAGGACTTACTAGAAAAACACCAGTTCTGGTGCCAAGATTCCAAGAGATAATTATTTCAAATCTTCTAGAATCTTTCCCAGTACATATCTGCCTATTTGCTTAAATGTCTGTAGAGTATTTTTGAACCATTTAAAAAACCCTCCTCCCATATGTAATCCCTGAGGGTTTCTTTGTGCAAATTGATGCAGTGGAGTGACTCATAATCATCACCAGTAGCAGGAGTCTAATGCAGGAGTCTAAAGCAGAGCATTTGCTCTGAATTTTGTTAAGTCTTCATAGAAACAAATAGCGATTAAAAATATAATAATTAATAAGGTGTACATATATATTACTATATGCAGTCTGTTCTTGTTTCCTCATTGCTGAGAGTTGGATTACTGCTACCACAAATGGGTAGTGTAGCATAACATAGCACAGAACAGGACAGAATAGAATAGAATGATCGTCTACTCCAGCTGTTTGATGACTTCATGGCTAACCAAAAGTTAAAACATGTTATTGAGGGTATTCTGCAAATAACTCTTAAGCACTGACAGTCTTGGGGTATCCACCACCTCTCTAGGAAGCCTCTTTCAGTGTTTGACCACTTTCTCAGTAAAGAAATTCTTCCTAATGTCCAGTCTGATCCTCCCCTGTCCCAGCTTTGGAGCACTCCCATGTGACCTGTGTCTGGATACGCAGGAGAAGAGATCAGCCCCTTCCTCTCCGCTTCCCCTCCTCAGGGACTGATTGCCTTTGTTTCAGTCTTGTTTGTTCAATCAGTCTTAAATCTTCTGTCTCAAAACAAGCTGTACACTTTTAAAATCTGCTGGGTACAAGCTGCAGACCTTCCCTCACTGTACCAAACTAGACATATAACTGGGGGATCAGTGAGACCAAGTGTAAGCTATTGTAGCATTAAATGGAAAGAGGAAAGAGAGAGAAACATGGCTAGAGGCTGGTTCACATCACCTCAGATCTACTAATCACAGAGAAACCTGAAAGGAACTAGGGTCCTAACTAGGATCCTAAACACTATCAGTTTGGTTTGGGAAATCCACACCTCTCACTTCCACAGTGCCTGTAGCTGATATACATAAACAAATGGCATCCTTGACTAATTAATGCCTTCTCATCACTTAGATGATTTCAGGTATAAAGCAGCAGGTGCACTGCTGCTGTGCCTTGCTCTGAGTTTCCTCATAGCAGAAGGCAATTACCTAATGTCTGTACCTTGGGTGTTCATCAGTCTTGTATGGATTGAGCCCCAAAGCACATGACAGAGCTCTAGAGAGATCAACAGATCAGAATATGAGCAGGAGCCAGAAGTGTAAGACTTGGATTGAGTTCAGCACTCTGCCTGCATTGCCACACATTCATGTCAGACTACACAGCATAATCTGTTCTAAAGGATTCTTAGTCCTGTTAATGGTATGAAGTTAAATTATTTTATAAAATAAACATTATCTTGTCAAATCTACATCACTGGGGTACTTTTTAGACTAGAGGTACTATTACTGCTTGGAATTTTCCACCATATGGGCTGGCAGATTTCTTTCCATTATCAGTTGGCTGCAGTTCCTAATCAGAAGGAGAAATCACAGCACTGCAGGTTATGAAATGATGGAAAATTCCATTATTTCATAAGTGTTGTAACTGATGGGAAAGTGATTCCTTTTCCTAACCCACCTTTGGGTCATGAAATGATGACTGCAAAGTTCAGCTTTGGGCAATTGCATACTACATGATTCCTTTGCAAAACACTACACTCCTGTCTTATTTTGTCTCTTATTTTGTTTAAATTCTTCAGGTAAAATTCTGGCCTTGCTGTAAGCAATATGACTTAATTGAAGTAAGGATTTTGGACCTTTTTTCTTACAGCTCAGAACTGTACAGAAAATACTTTTCTATATCAAGCATTTTCCTTAACAATTACTTGACTACAGCACACACTTTAAAATTAAAAATGTATCATATATTCATATCATACAGTGATGCCTGAACTGTTGTAGGCATCAAGAAAGAGGAACAATATTTAGTTTACAGTTGCATTAGAAATACTGTATTGGAAACTTGGTTCCACCACAGTTACTTTTAATCCAGTAAAATACAGTGTTTGGTCTCACAGAATACAATGAGCTGCATTGTATTCAGTGTCTGGGAGGCTGAGGTTTTCCACAGGTAGGGTAATAAAACTGTCATGAAACACACCTGACCTCCAGTAAATACAGTGAACTGGAACTATGTAAATGCCACTGAGATTTCTAAATAAAGCAAGCCACATATTTAATGTACAGTTACCACCAGAGTGAAAGTTGGTCAGCAAGCATGGGAGGCACTTGTACTGCAAACTGATAGAGTCTCAGTTCTAAGAAAGCACAGGAATGAAGTGAACCTCAGACTTAAATCTCCACCAAGAATGCCTCATTATTCTACTTCAGAGCTTGGGACAGTAATACGTATTTTTAGCTACACAATGAGAAACATTCTGCTCAGTAAAGAAATTCTTTCTTTCCCAATACCATCTTTACCAAGATGCAAGACTTAGAAAGCCAGCCTACAGAGGTAGAGCATGAGTTCTGTGTCTACACACTGCCTAGCACTGAGCAGCTAGGCTGTCTGCTACTACCCAAGTATGTGTATAGTAGGTCAGAGCTTTTTGTGTATAGTATCTCATAGCCTTTTGTAGTCAATGGTACTAGTACAGGGAATCTGAGAGAGGACCTGAGTAACACAGAAGGACTTGTCTTATTTTCTGTAGATAGTAAATTATCTTCTGCTTGTTTGTTACCTTTGTGTAGTCTGTTGCAGAGGGGCAGAAAGGTGACTGAGTTCTGGATGTTGCCACAGACTCTGTGGAAGTCTAACAATTGTGCAGGGACAGTCTTCAAGGGCTGAAAAGCAATACATGGCAACGGTTCAAATTTTCTGCTCTGCTCAGAGAAGGCTCAGAGGTCAGGAAGGGCAGAATCATTGCAGGGAGCTTCTAAGAAACTGGAAACCCTTGCCAAGGAGCAGATGAGAGAGGAAGGATCTGTTGGAAGGCAGGCTATAACCCAGTCCCCAGGCAAGCAAAAGGTACCGTAACTGGCTGGGGTCTACACAGTGTTGAGAGAAGTACTATACTTAGTCCAGGGAATATATTATATTCTTTCCCATTTCTGTATTTCCAGAGGTTGATGAAATAAATAGGTATTTATTTTGAATAAGCTGCCCATTAGCACTTCATGTATCTTCTCCTGCTGACTCTTTGAGTCAAGTGGGGGTTTGGTAACCAGGAGCAGAGTCTAAGAGGATGCTGAATGGGTGTATTTAATCCAGAAGGAATGGGGATGCATATCCTTCAAGGCTCTCATTACGGACACTGAGCATGGTCAGAGGCATACTATTTCCAAGATCCAAGATGGGCAGGACCAGAGGATCTGCTGGAGTCACTGGCTACCCCTAAGAGCTAAATAAAACAGGCCAGGGACTTTCTTTGTCGAAAGGCAAAGCATTGTATAGTTACACTCATATGGATAAACATTCTTGCCTCCCAAAACATGGATGATCTTTTATGCACTGTCTCCTGAAAACAGCCCCTGGGCTCTAATACCCCTAGAACATGTGCAGTCATTGCCTGGGAGTTGACACAGGCCAGGCAGTGTGCTAGCAAACAAACAGCATGGATTACTTGAGTCGAACCTGTGCCATGATCCCTTTTATTTATAAAACAGGCTTAACCATGGAATCAAGTTCTGCTATCACTATGTTGTTCCTCCAGAGAGTAAGTTTCATTTAAATCCATTAGATCAATTGTTACCACCACTGCTGTTAGAAGAATACTCCAGATCTACACCTCTGCGACCCAAAAGTCTCATTCCAAGAAAGAGAAATCTGAGCTGGGAAGTTGCCAAAAAACAAAATCCTTCACTGCTTCTGTTGAAGACTCCATGCACATACACTAGGAGGGGATGACAGAGAGTGTTTGCTCTAAGAGAGGATGCCTGTCTCAGATATGATACACAGAAAAGCACAATTCAAATCATTGATAGACATCACTCCTTGGTTCAATGAGAACCACCACCAAAACTATCCTTTGTGAATTGATGCCTTTATAATGGAATATCTGTTCTGAAAAACCAGGCAGGAAGGTCAGATAAGATAACCAAGTGATGCAGAATAGATTTGTTGCTACAGAGATAAATAAAATTATCTGGGATTGTTTGTATAGGACAGCAGAGATAAGAAAGAGAATGCCTATAATGTTTTCAATGCACAGGGGAAGAGAAGTGCAGTAAGAAGACAACATTTCCAAAATCAAATATTCTTACATTAAGCAATACCTATACCAGATTAAAAAATAAAAATTCTGGTTTGCATTTCTAAACACACAAAACTGGAAATGTTCAGAACAGGGTTTTAACTTGGCCATTGTGAACATGATGGTCTTGAAAATCCCTTGAGGGTTTGGAGATTTTTGACCTGTTGCAATTTGAAAGCACAGGCACCAACTAGAAAGAGCCCCCAAAAGTTTGCCACTGCTGTGAAGGGGAGATGTCTGAAGATGAGCTCCCCTCCCACTGTATGTATATGAAAGAAATGAGGTGGCTTTTTCTTTAAGAAGTGGTGCAGAAATTGCCTTTCTGATTAATTTCCTCTCTAATTCAGATCCTTGTCAATGGGTAATTAATCCTTCTAGCCAGCTGTTATTCTGTCAGATGATCTCTCATCTGATGAACTGTCAAAAGGCTTCACATACTTTCAAACTGGATGATGCAGTTAGAAGTCAAATTTTACTTACAGAAATCAGGTTTCAAACCAGATGACACTGTCTGAGAAAGGTGCAAAAATATTGCAAAGAGAATTTATTGATTTAAGTACCAGATTACCTTCTCATACATGCTGAACAAATCACTCCAAGTAAAGGCTGATGATGATGATGACAATGATTTATGGCTTTAATTTGTAAGAGTCTGTATGCATTGAGATCTGACTGATGTTTCCTGGCATTGGATTCACTCAACATTGCAAGTATTTTTTGAAGCTGCCTTAAATGATTTATGAGTTTTAATGCCATTTTTTAAAGTAATTAATGTATTTGTAAGTCTAGGGAGGCAGACCTACAGTTGTGTCACATGTTTTAGCAAGTTTCTGTCACTCAGCTGAACTGTAGCAGTGACCACTGCTTATACATATATTTATATATATATATATACACACATTATTTGTGATTGTCCCCTCAGTTTCATTGAAATTCAGTGTGACAGCTTTTCAGCTGGTACACATTTCTGCAGGACAAGTGGGCTCAAGTGTGCTTTTGTGCCGCTCACTCCCTGTCTGGGTTTTACTGAGCTCATCTAAAAGCTGAGCATGATTGAAATAATGAGCAGGAATTTATTAGCAGATTTTGGAAAACCTTTTTTTTTCCCTTCTCTTAGAGAAAGTAGGAAGCTGATTAGATACAGTCTGAGTTTTGCACAGCCGGTCTGGCAGCTGTACTTGAGTCCCTGATGTACATTACAGTGGAAGTCTTACTGAGTGTCCCTTGCCTGAGTGCAAGACTATAATCTTTCATTCCTAACACCCACTCCCTCTGAGACCTTGGGCAGGTAGAACTGTGGCTTTTGTGCCATGATCTGTTCAAATTTCAAAGTTTTCAAAGACAGAACAGAAACAGATGTTCACAGCAGATCTGTGACTGTATCTTAAGGCACAGCCTTCCTCTTGTGGTCAGCCACATGCCTATGATGCTCTCTTAAATGATAAGATTTAAACTTTAACGCCTTTAGAAAGTGTGGGGTGCCAAAGTGTGGTGTGCCTAAAAGTGTGAGAATAGCTAAACCCAAAGCTGACTGACCTGTGCCAGCGTTCTGTCTGCCATCTCCAGCATTCAGAGGCAGAGGTGCATGCCAGGGAAAGCATCAGCAGTGTGGAGCAAGTGCTCAGTGACACTGCATCCGCATTCTGTCCTTGGCACTTCTCATTCCCACCTGGGTGCTGCTGCAGGCACATGCCAGTGGAACAAGGACAGTGCCAAATGCACCTCAGAGTCTGTGTGAGGAGGAACTGTCCACATTGTGTGGGGTTTTGGTGACTTGGGTGGAAGAGAGTTCACAAAGATCTGAATTTGTTAATGCTCTGGTTTCTCTGTGACCATCTGTTTATCTTTGCAAGTGCTGTGGCCTTTTCATGTTCTCATAGTCCTTCTGTCTTCTCCTCATCAGACTCCTGCATTCTTTCTTGTTGATGTCTCCCAGAAATGCCATTTGATTGTTTTGAGAACTGAGTGATCTCCAGAGCTGCCACACAATCTTGTGTGAACTCGTCTCAAGTAGCCACCAGCTTCATTCCCATTCATTCCTGTGCAGCTACGGTCCCCTTCCTCCATATTAATCCTCTAGATGCTTTAACAGCACATCTGAATTTAGGGGAAGCCCCAGTGCAGAATGCATTGGGAGCATCTTTTGGAGAGGAACATTTTCTTTCTATGCCAGAAAATTTATTTTCTGTTTTTCCCCTCCTTTAAAGGGAACAGGGGAAAAAGTATGTCCTGTCTACAGACAATCCTATGGAGACAAGTCATTTCAACTGTATATATAAGGAGGTCAAGAGAACTGAAAAATCAAAAAACATTGTGGGAGAGAGAGTGTGAAACCCAGCCTGAACCTCTCTGGAGCAGGTGGACCCATAAGAGGCCTTCCAGAGCCTGCTGTCTCTTGGTTGACCCACCAGAACCTGCCCAACAGCACACTGCTAGTGTCAAAGATGTGAACACAATCCTTTCCCTAATTCCTGGCTGTGCCTAGTAGGAAGAGATTTTGTCAAAGCTTTCAGTACTGGTGTAACACATGGAGATACCAAGGAAAATGGAAAGGGCAGAGACTGTTCACAACTTTTAGTGCAATCAGTATTACAAAGTCTTGCCAAATTTCTCAAAACCTCTTAGATTTGCTTTTGTTTCACATGGTATATAGATGTTTGGTTGACAATTCAAGTGCAGTTTATCTATTCATTATAAGCATGTGGTTTTACAGTTTTTACAGTCTAAAACTTTTCCATATTTATATGAAGTAGTCTTCACAATTTTTAGTGCAATCAGTATTACAAAGTCTTGCCAAATTTCTCAAAACCTCTTAGATTTGCTTTTGTTTCATGTGGTATGTAGATGTTTGGTTGACAATTCAAGTGCAGTTTATCTATTCATTATAAGCATGTGTTTCTTTACGTTTTTTACAGTCTAAAGCTTTTCCATATTTATATGAAAGAGTCTTCATTTTCAGATTTATGTGGTTTCCTGAAATATGTGTATTCTTACTGAGTAACATTTTTTGGTGAAAATGCCACAGATATATATTTATGTGTATAATTTCAATTACAAGGTGTTCTCTTAGGCTGTGAAATTATTTTCCAAGTAGAGCTTTCTAAATATGTTTTCTGATTTGCTAGCCGAACCAGAAGCCTGAAAATAAAATTAATTCAGAATCAGCCCAGGTCAGCCAAAAAAAAATCAAACATAGTTCAGCTAGGGGAAAAAAAATCACAAAAGGAATAGGATTCAGCTTCCTGGAGTTTGTTTGGCATTTTTAACTTTTTTTTTTTTTTTTAATTAAACTCAGTGAATGTCTTTGGAAGCATTTACTGGGGAAACAAGCAAACCTGCTTTCCCTTACATTCCCTGTACTGCTTAGGGAGCTGAGGAAAGGTGAGGCGGGTGCCCTGCTGACTGCAGCATCCCTTTGGCGTGGCCGATGTCGGGCAGAACGGGGAGGGGGCGTTCTCGAAGTCAATTTGAAGGAAGAGGCCTAACAGTTGAAATAATTTGACCTAAGGTTCTTTGGGTTTAAAAGAAAACGAAAATAATTGCGTTGACAAGATCTGAGATTTCCCACCCACCCCCGGATCACATTTAAGCTCTCCGTAGGCTCGGGCAGGGACGACGGGGCAGGTGCCTCCCTTGGGACGCGCGGGCAGGGGGCCGCGGGGCGGCCGGAGCTGCCTGCTCACTTTGCGGGCTGCGGTGCAACGCTGAGGGGCGGGAGCGGGCTGGGAGCGGGCTGGGGGCGGGCTGGGAGCGGGCTGGGAGCGGGCTGGGAGCGGGGCGAGCGCGGGGCCGAGGGCCGCGGGTCTGACGGCGTCTCTGCCTTGCAGATCTTCGAGTGGTGGTACTTCCGCAAGTACGGCACCTCCTTCATCGAGCAGGTCTCGGTGAGCCACCTGCGCCCCCTGCTGGGCGGGGTGGACAACAGCGCGCCCAGCGCCGCCAGCGCCGCCGGCGGGGACGCGGACTCGAACCGCCAGAGCGTCTCAGGTGAGCGGCGCCGGCCCCGCGGCGGCCTCTGGGCTCGGCCGGCTCTCGGATGAGCGGCAGAGCTGCCTCGTTCTTTGCTAATTGCATCTTTCCGAGTTCGTGCGGTGTGGTTTTCTCAGACTGCGTGGCTGATGCGTGTATGTTCCCCTGGTTCTGAAAACCCTGTAAATTGCACGTGCCCTCTCTTCAGTATCCTTTGTCCAGCACAGGGCTGCAAAAATGATTAAGGGGCCGGAGCACATCTTTTGAGGGAAGGCTGTGGAAGTTGGGCCTGTTCAGCTTTAAGAAGAGACAGTGAGAGGGGACCTCATCAATGTCTATGAGTATCTGAAGGGAGGATGTCAAGGGGATGGAGCCAGGCTCTGCTCAGTGGTGCCAAGAAATAGGACAAGAGGCAGTGGGCAGAAACTGATGCACAGAAGTTCCACCTGAACATGAGGAAGAACTTCTTCACTGTGCAGGTGGCCAAGAACTGGAACAGATTACCCAGAGAGGCTGTGGAGTCTCCCTCACTGGAGAGATTCAAGAACTGTCTGGACACAATCCTGTACCATGTGCTCTGGGATGGCCCTGCTTGAGCAGGCACTGTGGTCCCTTCTAACCTGACCAATTGTCGGGTTCTGTGATTTTTAAGGACAGGTAGTATTTTTATTGAAATCGTTTTGAGTAATAACAAAGTTGTTAAAATAATCAGGCAAAGACGTCAGAAATACCCATTGATTTTGCATCACTTTGTTTTTTAGATAGCGTAAGTAGTATGTAAACAGCATTTGGATTTCACTTCAGTAAGTGGAGGCATGGTGGCTTTTAATGGCTTAAGGGCTTGTTCTGTTCCTGACTCTGCTACTGATTTGATTTATGACTTTGGTCAAGTCCTAACAAAGTCAGGTTTTCTTAAAAAGGCGTCAGGTTTAGGAGGCATGATTTCAGGCATTTGTGGCCTGATTTTTACAGCATTCCAGGCATTCGTGACCCTACAAGTTTCAGTGCAGTGAGTGAAGATGTCTGACCCTAAGCCTTTCAAGCCTGAGGCACTTTGAGTTGGGAGCCTTGTTGCCTGGGGGATGGTTCCTCTGAGAGACAGGCTGCCCTGCCTAAAATTAATCAGCCCCCCAGATACTGATCTTTGTGGCCTGAAGGAGTCCTAGGGGAACTCGTCTCCCTACTTGAGTGACTCAGCTACTTGGGGAGAATGAATCGTAAAATTAGCCCATGAGTGGTGAAAATGCTGATAGACTATTGCTTCTGGCTTGAGTTGGAGATACTGTTAAAGTCAGGGCAGGAGCATGTTGGTTTGTGTTCCTCCTCATCTGTAAAATGAAATTTACCTGTCTCAGACCTAGCCTTGGCATACAGACCATAATCTTAATATTGGGAATTTATTAGAGGTGTGCCCCTAGAATCAATTGCAATTTTACTAGATTTTTTTCCTCTGCAGGCTTTTAGAATGTATCAGAATTACCAAGTGAAGAAAAGTGAATGAAAAGAAAAAATTCACTTATGGAGAAACCATTGTTCAGCAGCTGAGCTGCGTATGTCTGTACCCGGCAAATTTTATTTCTGCTCTTCATTGTGCATGAAAACAAGCAAACAAATATTAACTTTGAACTCACATGTTAAATAAAATAGGTGTCCTGAAAAAAACATTGTTCTTCACTGAGTTATTCTACTTAAGGAAGCCTCCATATAGCACAGCAAATTCAGCTGTTGTCATTCCCATCTGAAGAGAGGCTGTGAATAGCAGCACTGCATGGTCCAGGATATTAGATTTGGGTGAACTGGCAGAAAGCATGGGATGGCTTGGAAACACCTGTGTGTACTCATCAGTGTGCTCAGTCACACTTCAGCAGCTCTGAAATAAATCCTGTCATTTTAAAGCAGAAGGCACAGTATTTTGACAAATGAAGTTCACACAAGCATCTTGCTTTTCTGATACAAAGAAATAGTCAAGGAGTGTGTTTTCTTTCAGTGCACTGACACTGAGTTAGGACTCTCATTGTTGTAGCTGCTCAGGGCCGGGTGCCCAGGGCTTTTCTTGAGAAAAGCTGTCTTTCTCATGCAAGCTATGAAAAACAATAAGATAAGCACCTGCTGTTTTCCACAGCTGTGGTGTGTCCAGGCATGATATGTTTTGATTTAGGCGTTGTAGAACCCAGCCAACCATACGGGGGGGTGGATGGATATTGGCGAATCATCTACCTGGGTTCCTACCACATAAAAAGGGAATAGGACAATAACCTCTCTCTCTCCTGCTGTCTTCACTGAGCTGGTCAGCTGGTCATGTGTTTATTTCGGCGCCTGTAGCGAGATCCCACAGTGACACAGTGTCTCTGGAGTGTGTGTCTGTATGGATAACCTGTTATTTGTGCCTTCAGAAAGGTATCAGTGCTCAAAAAGTGATCATTGAAAAAGTGTCTGAAAGGGTAAAATAAGGACATAGTTATATTATTTGTTTTTAACGTAACAGAAAAGGCAACCTTTTTGGTCACCATACATTAACACTGGGATATTTCTTTCACTATCCAACAAGGTGGAGATGGCTTTTTCTCTTGGCTCACCGTATTTTCCTATGTAGATGTTTTACTATGGTAGAATGTTGCAATAGACACCTTTATCTTTAGAAAGATAAGAAGAATGATGTTGTATTGAGACCATGGTGTTAGCAGGTACCAGGGCAAAAGAAACAAGAGCACACCATGTTTAACTAGCTAGACAGATGCCACACCATTCCCAGGACATGAAGATGATAATAAAAACACTTCTTTACCTCTCCTTTTTGTTTCCCAGTTCAACCTTTCCCTGCTACAGTGCCAAAATACTGCCTACTGTGGATAAAGCATAACCACTTGAATTTAGATAAGATGAACAAAAAGTGTCACTGCAATCAAATAGTTGTTAACCTGATCTCATTGGTTGCGAACAGGATAAGTCAAGATATTGAATTATAACTGAGATGTCTGGTGTTGATCTAATATTTACAATGGTTTGAAAGTTGTATTATTTAAAAACTGCAGGGCTGAAGCTTGTCAAACAGCCATACCCTCCAGCTGCACAACAGAGCAGCTGAACGTCAATCAAGCACTTGTGCTGAGTAAACCAGTGGAACTTCTAATATTAGCTGCCTGCTGAAGTGGGTAGTTGAAAGATATACTCTTTCCTAAAGTCTGCCTGCTCCTGTGTCTGTTTCTTGCACTTGCTGGGTAAGCAGCAAACTGAGGGCCCACCTCTGATTCCACTTGACTATTTCTTGTGTTACTGAGGGTGTCCTTTAGTTGCTGTGAATAATTAATGTAAAATGCTTTCTCTCCATGCTACTGTAGCCCCGTGCTCAGATGTGGGAGCTGTGTCCATGAGAAAAGAGGAGGGCTTGACTTGCTTTCAGTACCTCTGTCTCTTTCTGGCAGGCACAAAGGGAACAGACATATAGTTACCATAAAGATACCTTTCTGATTCAGTCTTCCACCAGAACACTTCTGGTTTGATCTCTTTAGAAACTATGTCACAATATTTCATAGGGAGGAATGTGCTGGTTGACTTTTTTAGCAGAAAGCAGCTGGTGAAATGCTGTAGGGCCAGTGGTATTTTGCAGAACACCACGTGAGGGGTATTCATCTAATAGCAGGTCTGTGATGGAATGACCTGCTGCCTCTTAGTCTTTGTGCAAATAGTGGGTTTTATTCTGGTCTCACCTTCAGTGGAGTGAATTGTCTTTGTTGAAATTAAGAGAATAAGCCTGGTGTTAAGTTCAAGGAAAAGCCAGAATCGAGAAATTACCATTTCAAAAGCTATACAAATTGATTATATTTTTTTTGTTTCTGCTTTAGGTTACATTGTTGTGGATTTCCATATCTCTGACTTTGTGTAGTGTGAAAAATTCAGTTTTTCCTCCTGAAGGAAATTTATAAAATGCTTTTAATATTCCCAAATCTTTGCAATGCAACGAACTTTTCTCTGCCAACCAATTTCAGCATCTGCTTATAACTTAAGTACGATCAGCAGATGTTTCCGTGGATTTTTACTTCACAAACAAAGGAGAAATTAAATTTTGCAACTGTAGCTGAGATTCTCAGTGCTTTACAGCATTAACGGACAGTGATGTTTTTCTGTAGAAATAACAAGTCTGTAGAGACTGAATTAATTGCTGGTTTTCAGTGCAATAACCCAGTGTGATCCCTCTTGAGTTCTGCATTATGGTAAATGTGAGTCCTGGCACTGATCAGTATTATCTTTTCATCTGGCATTTGGGGCTTTGTTAGTGGTTATTTGTCTGGAATGATTGCATTTGTTGACAGTAATTTATAATTAAATTATTATTTAGTAAAGGAAGAACAGTCTGATTGCCTTAATCTTAACGCTCTTGATGTTTTTTTTCCATTTGCACCTCTAAAAAAAAAGTCATTTGATAAGGCTCATTTTATGGTAACTTATATTTTTTATAAACCTCAAGTACCACTGTAATTTGGGAGAGATTCATTATTGTGTGTGTCTGCTTCTTACAGAATGCAAAGTCTGGCGAAATCCTTTAAATCTGTTCAGAGGAGCTGAGTATAATCGGTAAGTGCTACAACGTTACAGTTTTCAGGCATAGTACTGCCTCAAGGAGCTTAACTGTACTTTTCCATTAATCCAACTTAGAGATGGAAAAACAAAATCAACTGTGGACACATGCACTCATGTCACGTTTTTCTGTAATTCATAAAATGTTTCTGAATGAAAAGGAATTTAAATTCATGCTGATGCACTTCTTATTTCTTCAATTTTTGGCAACCATATTAAAAAAAAATGAAAAAACTTGCATGTGTAGTACCTGGTGTTAATGCAGCAATTGTGTTCAAATACTTTATGGCAAACTACCTAAAGAATGCCATATAGGTTTCATATATATAGTTTTCACCCTAACATTTGCATATGTGTGTTACCAGTTTCTAGTGTGTACCTCTCAACATCCTCATTAGCTTAGGTTCGACTCCTGTTGTGCCATCACAGTACAGTGAAATGCAAGGTGTATTGATTAGAAGGTTGACCAGGTGAAATTAGTTGGCTATGCCCATCTCAAAGGTCTGGAATTCTTTTGTGGATTCATTTTGCCAAGTGTGACCTCATTAACCAAAATGTCTCCTTGTTGGCATGTTTGCAGGTATACATGGGTAACAGGGAGAGAACCTTTGACTTACTACGATATGAATCTTTCAGCACAGGACCATCAGACATTCTTTACATGTGACACAGATCATTTACGGCCTGCAGATGCTAGTAAGAGACCTTGTGTGCAAATGGTTTTGCTAATAAGTTAATGGCTGATCTACACTGGTGCAAGAAAAATGCAGTGAGACATCAGTTCTTTTGGGTGGATAAGAAAAGGCCAAAGTTTTATCATGCCTAGAAGGCCATTGTTGTTGAATTTATAGAATTCTAGATCTGAAAAAGTGTCTGTATGTATGAACTATCTAATTTACGTTGCTGTGTTGTTCTGCTATGTTGCTGGAGTTATTCAAGGAACCATTTAAAAGTGTAAACACTTGTTCCTTTCCTCCTTTCTCTTGCAGTGGCTTCAAATATGTATAGCTTAATTTGCCTCCAGCTGCAATGTAGTAGGTAATCATTATCCAGGTTTCAGTTAGTCTGTGCTGACAGAAAAGAGAGAGCTGATGTAAAACTTGAGGCCTGAATTTCATTCCCTGATGTAGTTGGAAGCTCTGTAAAAAATGGGAACAGCACATACATAACTGAATTTGTATAAGCAGCTTTAGTCATGTTAAGCCTTTACTGTGAAGTCAATATGCAGACTTTGATTCTACTAAAAATGTATGACAACAGTTTCAGTCATTAGACTTTGCCTCTGAAGAGACAAATCTTCTTTGTCTCTTAGGAAGAGTTGCACCAGCTGGCAGTTGGTGCTCCATTCTGAAGACATGCTTGCAAAGGAGAACATACTGTGCTTTTTTGATACATGATAAACATGAATCCTATTTTCTGAACTCAGTGGTGCAATTATGAGGTGGTATTATTAGCCTGGATGTTGTTTCCATTTAACATTTACATAAAGCAACAGCACAGTAAGGAACTGGAGTAAGAATCCCAACTATCCCTATATTGTTTTGTTCCTTGTGGAATCTATTACATCAAGAGGAAATAGCTCCTTGTCACTTCTATACTTGGCAGCACAGACAGCCTGATCTCTCAGCCAGACTTTCTCCTAGAAAAAAATTGAATTAAATAAAAGGAAAAAAACGCTGAGTATGTGGGACAAAAGCTCCTGTTTGTTATGTATCTTTTTGAATGATCACTGAGCTCTGTGAAATGCTCTGTAGAGAGTCAGGCTGAGATCGATAAATTCTGTTGTTACAGTGCAGTAGATTCTCCTTGTTAATCCTGTAATGACTGATATTCCTCTCTTCTCCTTTGTTTATTGAATAGTAATGCAAAAAGCCTGGAGAGAGAGAAACCCTCAAGCCCGAATTTCTGCAGCACATGAAGCTTTGGAATTGAATGAGTGAGTGACAACAACATTAACATTTATTTCCTGTCTTTTAAAAATCCATTTGATGATAGTTTAAGGCAGGGGGTTTGGTACAGTAATTTTTAACCATGATTACAGGCCTTACTGTCAAAGGAAGGCCTACAATAGAAGAAAAAGAGCACAGCTGCATGTTGTGCTAGCTACCCAGAAGATCCTTAGGGCAGTGATGACAATAGGAGTCTTCCCATTGACATAAGTGGGCTTTGGAACAGCATAGAAAAGTGTTAATTAAGTTGCCTCCTGATGAGCATATGAAATATGCGCTTGTGGGATAGAGAGTTCCCTTTTGGATTTCTCAGTCATCAAGAACAGAAGCAAGAAAGAAGAGATGCATAAACACCTTCTGAAATACTCATTTCGTAGTACAAGAGAAAATGATGTAATTTTCTGTGACTTTTTGTCTTTGAGTCTGTTACTTATTTTTTCAATGAGAAGTGTAGTATTTTGGGATCCCACAATAAATTCAGTGCTGTGATGCTTTACTGGTATGGCAAACGGTATTAACGTTACTAGTGTGCATAAAGTGGAGGGAATTCCTTGGGTTACTGAACAGAGATTACTGCATTCTAGAATTCCATAAACTGGTGCTTTACAGATTGTCCTTCATGTGTTTCATCACAAGAGGAGACTTAATTGTTTCTTCTTGTGTAGTGATTTAACTGAGAGATCATGCAGCATAAAAGGGAGAAGTGAGCTATAAGCCTGTCCTACTCACATATCACAGAATTACAGAATGGTTGAGGTTGGCAGGGGTCTCTGAAGGTCAGTCTCTAACCCCTCCCTTCAAACAGGGCCACCTACAGTGCGTTGCGCAGGACCGTGTCCTGGAGGCTTTTGAATATCTCCAAGGAAGGAGGCAACACAACTTCCTTAGTCAACTTGTGCCGGTGCTCTATTGCCTTTATAGTAAAAAAAAGTGTTCCTGAGGTTCAGGGGGAGCCTCCTGTGTCTCATTTTGTGCCCATTGCCTCTGGTCATGCCAGTGGGAACCACTGAAAAGAGCCTGTCTCTATCCTCGTTGCCCCCTCACTTCAGGTATTTACAAACTTCTACAAATTCCCCCCAAAACCTTCTCTTCCCAGACTGAACAATCCCAGCTCTCAGAGCCTTTTCTCATATGTGAGGTGTCCCAGTCCCTAATCAACTTCATGGCACTTCACTGGACTCTCTGCAATATGTCCATGTCCCTCTTGTACTGGGAAGTCCGGAACAGAACACAGCACACCCACACGTGGCCTCATCAGGGCTGAGTAGAGGCGAAGGCTCACCTCCTTCAACCAGCTGGAAACACTCCTCCTAGGTGCAGCTCTGCTGCAAGGGCACGTTGCTGTTCTGGTTTTTTGCTTGGTTTGGGCTGGGATTTCTTTATTGTTGTTGTATCTCTACGGTTACGTTTATAATAACTTTCTTTTTCTATGTCAAGTGTTACAGTTGTAGTGATTCTTCTCATACTGTTACAGTAAGGGAAACAGTTTGTCTTAAAACAACAGTACATAAAACTAGTCCTAGTTTTCAGAAGGTGTTTTAGAGATGTAGGCTTAGTGAGACAGGACTTTGCTTTCTGTGATAGTTGTCAGTTGGTGTACTCAAGGGCTGAGTGATATAGTACCTAAAAATGAGAGTCATGGTGTGGTTGACAGAATTCAACAGAATAATGCATCAGAAAGGTACATGGACAGAATTTTCTTGCCTCTGTATCTAGTACATCCTTGCCAGTGTGCATGTCTTCATATGGCTTTTACTTTATGTACCTTTCTCATGGTTTTTCCTCTGATATTTTTGCAGGTGTGCTACTGCCTATATTCTCTTAGCTGAAGAGGAAGCAACAACAATTGTAGAAGCAGAGAAGCTATTCAAGCAAGCTCTGAAAGCTGGAGAGGGTTGTTATAGGCGCAGTCAGCAGCTGCAGCACCATGGTGCCCAGTATGAAGCCCAACACAGTAAGTTTCTTAGAAGGGAGAGAAGTTCCAAGCACTTCTTTGGATTTAGGGTTTTGGTTTTTCTGTTTTCCCTGTAAGAACTAGGCACTCAGTATTTGCCATTGGCTGAAATATGTCCCTATAGCCAGACTATTCTGTATCAGTGTTTTTGCTTGATTCTGTTGCTGAGCTATCAATGCTCAGATTACAGATGTGCCTTTTTTTTTATCATGGCAGAAAATATTGTAGCATGTACTTAACAGAAAAGAAAAGGTATCAGAGCCAAAGAGATCTCATATTCAGAAGATGCTGGCCACCATTTAAGGAAGTTGCCTTTAGCCATTTTGCAAACATGTTGGGAAAAGGCAGTAAAGAATGATGGAAACAAGAGTGAACCAATGCTTTGCCAGCTTTTTTCCTTCGGCTCTGTGGGTAAATGTATACACCACATTGTTCTGTGTAAAAGTTAATGAGACCATTAGCCAGTGTGACATTTGAAAAATTAATTGCATTTATTAAGAAAGGTCACAGAAACATAAAAGTTAACAACTGGAATATTAAAGTGCTCTAACTGAAAGTCTGGGGGTTTTTATATTTACTAGATACTCCTTGAATCTAAGAAAATACAGGATTCACTGTATTTTCTTACTCGTATTATTAGTCATATGATGATTCACTGACAGTAAATTACCAAAAAGATAATAAAGCAAGCAGTCCAGGTTATTTCTAGACCAAAATGGCTACCTTAGGCAAAAATAACACCAATGAATTACATAAATACAAGCACTAGCATACTTTTGGGCATCTTCAGGTTTCTCAGGACCTGAATTCACAGCCTCTGGCTACCTTACATAATTTGGAGATTACTGATAAAAATTATACATAGTAAATTGTCTGTAATCTGTGGTTTCGAAAGTGTATGCAAGTCTATACCTGAAAACCTGAGGTTTCATAAAGCTTGGAGGTAGTATTTTAAACATTTGTTGGTTGTAAAGTGATATTTAGGATGATTTGTTCATTTTTGGTGAAAGTAAAATTACAGAGCAGCTGAGCCCTTGAAGAAATCTGTGCGCTCTAGCAGGCTTGTTGTCTGTGAAACCTTAATTGGTGCACTCAATCCATCCTGAGTGCAGAAAATGGCAGCCATTCTATGAAAAGTACACAATAACTAGTTAGTAAGTGCTGTCATGATGTTTTTGTCCAAGGTAACCTGGTTAAGTTTGTGCAGGCAGATACAAGTATGGTATTTCTGGAAACCTGTGTGTGCCAGATCAAGATCAAATTTGACACCCTGAAACTTCACTATTGTAGTAGAGGAAGTAACCAGTTGAATCACAAAACTAAGTGCATTGTCACAGAGCAGGGAGGCTGAAAAGTGACTGCCAACCCTGACTGTGTCTTCAAGAGGGGCTTCATGAGGAGCCAGATCATCCCACTCCTCTGTACCACCCAGTCTCTCCTTGAAAATGTCAGCGTGCACCCACAGAAATTAGAGAAGCTCCTGCCTCAGATGTTGCCTTGGCTACAGGGGCTTCATGTAGAATTTTTTTGGTTGTATGTTGGACTTCTGCATGGTTTACAAAGGTGGAGAGGAGGGACTGTGGACAGATGTGTTGCAGTTCCATGGTTCTGAGAAGTCTGTCATACCATTTTCTGGTCTTCAAAGTTGATTCTGGGATGAAAAGTGGGCATTTCATCTTCTAAAGGTGAAATACACTGTAATTTCCTGAACAACAACATATTGCTCTATGTTTCCCTTTATTCATGTGTTCCATCTCCTTCATATAATATTTTATGTTAGACCGTAAATTTTAAGAGTAAAAAATGACTTTGAGTAGCCAACTCACCCTCCTTCAAAAGGTGGTAATTTATAGAAAGCATGGGCAATCTTATTTTTAAGGTTGCTCATGTTAGGCATCCTAAGTTATTAATCACCTCAGAGAATTTTGGCCTGAAAGGTGATCTTGATTTCATAGTAAATAAATGCCTTTTGACCATTCCTGCTCAAAAGCCTGAAAAGAAGCTTAACCTGAAATTTATACCTCATAGAATACTACATAAACATGTTGAAACAGATGTAACTAATAAATTGTGTATTAAATATATAGGAATCAATAAAGAGATGAGGAATTAGGTAATACAGAATGCAGCTAAAGTAATTCTTCCCTCCCTTACATATTTTTTGCTCTAAAGTCAGACCTTTTGACCTGCTGCTTAATCTATCTGAAAATTTTAATCACAGCTTTAAAATGATTTGTAGGTATTTGGAATGTTTTCAGCACACATCGTTCTTATTATGAAAGACTTGAAAATGTTAGGAACAGGCTAAAATCTTTACAGACCACATGCTATACACAAAGATAATTTGTAGCAGGTGTCTTAAATTTTCATGATTCAGTAATTTTATAGATGATTATCTGTCGTCTCATTTCCTGTTGGTCCAGAAGTATTTTGAGAGTTCTCATTTGAAGCAAATAAGAAATGAAAGGAGTAAGAATTCTCCAAAAGAATAATTATCACTGCTGTTTAGTTTCTGTCATCTTTGCTGTTAGGGAAACTTCCAGCACACAGGACTGTCATACCTGAAACATGTTAATTTGCCATCTGTAATTAGCGCTGGGAGGAATTTGAAGATGATAATTAGGTAATGAGTAAAGGCTGTAAACTGAAAGTTCAGGATATACTTTTCTTCTAGTCATTAAGAAGAAGATTGTTAGAGAATGAGGGTTTGTTTTAATAACTTCTTGTTGACAAGCATGTATATGATAACTGTACTTTCAGTTCTGCTTATATTTCACCAGTAGGAGTGCTTATTTATAGCACTGTGTATCTGGATAATTTCCACTGATTTCAGTGCAGTTATGACACATTTAAATCTTCAGAATTTGGTAACTTTTCACTAAAATTCTTGTGGAAGCATTGATGGTAGTGAGTAAGAAAAAAAATGCAAAGAAACTGTGTTTTCTTTTGTGTTGGAATACTACATGAACCTTTGTTTTATCTTTTTTGTCTTCTTGCCTTTTTTTTTTCCTCTCATATAGGAAGGGACACCAATGTGTTAGTATACATTAAAAGGAGGCTGGCAATGTGCGCAAGGAAGCTGGGAAGGACCAGGGAAGCAGTGAAAATGATGAGAGATGTGAGTTTGGATTTCTTTCACATGTGATATTTACATAATAGTGGCATAGAAATTGCACCCTTTGTTGCGAGTTAGCAGCCATTCCTGCTGCATTCAGCACTGCTGATAGTTATTTTGTCTGTGTAGTGGACATGAAGATTAACTTAAGTGATCTTGTCTTTATAAGGTTATGAAAGCAACATCAAATACCAGATGGTCAGTTACCCTTGCAGACTGGGTTTCCCATCCTGATACATGTGTGATGAAGTGCAGTCTTTAATTATTTGATCATTAAGTTAGTAACATTTTTTTTCTGAACCATGTGGTGAATGCTGCTGACTTCATAAACAGGTCTTAAATATTTCTGTTTTGTCCTTCCAAAGCTACAGTTTGGCTCTGTGCATTGTTTGCGTCACACTATTCAGATCTGAGGACAGTATTATTTATTCATGCTAAACCTATCACTGAAAAGTCAAACCCAAGTAATTAACCTATAATGAACCCACTCTGAGATGGAGGCTGACTGTATTCTGGCTTTCTAGGCAGGGGAACTACCAATGGTAGTCATAAGTCATTAAGCTACAAAGCTGCAAATCTGAAATGCTGAACAGTAGCTATTTTGGAGATGGTAGGAGGGGCAGCTGTTCACATTAGGCAGTGTATGTGTTTCACATATGTAAAATGCTCAATTTAGACATAGCTGTGAATGCCCAGCATTTCTTCGAGTGATATTCCCTGGATGCAGATTAGGAACACAATTCTTTGAGGAGGCAACTTACTTCACCTGAGGGAGCAAGTCTGTGACAGAAGGAGGAATGATGCTCTACAGCTCTGACAGATGATGGTTAAACTGTGTACCAGTTTCCTGTTTCTTACACTTCGTATTCCAGCTCCCACAAAATTCAGGAAGACATGAATCCAGCAAGATACATAGTTCTGCAAGTTAAGATGAAGGAGTTAAATTTTAAATGCACAAAATGAAATCCCAGACTGGAATGAAGCACCTGTAAAGTGTGCTTCAGGCAGCTCCAATGAACAGTCCAGAAACCTGCCTAGAAACCTGCAACAAGAGAAATTCTTGTTGCAATTCAGTGAGAATTTTAATGTAGAAAAGGAAAGCCGTTTTCTCTGGAGCTGAGGCACTTGCATCAGTGGCAGTAGGGTGAGTGTGTTTGCTGGCTTGGAATCCAGTATTTGACATCTTCACCTGGAACTGGAGCACTCAGGAGTATTTTTTGAAAATATTGGGCAGAGTTCATCATAATAATGAAGCTGCTCATCCTAAATATCTACCAGATGGCAGTTGGTGAGTAACTTTGTTTCCTGCCTCTTGCTGGGGCTCTTCAGGCACACAACTCTCAACCTCTAGAATCACTAGAATCCCAGACAGAGGTGTTGAAAAAGAACTTGTCAAAAACCCCAGCCATTGTATAGCTAGGAGTGTGAGAAAGAGGGATGAGGAAGAAAGACCTGCTTTAGCAGTCTTCTGGTCAGCTGGGAGAACGTTGATTTCAAAAACATTGTTTTCAGTCCAGCCAGCTCCGCTGATCCTTCATGAATTTTGTTACACAAGCACTGTGGGACAAATAATGAAATGGTTTTTGGGGGAAAAAAAATGGAATTCTAAGTTCTGGCATTCATATACAAGAAAGATAAAATTTTGAATCTCACATTCAAATATCACACATCATAATTATGGCAACTTCTGGAGCTTACTATGGGCTGCTGAATGTGTTTTGTGATTTGTAGATAGGGCTATGGGGAACAGATACTCTGTGAAGCCTTCTGCTGATGTCAATATGTATGGATAGTTGTGTAGGCAGAACACTTGGTTTGAGGACCTGGGTGGTCTGTCTAGTCCTAGATTTCTTATGCAAAGTGAGAAACAAAACTTTGATTAGTGAATGACTTATTTTGTCACTAGAGAGAAAATTGTCTGAAATTTATAAACAAAATAGAAAATTGTTAAAATTAAGTACAACGTGGATCTCGAGAGGCAACAATAACAGGGAGACCCAAAGTCATCAGTTGTTAAACACTTGAAGGACAGAAAAGACTCTTCCACAGGAATGTTTTGTTAAAATGAAAGGACTGGATGCAAGACAAAGGAGGTATAAAGACAGAATTTTGTCTTACAGAACTTCAACTCAGATCAATGCATTCTGTGTTTTTCCACATAAAGACACTGAGCCAAATCCTCAGAACTGAATTTAGATGCCTCTAGAGCTCTTCATTTTAAGCAAGCAGAGATGAGAATTAGCAAGTCTCTAGATGAAATATAAAAGCAGCAGTAACTCTAGGTCACAGCGCCAGTACACTGGGAGCAAGATTAGGGTCAAGTCAGCTTTGCACATGCTTTTCTTAGACTGCCTTGGAGCTACTTATTTCTGATGAATGAATATCCTCCATTGCTTCATAGAAGACAGAAATAATACACTTATGAAGAGGTTTGAAGAACATGAATCTGTCATTGAAGGTTTCTATGTGATTGATGAGGAAGGAGATGAATTTATTAATCCTAAAAAGAATATGAAGAATATGTTGGCTAGGGACTGCTGAATCTAGCATCAGGGAACAGAGGGTGGAGGCCCTGTTTGTGTTTGAAAGATTGAAAACAGGTTTCTCGAGACATGGAACATGATGGAAATGAAGTGTTAAGAGGTTCATGACGCCATCTGGGAAATATGATTGGGATGTAGTGAGTCTTTGCCACTTCGAAAAAAATAAAATACTTGAGAGTGTTTAATTCATTGCATATATGAGGCCATCTTGAGGACATTACTGATGGATTAGATTGTCTTACTTGAATTCTATGTAAGAAAAGACTGAGATCCTGCTTAAAACACCTTAATGGAAGGAAAATGAGTTGTTGGTGACTTAAGTAAGAGTTTGATTTTATGGTTATGTACACTGCTGATAGAAAAATCATACTCTTTAGTATTTAAAACCAATTTGGTTTTTTTAAACTGTTTTTAAAAAGTGTTTAAAATCAAGGGTGCTTTAATTTTAGAAAATTTGGTACAAATTTCTGTCGCCTCTGTGATTGATCTTGAGATAGTATTTTTTTGCTGGCTTTGCTGCTTGGATGTTGAGTTGAATTAATGAGAATTATGAACCTGTAGTTTCCATGGAAACATGTAGTGGAATCGTGCATAGGTGTTGCTTTTGCTTGTATTTCTGATTATAATTATTTACTATATTTTGCTATAGAAACCAGCAGCTGTCACTATTTGTATATATTGAGTTAAGTTGTGATCTCATTTTGATTAGTGTATTGTTGGAATAACTCCAGTGTAGTCAAAAGAATTTTTCCAGTTTTATTATTGTTTATACAGAGCATGATATGGTCTGTGAGAGAACTAGATTGCTTTTAGTGTCCCTGAGGAGAAAGTCTACAGTGCTCATTGTTTTATTTGTTGTGCTGATTGTGTTGGGAGGATTTAAAGTAGTTTTTCGGAAAATTTAGTATGTGCAGAGGCGAAAGACCGTAATGGTGTCTGTGAGTAATCTTTGGTATCCCTTCATGTTGAATCTTTATTGTGGACAGTGTTGCAAGCCAGGTAGCTGCTTGGTGATGAGCAAGGGTAGCCTTTTGTGCCACCTGCTTTCCGTCTGCTCTTTTCAAATTCCCTCACTATTACAATGGAAGAAAACAGAAATGTGCTAGGTTTGTGTTTTGTGTTTTTCATTGATTGAAAACAGAGAGGATGTGGAGGGTATACAAAGGCACTTCACTCTCTATTTCGTGGGTAACTGGATCAGTGACTGCACCACTGAATTCGGGAGAAGACCAACGTAGTCATTTTTCTTGACTGGGTCACTGGAGTATCCAGGTGAAAATGTACCATGCAAGAAGGTGCATTGTCCAGTTAGTTGGAGCTTCTTGGGATTCTTCTGGAGAACATTTGGTCTGTGGAACAAACTTTAATTGAAGGGTGATGTATATTTATGAAAGAGAAGGGTGGCAGGCAGAAGGTATGCTAGTGGACAAAGCAAGTGGAAGCTCTTAATCACTTCCTCCTTCAGAGAGAAGATGAAAGAAACTCATTCTATAGTGTATTTATCTCCTGCCCCATTGGTCTGGCACTCCCTTGAAGATTGCTTTGTATTCTTAATGAGTATATATTTCTGAGACACAGTGGAGTTGCAACTTGCTCTGTGCTTAGTAACTTGGTTTAGAAATGAGTGAGGTTTAGGGAGAGAAGAGGGTCTCCAGGTCTTCCTTAGGTCTGGAGAAGGATAGAAAGAGAAACGCTTTTTAAGGGTGAGAAAAGAATATTTTAGTTCTAGGATCAGTCATATCTGCTGAGAAATCACTCTTCAGATCACAATAAAGGACCCAGAGGTCTGCTTCTACATACTTAGCTCTGAGTACCTTGCTAAGAATATTTCAGTTGAATGTGTTTGTGTTCATCTTGGTGCTTACGTGCAGTCTCTAAATGGATATTTTATGCCACAGAAGACACCAAAAAAACTTGTATTGTCAGAGTGCTGCATGCTGATCAATGGGCTGCGTGACAAGTACTTTAAACACGTGGGCTGCCCTGAGCATCTAAAATGGTTTAAGAGGTTATGTCACTTGAAGGGTTTGAAAGGGTACTCAACCACACTAAATTGGTTTTAATGGCATAGACGGGTTGGGTTTTAATCTTTTTATGACCAGTGGTATTAGTGATTTTTGCAGGTATGATAGTTCTGCCAATTTAGCATACTTTCCTGCCAACCTCTTTTGCTAAGCTTTTAATAAGGATTTCTCTTGAATATTCTGTTGAATTCTCTGGTTTGTTGTGCATTTTGTGTGCATTGCTGATTTCTTCTTGAGTAATTCAAATACATAGCCAGAACAGTGTTCTGCACCCTGAATTATCAAGCTGTGTGAAACAAAGAGTACTTACTGCTAATAAAGATGTTATGATCCCTGGCAACTTAACAACACAACTTCAGCAGCTCCTTGCATTGACAGCTACTGTCTGTCTCTCCCAAATGCTTGTGTGCTTGAGGCAAGGATTAGTGAGTTAGACTCTTTGGTGTGTGTTTCACAGGTCGCTTAAGGCAGGCTGCTCTGCCTTGAATGGGATTCTAGCTTTATTAACATCTGTAGCAGTTGTTAAAAGTACCATTTATTAAGATTTGAAGGAAAAGTCCTTCTTAGTTAAATGAGACCAAGAGTTATCACATAGATTTTAGAAGAGTGCTACTCTTGTGAATGGTCACATTTGCCAGTCTCCACCACAGAGTGATATCTTCAGTTTATTGTTGTTCTGACACACAAGCACTGCAATAATAGCAAGTGATAAATGCTGATTTTAACATTTTCATATGTCTGTATATTCAAATATGGGTTGTTTGATCTCAGATTCACATGGTATGGTGAGTGGGAAGGGCAGGTTGGAATATCCCTCGTTTTTAAGAGCCCCATTTCAGTGGGCTCTTAAACAAAATGGAGACTTCTGTGATTCCCCTGATGATGTTTATCCCTTCCTTTATCTTCACATGACTCATACCCTCCACTTTTAGTCATGATTGTGATTCTGCGGAGAACCCTCAAAAGCAAAAAGTTTGGTGACTACTGCCTAAACTGATAATAATATTTCTCAGGTAAATTATGGATTTCCAGCTTTGGCATTCTATTAAGATAGAATATAGTCACATAGTCTTGGTAGGAGCCCTGGTAACCTGGACTCCTTTTTGCCCATCATCTTGCATCACTCCATGTTCAGAGACTTTGTATTGTACTTCATTTATGGTTTTCCATCTCTCTGGAATCTCCTAGCTCATTTTTGAGTACCTAAATAGCTTCCTCACTTTAATTTCACTTAAAAATCCACTTCTGAAAATCTGACAGTTTCTGAAAAAAGTACGTTGGGGTGTTCTTTCAAGGATTAATTCTGTTTCTGTCTACTGCTTTTGCCACCTCCTAGTAGCCACTTTTACTTTCAGAGAGAATTAGATGTATTAAATATTAATTTTCATGAACAGGTTGTTTCTAGTAGAAGGTGTCCCTGCTCTCAGCAGGGGGCTTGGAACTAGATGATCTTTAAGGTCCTTTCTAACCCAAACCATTCTGTGATTATATTATGCAAGTAAAGGACTGTTTTTGAGCAGGACTATGAGTAATAACTTTATTTTCATGCTTTATAAAGTTAGTAATATTTGATGTAACAAACATTATTATAATTTAGCTCTGTTACTGGTTTTATATAATGTGATTGTTTAGTAGTAAGCATAAAATCTGGGACAACTTGTTCTCTTCTGGGTTCATGCCACATCTGCCTTTAAAATTCTCTTTATTGCTGAAATACATGCATTTTTGCAGCATAGTCCAAATAACAGCATTTTCATATTTATATGCCTTAAAGAACTTGAGTCATACTCTAAAGACTTCAATCCTTCAATTAAGAGAGTACATAAAGGCTGCATAAAGGCTGCATGTTCTAACATATTTCCTTACAGTTTGCAAATTTAGTAAGATATTTTTCACTTTATTGTTAATCCTATGAATGTTGGCAAATTATAAATCCATGCCATCCCACAGTTAGTGTAAACTGGACCTGGGTCTCTTTTCTGGCACACTGAAGTTGTCAAATTTCCTGAATTCCACATATGGATGAAAATAGGAGGATCGTAGTGCTAATCATTTCCAAGCTTCAAAACAATCTGACAGATTTGACTTCTCATCTCCTGTTCTCTCTGAGCTTTAAAAGAATAACTGTGGAGCAGCTTCCAAACAAAACAGTGATTATTTACCAAAAGGAATAAAGCACTTAGAGAAATTAATGAATTGACAAAATCCTGCTTTTGCTATAATTAAGCAGAACTTTAATTCAGGTGGGTCCAGTGTACTCCACATAATTTTCCAACTCCAAGAGCTATGAGAGTGTCTATATCACATGAATCCCACTCACAAGGAGACAGTGCTAGAATGAGTTGCACTTTTAAGACCAGGAGTTAGACTAATTTTTAAGCATCTGACAGATGCTTAAATAGAGCTTTTTTTTATGCTAACTTTAGTCTGCTGACAGTGTTCTTCCCTTCCATCCTTGCCAGTGAGCCGGCCAGGAGAACAACTTAAGAATTGGTGTATCTAATTAGACATCAGAAGGTTAACATGGAGTGACATGTTGCAAATGCCTCAAGCCCAGGGTGAACTTTGGTCAGAGCTTAGGCAACTGAAAGGTCATCTGCAGACAATGAAGCCCACAGAAATGGAGGCTTCTGTTTTTCTGCTCAGAAATGGCTTGGAGTTTTACCTTTTCTACCTTGTTCACTTAACACTTCTTGCAGATTACAGGTCTTATACCAGAAAGCATTTTATGCAAAGCACTTGTGAAGACAGTGCTGTCCATACTGTGTGCCTGGTCCTTCAGTTTTGGTGGACAGTTGCACCTGAAGAGTGGCAGCCTCAGTCTCTTTTAGGAGACACATTTTTCCATTTCAAATACCCACTGCAGGAACATATACACTAGGAATTAAGGTCGTAACAGTTTCAATTTCCCTTGTTTGTTTGTTGTTTCTTCATTTTGAGATTAATTAATTTTTCCTTTTTATGAATGCATTCAGTTGAATACATTGATCTGAAAATGTTCTTGTTTGTTTGTGGAGAAGATAGGAGTACAAGCAGCAATGAATGATTGCATGCCCTGCCCATAAAATATGTGACCATGCATACAACCGTAATGCAAATAGAGAATAAATGTGTCAACACCAGGTTATATATAACATTCATTTATCCATCTTCATATTCCCTTGAGTCCTGAGGTCTAGTTGTAGGCATTAGCTGTAGTTTATAGCAGGTTTCTACATAAATAATATTTCTTGCCTAATAGATTCATTATGTTAATGTTGTCACAGGGAGAATAATGGATGCAGACATTAAAGCTACATTCCTTGAAAATGTTTAAAAAATTAGATCTAAATGAAAATGTTGATAACGGAAGTATTCTCAGGGAAGTGAATCTTCTTCATTAAATGTCCTTTGGGAGATAAAAGTTGTTCCTCATCAGATAAATCAGATGTGGATTTCCTTGTACCATAAAGCATTTTTTGCAATCATTTTTTCATATCCATCACTAAATCATTGAACCTACACCCTGCAATTGAGTCTGGGAATAGGGTGCTTCCAGGACTAGTGTTGAGATGCCTGATTGTGTCAGACTTACTTCCAGAATTTTTCTGCAAACTTATACTCCCAAAATATTATTTATCTAAAAAATTAAAACTCAATTATCTGTAAAAGCTACCTTTTCTGTGTATTTATGTGAATACCTAGTGTATCTTTCAGAAAAAGCAGCTCCACTTTCTACACTTGTATCTATTTCCCCCCAAACACACGGACCAATTAGAACAGAATACCTACTAACCCAGCTCCAGGTCTGAATTTGATTGCTAGAAAGTATTTTGACCAATAAAAGTTCAAAGTAAAATCCTTGTGAACATAGATTTGGTATGATATGTTCAATACCCATTTGAATATCCTGATGTTGTAAGGAGAGGATACATTTATAGCTTTACAGTGTCTTTCACATGGTGTGAAAATTAACTTAGCTCAATGAAACACTTCTCTATAATACCAGCCAAGAAACCAACTAACTGGAATTTTACAATGGCATTTTTTGTCCAAAACAGTATATATGTAAAATGCTGTAGTGGCTCTGGTTGTGGCTCAAGAAATCTTGAGTACTGAATTTGATGGCTGTCTCTTGAGGTCTGAAGGTGTGTAGAAAGGTGATAGCAGAGACTTCAAGTGTAGTGCTTGCCACTCAAATGAAAGCATTTGTCAGGTTACAGTAAAGAGGTAAAGATAATTAAAATTTATAAGTTGAATGATTTGGCAAATATTGGTCTGTAACTTCACCGAAAATAATTCTTTGGGTGCAGAGGATTGTCTCTGCCTCTTAAGCTGGAGGCCAAATTAGAGCTCAATGCTGCACAGGTCTGGGGAACTCAAGGGTGTGTTTTTTTGTCTTGTGTTTGGGGATTATGTGCCTGTCTTTGCATCTCTGTGTGGAGTATGAGGCAGCTCCCTCTCGGTCTGCTGGCGAGGGGAGGGGAGCAAGCTCAGTCTGCTCTCCATTGCTCCTCAGCATGACCCAGTATGTGGCCTGCCCTGACCAAGCACCAGGCCTGTGTGGCAGTGCTTTTCTTCCCCAGTGTTTGCTTTCTACTGTGAGGCCTGAAAAATGACCTGTCATAATATTCTTCCCTCCAAGTGGCTTTATTTTCTGGCAAGTTTCTCAATAAACAAATTTTTACTGTGATTGGAAATTATTTGCAGTGAAAACTAGATATTCTGCATCCAGATATGACAGAGAGACGAGTTCACGTTTTCTTTTTCTTTTCTTTCTTTTAATAGCAAACATGCTGTCATTTATGCACAGTCATTGTTCAAATAGCTGAGTGGTCACTTAGAGGTGTTTTATTTTTGAGGCTACAGTATTAACTGAATTCAGTGTTACAGAGCTGGACTTCTTAATGTTTGACCTTTCCCACATGAAACCTTTATTAGCACTTGTCAGTGTGGAGGCCTGGCAGTCCAGACAGTGACCTTTATTCCTCTGCTGTCTGAGACAGGGTTTATCACTCTGACAGAACCTAATTAAAACACACAAAAAAATAATCAGTGAGTGATGTCAGTGAGAGGTGGAGAACCAGAGTAAGAGCTTTTACTGGCCAGAGTACATCTATAGCTGCAGCTCTTCCCTTTTCTTCACAGATGGGGGGAAGGTTATTCTGCCAGCCATTATTCATTCTCAGTGAGCAGGGATAATCTTTCTTAATCCCTTAGAGGGGTTTCTTTGCAAGATGTTCATTCTGAACTTTCAATCACATTTATGTAGAGCCAGATTCTGTCATGCTCTTTCCTGCCAAATAGTAGCTTCCTCTCTTAAAAATCCAATAGTGAGTAAAGACAAGAATGAAGAGAAGTAGACTCTATGATGGATCTTTAACTAAGGAATCCAACTATATGAATTTTCACCTGCACTTATTTTTCTTCACAACCAATTACTTAAACTTTTTATTTTATTCTCAAATCCTTCCACTTAGCCTAGATGAGCATCAAGGTCTGTCATCCAGTATTTTTAAATGGAGGAGAAAAGCCTGCAAACTATGCAGTTTTGTTTGTGGTTTTTTTCACAGGTTCAGCTCCTACCAATGAAACTGGAGGCTTTATGACCATGCCCATGCCATAGACATGAAAAGTTCAGTGACGCCTTTCAGCTGGTCTCTCAATGATCCTGATTTTCACCAGAAATTGATATAATCAGTTAAAAAAACACTGCCATCCTTGCCTTTCATCTTCTAATAATACTCAAACTGCAGCCAAGTCAATGCTATTCTAGACAGACAAATTTAGAGTCTTAATTCTTAAGGTCAGAATAGTTCTTACGTTAGCTTATGCCAGACCCTTTCACAAGGAAGAAATTCTCTGTGCTTTGCTTGTCTGTTTACCTGTTAAAGTCTCTTTTTTAACAGAATGAGGAAGCTCTCATGTTACCTGTTTCTTATTTTCTGAAATTCTTGGTGAATCTCCATGCCTCTTGTTTAAATCCTTTTTATTCTTGTTTATCTTATCTGTTTGTGAGACTAAGATTTGCTGGTTCTCACCAGTTTTGCCATTTACATCTTAAAAGGTAGGTTTAATATGTGACAGAGTTTTCAGATCCAGCTTATTATTTTCAAATAGAGCAAGGCTGACCTTGAATCATATTCTTTACTTGGCTTATTATAGTATTTCTGTTCTCTTAAACCCTGTCAGAGAGATTGTAAATTAAAGGGTATCCCTGCAAGTTCCTGAAGAGCAGTGGTAATACCAGCTATCCTAGTTCTTCACTGTTGGGGACCTTTTTGTGCTGAATGTACATGATGTGGGCAGTTAAACAACCATAAAGAGGTCACAAGGAAGCAAGGATCTTTTGACACTTTGGTTCTTTAGAGAATCACTCTGACAATAAAAAATATTGTTTAATCAATTCTGCAGTAAAAAACATGGATGCTTCTTATAAGAGTGACTTTGAAAAAGAGATGCAATAGAGTATGAGTCATTCGAATCTATGCAGATATTGAAACTGAGGATATCTAAAAACAAATCCCTTATATCTCTCCAAGGCTTAGTTCATAAAGTAAAGGCACTTATGTGTGAAAGGATTAGATTATTTTATCTCTACATTTAATTCAGTTTGTCATACAAGATGGATTCCGTAGTTATAGTGTTTGATTTGCATAAACTTTAATTTTCTTATTGTTGCTGCTTTTCTTGTTTGTTTGTTTGTTGGTTGTGTGTGTGTGTGGGGGGTTGTTGTGTTTGGTTGTTTGGGTTTTTTTTTTAATATATATTGACCACAATTGCATACAATAAAATATTCACAGTTACAGATTCTGGTATCACATACTTGGTAATATGGTTGCATATATGTAAGCTTCTCTCATTTGATGTTAATGGGATTTTTCAAAGTATTTTCTGTTTTTTCTGCTAATATACCAGAGAGGTGCTGGATTACTTACTAATTGTATGCTGGAGCTACACTGTTGGAGATTGTTTTCCAGAGCAATAAGATAACTCTTTTTCACTTTGAAGAAGCCTTTGAAGAAGTTCATTGATGCAGAGTTATGTATTCAGATAGCTGGGTAGTTGGATTTGACTAATTACATCCTATGCAAGCATGTCTTGACACAGACCTGACCTAGTATCTACTAAGAGCTCAGAAATTTCGGAGATAATAGTGAACTCTGGAAAAGAACTGAGAGCAAAGAGAGGAGTTTTGACTCGGTGTTGGCTATTTCAGTGCATTTGAATAAGAAACCTTTCACCATTTTAATAATCTGACCCTTTCATATGTTATTGATTGTAGCTGATGAAGGAGTTTCCTCTGCTCAGCATGTTCAACATCCATGAAAACCTGCTAGAGGCTTTGTTGGAATTGCAAGCGTATGCAGATGTCCAGGCAGTCTTAGCAAAGTATGATGGTAAGTTCAGATGTGTATTTGGATTTTCTCTATATGGTACACACAGAAGAAATATATAAAAGTCAAACTCTAAAAATTTAGGAAACACTGTCGTTAAATTGATTGGCTTGAGCTTCATACATGCTCTTACACAGTCTTTTATCCAAAGATTAAACATTGTGCATTTTATCTGCCAGCCCATGCTTACTTCATTGTACAGGGCAATGCCACTCACTAGCAGGTCTTCTGTGCTTTCTTTGCTTTCTGTTGATGTTTAAAGAATGACTGCTTAAGTTCTGCAGACTGTTTTATTGCATGCTATACAAATCTTTTCTGAAGAAAATATTATCAGTTCCCCTGTGGGCTTTCCTCTGAATGTTGACTTAGTAGCATACAAGTGCTTTACAAACACTGGTTTAACTTCATAGCAGTCTAGTGAGTAGCAGACTTCGTGTCTTATAGGAAGAACTTGAAAAGCTCAGAAGACTACGTGAAGTTTTTGTACTAATTTTTTGTGTTTTTCAGTAAACATTGGTTTATGCAGCATTACAACTCCTTTTATCTTCAAATCACAGCTGCTGCAGCTCTAGCTCTTTGAACTTGAATTTGACGCTGGGGTTTCAGAGACACAGAATGAGAAGCACTGACTGGCATACTTTGTTTTGTTCAAATTAAATGGGCTTTCCTTGTATTGTGTAAAAATTTGGTGACAGAAACAGGAATACAATCCAGTTCCCTTGAGCAGCGTTCATCAGGCTCCACAGTGCTACTCTTCCTCCTCTTGCTGCAGTCCCTGGCTTACTCAGTAGCCACATTCCAAGTTCTGCATCAAGTGATTTAGGGAACCTACAGGTGTCAGTTTCCTGTTGTGTTACTACACAGTCTTTATTCATCCTCAGAAAAGTCTCATTCTGTGCACTGGGTTATGGCAAGAGAGTTTATCAAAGGAATATTATGTAATCATATAACTAAAAATGAGATCATAAACTGCATAGATCAAATAGCTGACTTAAATGAAACCTTGATTTTGATGTGTCTTAACTCTTTTCCTAGGTTGATCTTGCAGCGTTTAAAATGTTCTTAGTTGCTAGCTCTTACTATCTCTGGTGTTCTTTGGGCAAAGATTTTAAGGCTTGTAACATCCTTTTTGAAAAGATAGATGGACATTATTTGAGCCACTGTTGTATAAATGCCTACCAGTATGGACTCTGGAGCCTATATCTACAATGCTTTGGACATTCTTTCTCATTGATTCTTTGAAGGAATTGACTGGTCTTCTGTCCATTTGTTTACTGAATTATCTTCTCTTGTGCATACTCAGTTTGAGCTTTGTTTTGCTCCTACTTCCTAGCAAAGGGTCCTTGTTGAGCCAGTACTGCTCGTTCCCAGTTCTGTTCTTCTACTTCTCCTACCTACCTATCCAAATCTTCTCTTCAGGGCAATGATGGTCAAGATACATCTCCATCCACTTTACAGCTTCTGTCTTAACATCTTTGCCATCTACCCTTTTCTCTGTGGCTTCTGCCTTCTCTTCATTTGTCATTCTTTGTTGCATTGCCTGGGTACCAGAAAGCAGAGCAGTTAAAGCTCATGTAGACAGAGGCTTCTCACTGTCAGCCCTGTAGTTGGACCCATATCATCACACAGAACAGTTGCAAGGGATAGTGCATAAGCTCTTCGGAGTACTGAGATGTGTACTTGATAAGCAAAGAATCTTTGCAGGGTATAGCCAAAAAAAATGCAGGAGCTCCCACTGAATATGTGCTAACTGCTTTCTTCTAACATCTTGTAACTTAGGAAATTAAGA
Source organism: Climacteris rufus (assembly GCA_013398175.1). Classification (NCBI taxonomy): domain Eukaryota; kingdom Metazoa; phylum Chordata; class Aves; order Passeriformes; family Climacteridae; genus Climacteris; species Climacteris rufus. Next base: position 434,253 of record VZRZ01006731.1, on the reverse strand, counting down.
TAAATTTTAATAAGGCTCAGAATAGACCGTTGGCTTGGTACTAACATGATCATCCTGCCAGATTTCAGACTCTTGCAGTAGACTGTTGCAGAGATTAGGGTATTTTAAAAAAGATAAATAAGCAGCTGATTACAAGCAACATTAGTGATAATCACTGCTACCAGTCATGTTTTTAATCTGTTTTTGGAGTCCAGTCATTCTAAGCAGAGATCAAAATGTCACCCATGCCCTTGAGTACTGTCATTCAGTAGCAGCAATGACTGGGAGAGATCTTGGTTCTGCTTTGTCTGATTGAAGAAGTTAAAGTGGTAACCTCTCTTTCTAGTAACTCCTTGTGTTACAGTAGTTCCTGTGGCACCAGGAGAGATCCCCATGTTTTTTATTTTGCCATGTTAAGAAGCAAGTAAGTAGAAATGCCCATTTTTCTTTCCCAGGCATCACAGTATGTTGGCATCTTCTAGTCTTCAATGTAGTTATGAAGTAATAGTCCTGGGAAATAGCAGAACTGTGATGGAGTGGTATTAAGCCATGCCTTCTCAAATCTCAAGACTAAAATCCAGTGCATGCTCTGCTTTGGCATACTAAAGCAATGATTCGTGGTTTTAAACAATACCGTGGTAGCACTTTGTGTCCTGGAAGTTGATAAAACTTGAAGGTGTGTTTCATTTTCTGAAAAACACCTGATAGAGTCAGAACTAATGAGACTTTTAAAAACAAAGCTCTTACTTTAACTGTTTGAACACATGCAGTTTCAACTCATGCTTTGAGTATGGTGTGTGTATGCACTAGGCGTGCACAAGGACTCAGCAAACACAGGCTTAACCAGTATAACCCTTAGAGTTCATGAGTCTCAGAAGGCCTGTCTCAGGGAGTCTCAGCTCATTTTAGAACTCATCAGCTTCATGTGTTGTAAGATTTATTGGAATGTAAAACACTGAACTCATTTATACTTTCCTATCTGCAGTTTCTGTTGGTCCCACACCACTGCTTTTTTTTTTACTAAGTCCAAACCTGATTTATTGTATTTTGATAACATATGAACAAATTATTTCCTTGAGCAGTCTGCTCCCACCCTGCACTAAAAAGTTGGACCACATCATGTGAAACCTCAGCCTCTGCAAGCAGATGCACTACTTTACCAAAAGCCATGTGTTAAATTGTGTTTATATTGTGTACCTGGCAACAGAGCTGATGTCCATACTCATTATTCATGGAAAAAGAGTCTCATTAGTAGAACAGCATGCACTGTTGCTGAGCTACATCATTATAGTTTCAGAGTTCAGTGTCTGTCAATAGAGTGAGGATGACCTAAATACTGTTGAATTCTGAAAATATTTTTGGCTCTGATTTAACACATATCCATGTTATTTACAGGAGAAATAGTTATGGCTGGAGGAGTTGGTCTGCTTGTAGTGATGCTTAGAGCAGCTGATTTATTAATTTCCCTGGGCAGCCAGCTGCGCTGATAGATATTAAGCAGTAACCTGGGCACTGTGTGGAAACTCAGACTTTTCTGGCAATTGAAAGTCAGGTTTAGAAAGAATGGATGTCTGTGTATTTAGTGTTAATGATGCAATGATTCCTTTCTAAACCAGTCCTTGGTTCATTTTTTAAAAGTGCAGTGTTTTCCAGTGAGACTATAAGCCTTCTGGTTTGCAGGATGAACTCCTTATGCAGAGTCTTCTCTCACATATGCCTTTGCAGAGAAGGAGAATGACCATGTTACCAGGTAGCTAGAGTCCTAAAAGCAGAGTTCACTTGAGAAGATATTTTAGAGCAAAGAATACATAGAAAGAAAATGGGGTTTAAATATAAAAGATCTCATTCTGCTCTGTGCTATGACACTTAACTTTGTAACAGCCTACTTAGCAGGATCCTACTTTAAATTAGTGTTACATCAAAATGCAGGCCTTTGAAGAAACATTTTAGGAAACAGAGCCTTCTTTTTCTTGGAATACTTTTACCTTAGTGAAATCTGAACAGTTAACATAGAGAAATGAGTTTTCTAAAATGTAGCCTATTCAGAGCTACTCTCTGTTCTCTGTCCTCTTCTGTCCAATTTCTTCTTGTCCTTACAGACTTACGAAATGAGTAAATTTTATTTATATTGAAGGCAATGCTTTTGTAGAAAGTTGCAGATTGATGAAACAATTGCATGCAGCCTTCAGTTACATTAGCTATGGTCTCCAGGGGTTTTGTAGATAGATAGATAGATAGATAGATAGATAGATAGATAGATAGATAGATATTTGAGATCACATCTCCATGAGTTTCATTACTTTCTATGTTTATATTTGACATTTTGGAGGTATTTGACCTGGTGGAGTGAACTGAGTAGGTGTTCTAAGTGCAATGAAGGGTTTTCTTCAGAGTTAAAGATGTAGAAGGTGGCAGTATGGAAGCAACCATTACCTCATACACAGTATTTTATAATCCTTTTGTTTCTTTGAAAAAGAAGTTTTAACAGAAAGTTCCTTTTAGTTCAGGTCATACCAAAATCTAATCTGTCTTCTCCAAGAGATGCAAATCAAGACCTCCAGTTTGTGTAACAGTAATATCAAGAGAATAGTTTGTCTTTGTTCCTATCACATCTTTTTCAGCTTCTGCTTGTAAGAATTAGTTTCTTTCCTCCGTGTCAAAATCACTTGTCACTTCAGCTAGGTCTCAACATCAGTTCTGTGTCTGTTCATACCATTTGGTCTCTTCTTTTTGCAATATGATTCTGTAGGGTTTTTTGTTTCTCCTATTTGTGCAAAAGCACAACAACTTTAAAGTAATTATACTAGTCTTGCTCTCATTAACCTTCTTTAGCAGAAACTATTCCTTCTCCTCTGTCGGCATTTAGGATTGAATTTGGTCAAGTTAAAGGGGCTGACACCTTGTTGGTCACTGATGTGCATGTCAGCAAGAGTTGCATATGAAGTGTTTAAAATCAGCAGTTGCAAATCTTTCCATAACAGTATAAATTTTAGTCATGGTCATGGCAAAATAAAGACTTCTTGTACGTGCTGGAATGGTTTTCCCATTCTATCAGGGGACCAAAATCCAGCCCTTACATACATAGTGGCTGTGTGTTTGTGTTTGATTGGGGTGTTTCTCACCACTGAGGAAGAATGTCAAAAGTGGAGAGAATCAGAACTGTATTGTTTTGTAAGCACCATGTTCATGGTTGTGCTCCCTCCATTATGTTTTCTACTACATTTTGTGGGAAAATGCAATGTGTGTTCTCATGGGAGAAAATGCTGCAGGATATTAGATCTTTTTGATAGTGTTTTACCCCTGATGTTCAGTTCATACTTTGCTTTAATGATTTCCATCCCATTACTCTTGTTTTTAGCCACTTCTATCAGCTTAATTCACTTTCTTCCTTAATGTTTGTGTCTTTATAGATGACTGCATCTCTCTTCTGTCACCACTGATCCAACCCACACATATTTTTTTGCTAGAGCACTTTCAATCTTTTCCATAAGCAGTTCTTCCTACCACCTGTACAAGAGTTGAGAATCTAACCTGAAGGTTCAGAGAACTGGGAGGGGGCTGTGATGAGAGAGCAAGTGTTGGCCTAACATTTAAGCACTGGAGTCTACAGACAGGCTGAGAGAGGGAAGATCAGAGCTGGGGTTTGCCCCCAAGCCCCAGCCAGTATAGGTCCTGTATTCCGTCATTCTTTGTTTTACCTCTTTATGTAACTTCTTCCAGTTTGTTGATATACTTTCAGTAATGTATTTGAATAAATGTGAATTATTCCAGCATCTTAATGTAGTCTTTCTCCAGTGCTATGTGAAGAAGAATCAGCAGTTTGACTGGAAGAATCTCTCTGTGGAAATTACGGCCCCAGATCTACAGTTAATTTCAGCAGATATTTATGTCCTAATACTGTTGATAAGACTATTCACCTATTTAATGTTAAGCCCATAGAAATCTGTATTGTTGACTTGTGAATAACATGCACTTTGGTGTAAAATAGGGAATAATTTCTGATTAGTGACTTATATTTTTGCATTTATTATTGACTAAAGCTATTGCAACATGCCTGTGTCTTCATGTGCAGAGCCTTCTGATGACTTGGATAGGGGATGTTGCATCAATCTATATACAGATTCATAATTTCTTGGTTTAGTTGCTGTTTATAAGAAAATAGGTCTCATGACAAATTTAGATTATGTATGGCATATTCTGTATGTCCATTGCATCTTTCCTTCAGTTCGCTCTCATAAGCAACTACTTAAGAAGCAAGTAAATACTAAGAATTCACTTTCCCAACCCTCTCCATACCTGACTGGGGCTTAGTAAAAGAAAATGCTCATAAATTAAGTCTAGCCTTTGTATTCTGTTTAAAGGTACAAGCAATAAGGACGAAGGAGAGCCTTTTTTAGATTGACACATCAGTTCTTTTGAGGCAAAAGTGTTCTGATGGATTTGACAACAGAATAGCAGTCACATCTTTCAGTACATTGTGGGAGCTCCACAAGTAATTATAGGAGGGTGGGAAAGAGTATATGTGAAGATATTTTGCCAGATGGCTCACAGAACTGGACACAGTCATTTATTAAAACTTCAGTTTGGTTCCTGACAGAGTACACATCTCTTAGGGCTAGTTTGGACATGATTCCCTTGCTAAATTCAAGTTGTTACCAGACATAATTGGTTTATGACATTCTCTAAAATACAAAGGTGCAGTTGCGGAGATGAAGCCTAAATTATATGAGGATTTTAAAGTGTTGTAGTCATCAGACCAGCATGTAGCAGGGCCAGATACTTATGGTCTAATATGTAGCAAACAAAAACACTTCTGAACCCGAGCGGGCAAGGACCTACTAGGACTGTCTCAGTTGGACTAGATGATGTCCAAGGTCACTTCCAACCCCAACCACTCTGTGATTCTGTGATGAACATTTGTATGTATTTCTTCCATTGCTAGGGGTCTATGAGTATTATCCTCAAACAACTGCTGTTTGCTCTTTAGGAGCATAGTACTGGAAGAGGCCTCCTGGGAGAATCAGGGCCCCTGCTGTTGCATTCCCTGCATGATGCTGCCCCGTATGTGAGCTGAACAAGCTCCATCCTAGAATTTTCTGGTTTGTTTGCCCTGCTATTCTGCCTGGAAATCTGCCTCAAAAATTCACTTCACAGAAACCTTTTAATCACTGGCCTAAATTTTGTTCTGAACTCTTTTATTCTTGTGCCACCATTATCCTTTAGCTAAGCAACCCTTCTCCTCTTCTGGTGATCCATGTGGGTCTCCATAGGAAACAGTTGTATCTTCTCTCAGTCTTTATTTCATTTGGTTTGATACAAAAACAGTCCAATCCTTCTGTTTGCTTTTGTTGTTCTTGACCACGGGTGATCAGATTTGAGCACAACATTCCTTGAGAAATCCAATTTATTCCACATGAAGGACTCACACGATGTATCTGAGCCTTACCTCACCTCACCACATCTCCCTTCCTTACAGATGCCAGCTGTTCATTGTGAATCATCTTGCAGTATATATGCACAGATGTTTCCAGCTCAGGAACAGTTACTGCCTACTAGAAGATAGTGTCTTCTGATACTGTGTTTTGTTTAAATATATTTAAAAGGCATTTTTGTTTATTGGAAATAATAACTCCTGATGTTAAGGAAAACTTGGTATAAAGAGAGTTATTGAATGTGTTTAGAAACATTTTCTCCTCCTGTCATTGAAGATGTGCTTATGCCTGTGTCTGTAGCTGTCTTCTATTAGTGGAGTTTTTAACATATCTATCATCCAAACTACTTTGCATGCTTTTTATTTTAATTGCTTTAGTCACTGCAATTACACACTCCAGTGAAATTATAATTGCAGTATTATAGGGAAGCCTCCAACAGGGTCTGTGTGTCTCGTACTTGAAGTGCAAGTGTGTAAAAAGATAATAGGATTTAACAGGTAGCCTTTTCAAAGTGCCTCAGTCGTTTTGGCAATGTTTTCTGTCTAACAGAACAACATTGTGTCTGGTTGCTTGGTTATTAATAAGTGAAGGATGGTGACTGCTGAGATATGACTTGCTTGTCCTCTTTAACTGCCTTTTGGAGCCCTGTCTTGCAAGGCACATGAGTTCAGTAAATCACAAGTGTCTCTAAATCCTAAAGTAACCAAGTTATGATGGTAATTTTATCTTTCTAATCAAGTTTAATGACAAACCAAGGGATAGATAGTTTCTCAGAAAAGTAGTCAGATTAGCTCCTCCTCCCATTTACAGTGGACTTACTTCAGTGCCTTGTGTTTGCTGTGCTGTCTTTGCTGTTTGCTTTAGGAAGTTATCACAATGTGCAGAAGGATTTGCAGAATCCAGCCTTTAGTGCATTTGGTTTGTTGTTTTGTTTTGCTTTTTTTTCCGTTTATCTGTAACCTTTAAATTTTTAATGCTGGAATATTTCCATCACTATATAGTCTCTGTCTGCTGAGTAGATTACAGAATCACAGAATGACAGAATAAGCTGAGTTGAAAGAGACCCACAAGTATCATCAAGTTCAACTCTTAGCCCTGCACAGGACATGCCCAAAGGTCACACCATGAGATGGGAACAAATGAAGTCAATTCTTCTCTGTAACAGTGGGAACAAATATATCACTCAAATCTGTTAGGCAGCATTTCTCTCTACCTTTTGAATGCATTGTGCCAATTTGCTGGTAGAAAATAGGTATCAATTAAGGTAACTAATGGATTAAGTCAGGTTTATGGCTGTATGTCTCTGGAACAGGATAAAATGGCCAGAGACTGTCTGGTGAATGTTTTGGTTCAATATTTCCTTAAGAGGCAAAACATCTTATTTTGCTGTTGAACTTTAGCTTCAATAAATCTACTGGTTGTTTGCTTCCAAGTCAAATCCATTATTACTTGAACAGCTGTCTTAAGTTGTATAGCTGCAACATACTCATGTTAGACAATTGCTTCTGAGTGAAAATACAAAGGGGGAATAAGATAGCCTTCAGCTATTACTAGGCTGTTTTGTGACCTATGGAAAAAAATAGGTATTCCAAGTTATCTATATGTTTATGTATGGAGTAATGAATTCTTTCACTGTGTCTCTGTCATGTCACTCTTTGAATTAGTTCTCTAATGAGCCCAGCTACTGTTTAAATAGCAGTTCCAGTGGTCATTAACACGCATCTTAAAGCCTATGTATCAAGTGGAAATTTAAAAACCCATGTGACATGGCAGCATAAGTCCCAAGATAAGAAAGTATTCTGAGTTCACATAATAATTTTGTGTATACTTTGAAGTATCCATCACTTTTCTTTCTGCAGACTTCTAAGTTCTCGAATGTTTACTTTTTTCCTTTCTTTTCAACAGATATAAGTTTACCAAAATCAGCAACGATATGTTACACAGCTGCATTGCTCAAAGCCAGAGCTGTCTCCGACAAGTAAGTGCTTAAGAACCACTGTCCAGCAAAATTCCTGATTTAACTCAAGATTTTTCTTAGCTGAGCCCACACCCTAACAATCTGCTGGTTTAGCGGGAAAATTAAGTCCTGCAGTAAATTGGTAAAATTACTTTATATATAAAAAATTTGTAGTGATCAAACATTGCACTTCAGATACTAAGGAAGAAGAAAAGAAGAGAAATAGCATAAATTCAGTTCTTGTTTCAGTTTTACGTATACTGTCTGGGTGAGCTTTGGCTTCCTAGACAGTATAGTGAAGATGCACCTGAAAAGGGTTGTGTGGCTGAACCTCTTCAACTTTGTATAAACCTGACCACAAAAAGGTAATAAATAAATGTGGAAGTATTGGTAACAATGTCATTTTGTAAGTGCTGTTAGAAGACTGCTCATCTAATTAAATAGCGGCAGGTGGATTTAGCATTATTATGTCAGGGATTCTGAGAGGTAGGTGACGTTCATATTTTTAGAGACACAAATATCTGTTCATTCCTGTTATGTTTTTCTCTTGGGTCTCAACCTTCCAAGGTGCTGAGCACATCTATTTGATGCCTGTGGACTTGAGAGCACTGGCCTGCTCTGAAAAGGTGCTCAGCTCCTTGTGAGATGGAGCTCAAAAATCCCTATTCTGCTCTCAGATGCCTTCACACAAATCCCAGGCAGAGTTGTGTCTGTGCACCTGAGGGTCGAATGCCCCCTAAAGTTGAAAAGCAAGTGGAGTGGAAAGCCATTTTCTTGACTGACATCCTGACAGTTTTTGCTTTTAAAGTGTATGTACACATCAAGATCTAAGTAATTTTCTTTCATTCTTTTTATCCTGTAGATCGCCAGTACCTACTGCAACATCTTTCCTCCCTACACAGCGACTCCAGCTTGGGAGGGCAGGGCTAAGGTTGTCACAGCTTTCCCTGTGGTGTCTGCCTGCCAAGTACAGCTCTGGAGTTAGCCGTGGGGTGTGAGGTGAGAAAGAGATTGCATGGTCTGGTTTTTTATTCACTGGGGCAGATGATTTGCCCACAGTTTGGGCATGCTACCCTCAATGGTGCTGCAGCCAGTAGACCACCTGCTACTGCTGCTGCATCGTGCTTCCATCTCAACCTGACCCAGGGGCATTGGGTTGGGAACCTCCCTAAAACTTCCCCAAACCTGTTTTTAATAGAAACCCTCAACAATAATTTGGCATTGTTTGGGGTTTTTTTCCCTTTTTTTTTTTTCTTTTCTTTTTTTTCTGCAACTTCAGCCTTGAATATGCCCCTAGAAAGGTACCTAGAGCAAATTTAGATTAGTGACAGAGAAGGGACTGTTTGAACTGACTTTCTGCCATGATTAGATGCAAACATGCTTTCCGCTTCTGCTGGGATTTTCATTGGCCTTGATGTAATAGATCACTCAGAGTTTCCACTTGCTATGGAAGTTTGGAGAGCGTAGGAAAATTACTCAGTTTGGTTACATGGGCCCATGTTCTAGATTTGTTTTCTGACTTTTTCTTACTCACATTTCTGACCTAATGTGTTTGTTTCTTTGCTTTTGTAGATTTTCTCCAGAGGCTGCCTCAAGGCGAGGGCTGAGTACTGCAGAGATGAATGCAGTAGAAGCTATTCACAGAGCAGTAGAATTTAATCCACATGTGCCAAAAGTGAGTATTGAGAAAACACTGTTGTAGCTCTAACACTGCTGATTTTTGTGTTAGAATAATGAGTGATGTGGAAAAGAGAGCAAGCAATGGGAAGAGAAAGAAGCTGATAATATGCACATTTTCGTTTGCTATGTCGCATTCAGGACTGTGCAGCTTGAAATTTTAGCTGAAGTGGATTGCAGTAGTAGACACCACCAAATGCTGTTCTGCACACAGACCATGGATAAAGATAGATTATTATTTGCAAAATAGTAATTGAAGATCTTCTAGTTCAAAGTAGCGTATTTTGTTTTGATTATATGTAAGAATATTTTTTTGGCATGCTGTACAAAAGAACCTATCTTTGGAGTTCATAGTGTGCTTCATATAAGTTGCATTAGTAATTCCTTATACAGCACCCTGTCATTAAGTTCTGAAAATGAAAAGCTCAGAGATGAAGAATTGCTGAGAACTACAAAGTAAAAAAAATGGATTTATGTTCTAATGCCCTAACCTGCTCTCTCGGGTATGTATCTCAGCAGTAAGAATGTTGCTGAGAGGTTGCTGAAGGCTAAAGGCAGATGCTTTTTGGCCACTGGATCTTTTTGGCCTCTGAATCTCGCCCCACAAACCTTTGGAATAGTATTGCCCTTTGAAAGTAAGCTGCAGAAAACTGATATGTGTTCATGTAGGGAACCTATTTATTAGGCACAGTTGAACACCAAGTCTGGTCAAGATAAACCCAAACCCTCTTCTGTATGTACCCATGGACTGCAGAAAGTTAATTTTCATGCACTGCAGGAATTAAATATTTTGTCTGTTACACTAAATAGCATAGTGTAACTGTCTGAAAGTTAGGCTGTTTGATTAATAAAATCATTGACATTTCCTCTACAGGCAGTGGAAAGAATGAACTATCATAGACATCTTTAGACTGACTTTTCCTCCTCAGTGTTTCCACACTGACTGTAAAAGGAGCAACTCTTTTCCAGTAAAAGCTTGGTTTTTAGACAACAAAGTTTAGGTGACATGAGTCCTTTTGTATTATTAGCTGATCTTCTATTTTTGTGCCATACTATTAAATAAAAATATTAAATAAAGCTTGATTCAAGGGCTTCTCTGATTACCTTCTTCCATCCCAATGGTTCTTACAACAACACAACCATTGACATTTCTCTTCTGCCTGGTTGCCTGTTTAAGTCTTTAGCCCAGTCCTGTTCTGGGTGTACCTTTCTAAATGTTTTACTAAAGCCCAATTAGAGATCTTGAAAAGCAAAAATACCAGTTTAGCCTGTCATGAACAATCCTTAGGAGCCTGTTCCATTTTCCTTACTTATCTCCATGCTTTTAGTAATTGTTTTCATCAAAATGTATTGTACCAGTTTGCATACAACAATCCCATATTAACATACGGTGTTTCCATCCTCTTTACACGAATGGCTTTGCGTTTATCTCTCATCAGTTCATTCTGAGTGGGGATCTTTTTGTTTTAGGTCAGTTGAGCTAGTCTGATTGTTTCTGGGACTGGTTCATTCACTGTTCAGGGACAGAGATGGTTGGCTGCAGTGGCCTCCACTTGTGTTCATGCTCCTAATGTCCATGGTGCTATTGTCTCCAGGCTCTGCACTGCCATGTAACTCAGGCTAGGTCTTAATTTACTACCTTTTTGCTTTTACTATTATGTTTGTACTTAAGACCTTGATGTTCTTTGGTTTGACTTGCTTTTCAAAATCCACTTTATTGTAAGTTATGGCATTTGCTCCATAACCTCTGCACTTCAGACCTCCAAGATTTTGCTTTTCTTGTAGATCAGGACTTTCACTCACAGTTTGTGACCTCCTTCTTACTAGCCAGCTTCTGGTTAGGTCAATAAAAGGCTAAATTTCCTCTCTGACAAGTATGTCCATGTGTGAAATGCAGATTCTGTGTTATTTTCAATACTTTCAATTTAAAGAAATTCCGGTCCTTTTTCTCCCTAAGTTCATGTTGTTAATCAATTTCCTCTGTTTTTCAAAGTCTGACATTTGGAAATTGAAAACCTTTGTGAAACATATAAATTACCAGGATAGTATATAGGTAGGTAGTTATAAGAGCAGACTCCAGGTTTTTTTTTTTAGTTGATATTTTAACATTAAAACAGAATAGCCTAATACAGATTAATATACAGCAGTGCTGATTTCACACTCATTCTTTCTGCTATTAGCTAAAGGATATTAAAGTATGAAAGTATGTTTTTGGTTATAATTTTATGCACGGTGTGGATATTAGGCTTCAATTTCCACTCAGTTGTAATTGAAGTCATATCCAATTTGTTTTAAATGAAATGGAGATAAATTCTAGCAAGCAGCATCACAAAAAAATAGAAGACGGCCACAAAACCAATGTGCCTTCAGAGCTTCTTCAGGATTTAAATATTAATGAGTCTTTCGTTCAGACTGAGGAAGAAATAAATTACATATGTGACAAATTATTTAATGTACTACACAAAAATTTAAGAGTTAAACAAAGAGGGTTGTATTGCCACTGAATCTGTAATTCCATAGAGTTTTGTATGTACTATGTCATAGAGAGTACATAATTTGTGGAGTGGTTAGGAAAAAAAGTATATATATACACAGACACACAACTTCATCAGTATTATTTATATGTGTTTGGGGCTTCCCTACTTGTATGTAATGCAGCTATAAAAAGCTAATGCTGATCAGCTACCACAGCTGTCTCTGGGGCATTTCTCAATTCTGGAACACCCTCCCTGAACTGATTTGCAGGGCTCTTTCCCTTCATTCAGACTCCTCCTGAAAAGTACCCCCGATCCTTTCTGTGCTGTATGAGACTAGAGGTATTCATTAAAGAGAAAAGAGATGGTGGTCCATCTATCAGATTGTTAAAAGAGAGTCAAAAGTATGTCCTGCACACAGTTGCATGGACTTGGTATGTAAGGCAGGAGCTGAGTTGATTTGAAGAAAGTCTCTACTGAAGTATTCTGCATTTCAATCAGACAATGTAAATACTGATATTACTTTGAGAAATGCCAATTTTGTCTATAAACAGCCTCTTAAAAGAATGTAACAAACCACTGACTTAAACACTTTTAAAGATTCGTCTGTTCTCCATTGCATTCCTTGTCATTTTCTTCTTACTTATTTTGATTTTCTTTAATAGGAACTGTGTCTGTCCGTATGCTTGTGTGTTTTCTAGGAAGTTGTAGTTGCTAATAGAAACAAATAATGCAAACAAATTTATAGACCAGATGGGGAAATTAATCTGTTCCACACACCCCATGATATTACAGAGAAACTATTTGAGATATGTTTAAGAGAGTTTTTAACTGTTCAGTGAGACAGTGATTTTTTGTATCTCCAACAAAAAGGCCAAACTTCTTAATTACCATCAATTCAATGAGAATTTGTAAGGTGACGTAAAAGTGGCTTCAATGGGCATGTAGAAACCAGTATTTTGCAACTTTCTTAGGCTTACGCTGTTCATCCCACTGGGAGGAGGAGAGTTCCTGTTGAAATAATGTTAGATTCTCATGTTCTGGCCTGGAGGGATGCTGTCACAGGTGCAGGAGTGACTGTTGCCTGCTTGCAACCTGAGCTGTAATTTCAGAGTCGAATTGCACAATTGAGGGAAAGAGGGAAACCTGCCTGAGTTAGGTTGATTTATTTTATAAAAGGTCACTGAAGTAGTGTGGAATGTTAAAAGCACTCCCAGCAGAGGAGAATTAGGAGCCAGAGAGCTGTCAATTTGTGAAATAAATAATGTATACTCAATCAGTTTAAGCAAGAGAAGTATAAATTCCATCCTGTTGCACTTCATGTATGCAAGGTTCGTTGTCATTCTCCAAGTGCTCATTAAAAGACATTCCTGCATGTGTGCAGAATGGCTGTAGCTGAGCTGTATCTATCACAATTTCGTGTGGCTGGCCCAAAAGCCCTCTGTGGAAGCACATGAAAACTACTGTTACACTTGTTGTTACTCCTAAATATAGGTCTTTGACAAAAAAAAGGTTAGAGGGAGAGAAGAGAAAGATCAGATAAACAAACAAACAAACAAAAAAAACCAGCAACCCAAGACAAATCCAAGCCAAAACAATACAGTGGCAAAGGGCTAATTGAGCCATCTCTTGATGGCAGAAATCATTGCACATCTCCAGTATTCACTTCTAATTTAATTGAGACTGAGTCGCAGAATCATCAAATCAGAGAAAATTCCAGGCTCTGAAGGGATCCACAAGGATCATCAAGTTCAACTCCCAGCCCTGCATAGCACCATCCCCAAGAGTCACACCATGTGCCTGAGAGCATTGTCCAGAAGCTTTTTCTATCAGGCTTGGTGCCCTGACCACTGCCCTGGGGAGCCTGTCTCCATCCTCAACACAAGTCCTGTCTCTGGCCACAAGAGTGAAGAGGTGGTTTTCGCTCAAATTTTTCTAGGCTGTATTTTTCTGAGCTGGTTCATTTTTTAAAGGAATATGATAAGCCCAGATGGTGATGACGTTCTGTTTCTTGTTCTAGTTAAACTTCTTCATTGTTTCCTGAAAAACAATGCAGTGGGAAATGTGTTGGTCTTATCATCTACATTTCCTCCATGAATGCCCAGCTCTTAGCTAGGTTTCTTATCTAGCCTGTTGGTTGATTCTCCCTCTGAAGTGGAACCATGCTTGGGTTCAGAGCTCTGTCAGGATGACAGAGGGCTCACCTCTTCCTTGTGTGTTCAAAGGATTGATAAGGTACCAAAGTTTTATTACTTAATTTGTGAAGGTTGTGATTCAATCTGAGTGGGTACCAGTGTATGAGAAGTTAGAGTTAATAGGGAGTCTATCAAGAGGTGTAGGTTATTGGTATGAATTTTAGTCGTATGATTGGATTTTGTGTCCCTATTAGTCCTGTAACAGCAAGGGCTGTGCTCTGGAATAAGGCCTTTGGAAATTTTGAGATATGAATTGTCAGATTCCCACCCTGAAGTCTTTGGTGACTGAAGACTGCACCTCTCTAGTGTAGTGCCTTTGATTAAGTGCAATAGCAGCCTCTTGGAAACTACAGTCGGATGTCTTGGCTGATTTTTCCAAGAGCTGGAGATGTTTGTTGCATGCAGTAGTTCATCAGGATTGTAGTTCACACATTATATGGGCAGCATGAGGACTGCAGCTCATTACATGGTTTTTAAAGGAAGTTTATTTGGGGGAGGGAGTTGGGTTTTTTTGTTTTGTTTTGGGTTGGTTTGTTTGTTTGTTTTTATTCCATTTGACTGGAATTTGCCTACTTGTCCAATACAAAATGTTTCAGAGGGACTGTGTTGATTTCACAATGTGCTAGAAACCCAGCAGATTGCTGGGACTCAGTCCTGCCTCTGAAAGATGTGGGACCAGCAGCCTGCAGTTCCCATAAAAGGGGGCTGCCCTTGGCTATGCTCTCTGCAGGTAGACCCTTACCCCTGCCAGCAGAACCTCCAGGAGCCTAAATGCCCTCTGGGCTCTTGAACTCTCCTTGAAAATACAGCAGTGCACCAATGGATATGATATTCTAGGACATCAAGACTATCCTAATTTTCATGGATCTTCATACCTCTCCTTCCATAATAGTCAAGTCCTACTTACAGCTGGGTAGCTTTTTGGTACCCTTTACTCATGTTCAGAGAAGTTAAGTAGATGGAGGCTTTCGAGTGCCCTTTCCCAAAGCCATTTCTTTGATTAGTTCTATTCTGTACTTGGGAAATTTGATCTTTATGTGTAGGAAAGTGTGAACTGTGAGAACTGTACAAAATGTTCTAGACAGGGTCTCTTGGGCTGTGTATCATCGGTATTCCTGCTGGAAATGCCTCCAGAATAAATTCATTGACTGTTCGTGTGCCCAAAAGGTGTGGCTGACATTTATGCACAAGATAAAAGCAGTCATGAGTCACAAATGAGTCTTGAGCCACCTATCAACTGTGTGCCTGGGTCTTCTTGAATATCACCAAACCAGTTTATGGACTTTGTGTTTGGGGAAGTACCTGTGCTATAGTACTGAGGGAGGAGGGTTTCATATTTTTGATCTGAGGAGCTTTTAAAAATAGGTTCTTTCTGAAACTGACAAAAATGACTGAAAAGTCAATATAACTGAGTAGGACTAAGACTGATTTGCAAGTGTCAAGATATATCCTTCCATCTGGTATTTCCACTTGATTTCTTTTAAATTGCTGGTAACAAGCAATATATAAGAATCAAAAGAACATATTTTCATCTTAATGCTCCTAGAAATACAACAATCCTTCCTGGTTTTTCTTTCCCTGCAAATAGTGACATGTCATTTGGATTGTTTGTGTTTTTTCCTTTGGTTGAAATATTTAAATATTGAGAATTTACTTTCTCATTTAATTTTGAAAAAAAATATGGAAAAGAGAGTTATGTTCCAAATTAATAAAACAGGTAGAAACCTGCAGCTCTTGCAGCTATGTTCCATTCTGCTCAACAGGTATAATGTGTGTTTTTAAAAGGGTGAGACACGCATTAGGGCAGTGAATGTTTGCTGTATCAATGTAAGCCTGGCAACTCCCTCCCTCTTGTCAGCTCTTTATTCTGTTCTCTCTATCACTCTTAATCCCCTGGACTGCCTACTAAATTGCAGCTTCCTCCATTAATCCTCCTGCTCTGCAGCTCTCTCAGATTTTTCTGAAAGGCTTTAGGGAAAATCCAGGTATCACACTTAACTACTCCCACAGCTAATTCAGTTTCTCCTCCTTTAATACGGTTATCTGCATCAGAAACATGTGATTTCTCTCTCCTCTTTGAAGTATTTATCTATTTCCCAGGGTTGACAATTCTGTGTTTTGATCATGAGCTTCCCCGTATCTTCTGCCTGCTTGGCAGCTCCTTCAGGCAAAGGGGTGACAAACTCTAGGCCATCTTCCACAACATCATTCTATTGGTTCTCATTTCCTCTCTGCCCTTTCCTCTTCCTTTCCACAAGGCTGACTTTCAGTCCTCATTTCTTTCTTTTGCCTTCTTTTCTGCACCAGCACCTCCTGTTCACAAAAGTGAGCATTTATGAGGAGTTGTGCAAGACTGACACCACCTGTGCCTGCCTTTCACCTCCGGTGCCAGGTTGCCGCCTTGTGGGTGCCTGCATTAGGAAGTTGTCAGTCCCCAGGTTCTGCACTCCTCCTCTCTACAGTCCAGGCTATAGGTACAGGGTGAAAGGGGGGGACTGCTTAAGGTCTTCTTTATTTTATTATAAACACTTTTAATTAAAAAGCTCTTGTAATTAAATTCCATTTTCTGCTTTGAGCCCTTTTTTTCATCTCCTTAGATAAGAGAGATGTCTCATTTTTAACTTCTCTGTAGTCCCCATACTACTGAAGAGCAGAACCCTCTGACAGCATATCTTAATCTTTGGGAATAATTCAGTAGTTGTCTTCAAGTGCAGTTGATGATGTTACACATTTGATGAAACACTTACAAGAGAAAATACTTTAGGGAAATAGACCTTTCAGTGGGCATTACAGAATTGCAGGCAGCTTTCTGTGTTTTATATTTTCTCTGCAATAACTGTGCTCTTCTTTTTTATTGCAGTATCTACTAGAAATGAAAAGCTTAATTCTGCCCCCTGAACATATTCTGAAGAGAGGGGACAGTGAAGCAATAGCATATGCTTTCTTTCATCTTCAACACTGGAAAAGAGTAGAGGGGGCATTGAACCTCTTACACTGTACATGGGAAGGCAGTAAGTAATCCTCTTTCATACAAAGGAGCTTAACAAATATTTTTATTGAATGTCATGAAAAAGATAATCGTTTTTTATGAATTATAGTATGTGAGAATTTTGGACACCGGTTACACCCTCACCAGCATTGAAGTTTGAACTGAAAATACAAACTCCATTTAATGAGAAAAAGGGGTTTGAAGTCTTGTATTGTGTTTGCTATGTAATACTGAATAAAATTTCCCAACTTCTTTGAGACATGTTTTCTTGCTCGTGGATAAGGGGATAATAATTTACCTTCTTTCATTCCAGGGTTGTAGAGATTTGTTCATCATTATTAGAATGAATAGTTTCAAACTGAGACTATATTTAGATTGGACATAAGGAAAAGATATTTTACAATAAGGGTGGTGAGACACTGGAACAGTTTGTCCAGAAAAGTTACGGATCCACTACCCCTCGAAGTGTTCAAGACCAGGTTGGATGGAGCTTCAAGCATTTTAGTCTAGTGGAAGGTGTCCCTGTCCATGGCAGTGAAGTTTTTAACAGATGACCTTTAAAGGTCTCTTCCAATCCAGACTATTTTGTTAGTCCGTGAATGCTTTTATATGGGAAAATTATGAGTGTGCCTTGTAGACAGATATGTATTAATGTGTAGTATAAAGCAATACAGTATTTTATGACTTTTTTTAACCAACGAACTGGAATGAGTTCAGTGAAGGATTACTAGGATGCACAGGGGACTGGAACATGTGATGTAGGACAAAATGCTGAGGAAGCTGATTTTGTTCAACTTAGAGAAGACTTATGGTGGCTGAAGGGATGATCCAATTGTCTTCCACCACTAGAGAGAGATGATACAGGAGAGAGAGTCATGGGCTTCACAGAATGGCCCAGCAGAAAGATAAGAAGCAATACACACAAGTTCAAACAGAAAAAAAAATAATCCAGACCTAAGAAACATGTTTTCACTGTGAGAGTAGTGATGCATTGGAACAGGTTGCTGCTAGGGTATGGGACCTCCAGCCCAGAGATACTCAGAGCTCAGTTTGACATGGTTCTGAGCAATCTGACCTAACTTGGAAATGACCCTTCTTGGATTGGGAGGTTGGAGTATATGACCTCCAAAGATCGTATCCTAACCTTCTAATACATCTTATCCTGTCTTTGAGATGTGTTTTTTACCAGGTTTCAGAGATTTAAAAGTACAGTTTACCAGCCTTTGTGGGCTTTTTTTTTCTGATGCAGGTTTTTCCTTTACGTAATCTAGTTCCCCTTTCCTTCTCTACTTTATTCTGTTCTTTTTCAGCCTCTCCATATGTTATTATACCAACTTGTGTGTGTGTGTGCGTGTGTGTATCTTTCAGCATTTTTTGTCCTCATTTAGCCTTGATATAAAAGATATTTTGTTACCATGATAATTCCTATGGAAATGCACATAATACTTCCATTTTGAAAGTGACTTACTGTCTCATCCACTGTATGAAGTGACCTGAACCTGCCTAATTTGCAAGGTAGGCTCCCTGAAGATGCACTGGTTTTATTTCTAGGTGTATAGAACACCTTGCTCAGTAATCCGTGCCAGTGCTGCCTGAGGTTTGCCCTGCTACTTTATTCTCTGTCATATCTGCTAGCTCTTCTCCCATCCATTCTCCCAGTCTGTTGTTTTCTCTGTCATAGCTTCCTTCCCAGTGGCTTATTTTCAGTGGTTTGCTTTTACATGGTATTCCTTCTCTTCTGGATTATTGCAGAAGTCCTTTAGCCCAATGTTCATTATTCCATCAGTACAAAGCGGTATTTTTCAGGGAATCATGAAAAGATCATTTGCTTTGTCAGACTGGGGAGCCCCTAAAGGGCTTTGTACCAGAACCAGCTTTTGGCACAGGAGTCTGGCTGTCCTGCAGTCCTCATGCCACTTAAAAAATCTACTCATTTGTGCTTGAAGGCAATGTAAGGCATTCTCGTCTAACTGCATTCCCCTTCTTATTATCTCCACGTTCAGCACGCTGAATATGTACTTTATTAGTTAATAGTTGTATAGTAACCTGTAAAGATGTAAATGAGTATCATTGTGTAACTTCTGCAGAAAAGTCCATAATTCATTTTGTACAGTGATTTCAGAAAGATACGAATGTGCACCAGTCCTCAAAAATTTTCTCCACATTTTGCTCACACATGAAGACAACCAAGGGTTTTAATTGTTTCACTAGTGTCTAGTTCAAGAATCATAACTTTTGGACCATGTATTGACATCTCTGCATAACAGTGAAGACATGACAGAGAAATTAAATGCAATTAAATATTAATTTTAACCAACAGTCTATGTTTAGTACATGGTCAGTTGCCCTCACTGTCTTTCTAGGTGTCTGTAGGTATTTTATTCGTAGTATAACTAAGAAAGCCCAAATGCCACCACTGTTTTCAGGCCAGGTTCTCCCTACAGAAGGTCTTTAGTTTCAAGTGTAACCAAGTTTCAAAAGTGTCGGGGGTGATGGTTTGTCACTGTTGGTTTCTAAACTTGTGGCAAAATTTCTGTTGTTTGCATGAAGAAGAGAAACCTGGGGGTTCCCAAGCGCTCCAGTAGCTCTTGCTGCAAGTACATGGCTGAATGGCAGGCTGCCTCTGTGCTACCTGAGTCAATTGATGTAAAACAGGATCAGATTATACTGTAGGGGTAAGCAGAGAAGTACCTGTGTAAACACAAGCTGATCCAGATGAACAAGAGCACTTCCTTCCATGGCTGATAACATTGCTAAATAAAGCTGCTTTACTGTAAATATTCTACAGTTAGTCTCATGTCAAGGACGACTGCTTAAATTCAGTAAAATCTATTCAGATATTTTTCTCTTGTTTTCTAAAAGCAACATCTTCACCATCCCTTTTTATTTTTGTTAAAATCTTGATATTAGTGTGACTTAGGGTAAGGCAGAAGAGGCTTGATTGTCTGTTTCAATATTACTCCAAATTGGAAGGAAAACCTTGCGTTAGGATTTTGAAGAAATGAGCATTGAGCATCGCTCCACAAATGTTTGTGTACAGACACTCAAGTTTGTTGCATGTGAAGATCATACACAGCTTGGGTTATTGTATTTGTACTTGGCTTTTTGAGTTGCTATGGAGAGGGATGGTTAATACTGGCAGAGCATTACAGCCCAGGTTGGTTTGCAATCTTTCAGGATTTCTGCATTCTTTACTATTGCTTTAAATGTAGTAATCAAGAAAAAATACACTAATATAATTTCACAAAAAATATAGCTAATGTTATTTCAAATGCAGTGTGCACAACTGGAAATACTGGGGCATTGTGTATTTAAACCAGTTCTTAAGTTGCCTTGTGAGCAAGAGATAATGGAGTGTTACTGTGTGGCAGTGGGCTGTACCTAACTACTAAAGTGTACAGTGCTTCTAGGACATCTGTTGGGGAAAATATTGCTTCAGTGACTGATGTTCATAGGAGTAGTGAGAATAACACGTTGATGACATTTTAACAGTGAGAATAATATATAGGATAATGGAAAAGGATGCCTTGATTGCAAAGCTATATTTCAGTCAAGTATTCTGATGTTTCCATAAACCCCACTCAGATGGCCTATGACATCAGCACCATCTAGGTTTAGTAATCCATTTCCCTCCCTCTCTGTTATTATTTTCAATTTTAAAAATATATAAGATTAAGTATTATTTAATCCATGACCTGAAAATTTATATTGGAACCTGACTTGATCTACTGCATTTAGAAAGAATGCATGAGGGGAATCTGGGTTTAATAATTCAGTATTAATCTTTGATTGCCAAATAGAAAATGAAAACATGACTGTGTTGGAAAATTGGTTCTCAGAGCTCATGTCATCAGTGTTACCTGGCTTGCTGGAGTGTGATGGAAAAAGAGTAGTGTACTTTTTCCCATTAAAAACTTCTATTATGCTCAATGGACAGAGATTGTGAGTATTGGTCTGAACTCCCAGGTTTGACTGGTCACTTTTGTAGGCTGTACCTGTTAGATATATTTCTTTCCCCTGAAATTTAAAAATTCTGCAGCCTAAAAACCTAAGACAGAATGTGTAAATTTGACTATGGAATTGGAAGTATAATGAGCTTTGATTATGCAAACATTTTTGTATGTTCTTGTAATGTGGTCTCACCTAACATTCATGAACATTGTCTCAAGGATGAAAATAAACATAGATATTTTCATTAATAAAAGCTAAGTGTAGATTTATATTTTGGCATCTCATTAAGCAATTTACATGCTGTTTGCAACCAAATATAAGTTATTTGTTTATGTTTGTTTTTCAGAAATACAAATACACTTAAATATGACAGCTACACTCACAGTAACTTGTGCACCATGTTTTCTTTTCAGCTTTCAGAATGATCCCTTATCCACTGGAAAAAGGACATCTTTTCTACCCTTACCCTATTTGTACAGAAACTGCAGATAGAGAACTGCTACCATGTATGTTCAACCTTTTTCTTCTTACCTCTGACATTGAAAAATTGCTTACCTGAGTCTTGCAGCGCTGATCTCCTTTGACGCCTTTTAATTGAGTACACTGGATTAGAATAACCAGATTGACAGTGAATCTCTGGAGCTCCTGTGATGGTTCAAGAGGCAGCTCCTAGCCACAGTTCATAACAGTTAATTGTATTTATTATTTTTAACAGTTTAGGGAGAGGGAGGGAGATTACCAAAGAGATGCAGTTAGATCTTGCTGTTCTCCCTTGCCAAGACACTAATCTCTGATCTAGGTTAACATCCCATCAAACCAAAAGCACAGTGTCACAGCTTTGTTAATCTTTGGTAGACACAGTTGCTACTTAAATTCCAAGGCACGATCCAACTTGCTTGAGGACAACTGGATCATTAACACACTAGACCTAGTGACAGGTTGTGCTGACATTTTCCTAAAAGTAGTCTTAAATAGCAAAAAAGAATTTTCTTCGTGTAATGGTGTATGTACTATTATGAAGAGATTGATGTGAAGTCATATCAGTTAATTTTGTGTGGGTTTATGGCATATAGTAGGAAAGTGCCAACAGTGTTCCCAGATACGAATATAAAGAGAGATCCAGCCCTCAAGAAGCCTTACAGTCCAAGCTAGTTAGACTCATTGCCGTGCTTACAGTGAAGCACAGGAATGCAGAGGAAGAGCCAAAGCAGCCAATCTTGCAGTTGCACTTCATTCCCACATGTTTTCTCTCAGTGGGACTTTGTGTGTTCCACTTGTGCTCACACACAAGTTTGCAGAGTCAGGGCAGAGGAAGCAAATAAAAGTTGATCCGAGGAAGAAGATTCTTCTCTCACCTTTTCTCTCCTGAATAAGAAGGAATAAAGAGAAATCTGTTTTGCAACAAGTAAAATGAACCCTGCTTCTGCTGGGAAAGCTGGTTTTGAGGGCATTTGCACCCTTTTTAGTCTTTCATTCAGAACCTCTCTGGTTCAGGCTGAAAAATGTGTTGCCTCTTTTTACAAGCCTATATGAGTAAACATTAGGTGAGAATAATACAGCGCAAATCCACTCTATTGCAGGTCTCTCCTTCACAGCACATTCTTGCTGATATTACACAGAAATCCTTGGCAACTGACAGTATCTCCCCACCCCATTATAATCATCCTAATTATAACAACACCTCTCAGAGTGCTCTGCTTGCTTTACTCAGAGGGATGCTGAGCTGGGGAGGGTGGAGTGTCAGGAGATTTAGGAATGACAAAGTCATGCAGAATAGCTCAGCGTTCTCTTTTTAGATGCAAAACTAATCGTTCTTGTCAACTGTTAGAAGCGAGGGACTCTTTAACAGCCCGTGCAGAGAGTGTGTTCTGCTCTGGCAGTTACGGGAAATGCCTTTCACTGCAAAGTCTCCGGGGTGAGAGCAGGGAAGGGTTTAACATACCGTGACAGACACAGGTGGGTTAGAGGGCTTTTGCATACCTGTCCACACCCTTTAATTGTGTGTGTTTTAAGGGAGAGCCAGCTGCAATTATATCAGAACACAACAATCTGATAGGCTCTCCAAATTAAAATATTAGTCACGAAACTTTTGCCCTGGCTGGATAACAGACTGGAACAGCAATGTTGAGCCTGTGTGAAAAGCAAGTGCAAGAAAAGCACAAGAGATCCTAGACTTACAAGTCCATGATCTGGTACTTCTGATCTCTAAATTTATTTAATCAAAGAGAAGTTGTAACCTACCTCTACTTTTTTT
>VZRZ01006731.1:370674-411321 GCA_013398175.1 Climacteris rufus | reverse complement strand
TTTTTTTTTTTTTGACTGATCAAACTAGCAGACTCAAAAGCCATACATATATTTAGTTTTTAATATTTTGATTTAAACTCTTAACGAATTCCTGCTTTTGGTTTTGGGAATCACTCCACTCTGGATGAATGCAGTCAAGAATATTATCCTGCCATGTTGCAGGATTACCTTGTGCTTTTGTTGTCTGCAAGTACAATGAGATGAGAGCTGATCCCTGAAGCAAGGGAAGTAGGCAAAATAGAGTAATGTTTCATGCATATGAATACACATAGGATTTGAGTATATGGGAATCCTTGAGGTTGGTCCTCTATGAGAAAAAATGTTTCAAAGTTTGCATTTATCTTGACTGTAGCTCTAAACTATAGACTGAAGGCGTGAAACAGGTCAGAGTCCAGACCTTTTACCAACCCAGCCAAATTTTCACCTTGAATCTGAGCTGCCATAGAAGTTTAAGGGATATATCCTTCTGGTAAAATACCTATTATCCTCTTTTAACCCTTTCAGCCATCTCAGTGCTGCTTTTTCCAAAATCCAGTGAAGGATTTTTTATACCAAAGTCAAGAAAATTTCTGTATTCCTATCAGTGTATATTAACAAACATCTTTTAAAATTAAAACATTAAAATTAATTAAAATTTAGTTTAATTTCCAGGTTTTAAAATACATGCTTATATGTCTTACTTTTAGGATAATTTTTATTGGCTCTGCAGGTTACACACTCAGAATTTACAGTTACAAGGGCTGTAGGTTTACAGCCTGCTTAAAATGATCTGCAGCCATGCCTCTGTAAGGTTGGGCACACTGCTGCTCCCAGGCACGTGGTTCTGCACTCTCTGTGTATCAGCATTAGCAAACGTGCAGCTGTGGGGTTAGTTACTAATCTGCATTTAAAAATTGATGTTTTATTTCTAAGTCTTTTTTCTGGGATTAACTGTTGCAGAGCTGTATTATAGTTAGTGCTGACACAAGGAAGGCAAAAGTAACATGTATAAAGGGGGAGAGTAAACCAGAAGTATGATCCTTGGAGAAGAATTACTTGGCAAAGCTGACTGACACAACAATGATGTTGTCCTTAGATGTTTCAGACCTTCCATGTATTTCTGCCTTCAAAAGTATCTTTGGGTGTCACTGGTTGTTCAAACCACATAAGAATGTTGGTTTTGGTTGTTTGTTGTGTTTTGATTTTTTTTTTCAACATATAATGCATTCCCCTTCTCATATTTTTTTCAGCATTTCATGAAGTTTCAGTTTACCCCAAGAAAGAGCTTCCCTTCTTCATCCTCTTCACTGCTGGACTCTGTTCATTCACAGCCATGCTCGCCCTCCTGACACATCAGTTCCCAGAGCTTATGGGGGTCTTCGCAAAAGCTGTGAGTATTCTCTGCTACTGCTCTCTTCTGGTAAATAAAGACACCAGTGCAGGAAGAGCTGAGCTAAATATTGCTAGGTATTAAATATCTGCATATTCAGAAGCACAAATAAAGCATCAAGCCATGTCTGAGCAGGGGGACATATGCACAACTGTTAAGGCTGCTGATCAGTGAAAGACACTGCTGTTTGTCTTCTCTGGTTCATATGACTCCCTTGTTATTTTGCCAAAAAAAAGGGCTTGGTGGGAGAAGTGAATATCTGTATTTTCATATATCATCCACTAAAATAAACTAATAACAGTTTGCAGAACCCCTCTATTTTGTGTGGAGCCATAATGACTGCTGTGATTTCCAATGCAATAGAAACTCTCAGTATGAGCAGAAATAGAGTGTGCTATTAACCAGGACAAATGTCTGTGTTTTTCCCCAAACTGCCAAGGAGGAAGTCGTCTCAATATTTCCCTCATAACTTTTCTGAACTACATCCAGAGAAGTCTCTCCTAATTCTGCTTTTTTAATCCACCAAGGATTAATAAAACTTGGAAGATGAGGGGGAAGAGTCATGAATTATTCTAAATCAAACCTTTTTCTTTGCAAAAACAAGAACATCACTGCTCCAGCATGCTAGGAGATGAAAAATCCACTAACAGAAAAGCTCTAGGATAGTAAAAAGTCCTTCTCTAGTAAATATTGAATATCTACTGTTGTAGTATATTTTCTCAAATGTATTTATATCTGTTCTAGGTCTTGTGTTTCCAAACTGACCTCTTGGCCTGGCTTTGGTGCTTTTGACTTGGGGGACATAGGGAATGGGGTGGAGGGGGCAAGGCTGAAAGGTTTTAGCAAATTCCAGATTGTCAGTACTCTTTCAAACCCTTTTGCAAATGGCAAGAGATTCCCTTTGCAGGTGAGCCGGGTCTTCTATTAACCCAGGCCTGTGAGTGATAGAAGTCTGGTAGAGAAGTGGTTCTTGCAACAAGAGTTGTGTTTTGTTAGCTCCAGAAGACAGAAAATAATATTATTTCTAGCAGAAGATACCTCTTCTATCAGCAAAAATGCTGAAACATACCTGAAATGTTATTACTTACTCTTGTTTCTTTCTCAAGCACCTCATAGGTGCTTGGTGGACAGTAAGTGTGTAACTTGGGCATATGATCATAAGCTTCTCTCTGAAGCTTTACTTGTATTTGGTGGTTGATTCTTTTCTGTTCCTTAAATTACTGAAATGTATGACTCTTCTTTGGCTCTTTCAATCAAATCTGCAGTTTTCTGATACTTTCACAGTTACAGACCCCAAATCTTTGGCCTTGTTCCTGTGTTCATCAGTGTTGTATCCTGAACAAAGAATATATGCTGGTGGCATAAGAGATTTTGTACTTAATTCTCCTGCCACAGGCAGTAAGCTACTGGAATTGAAGAAAATTGGTAGCCTGTTTCAGTGGGCTTAAATCACCTGTCTCTGATTGCTGACCACAGAGAGAGAGAATGGAAGTTACACTGGTGGCATGTTGGTAATTATTTCTCCATGGTTTGGAGCTTGCAGGTTTGAAAGCCATTTGGGGAGTAGAGTCAGACCAAAGGATCTGTTTCCCTGATGTGTAAGTGCAGCTGCCCTTGGTGTTAATAGATAGACATCCCAGGGCTCTGTATGGGGTTATTCAGTTCTGTATATTAGAACAGGTAAAACTTCTGGCTCATAAGCACAAACAAATAGAATTGAAATGTGAGCTGCATTATGTGCATAAAGATGGCAGGATTACTCATGATCTTCACACCTGTATGGATGAAGTTATGATGTCAGTTAAGGTGTACTGTGACTTGGTTTAGCTATAGCTTGATCTTCATAAACCACTACATGCAGTAGCTGAGTTTTTGTTGTACATGGGAAGGACAGAATTTAAGAGCCTGTGACATTGATTTAGTAGCTCATAGAAAGGCTTCGATTCAGGAGGCTCATTTTTGTTGCCTTGTCTGGGAAAAGTGTCCCAGGTACATGAGACTGAAGAAAATCATGGCAGACATCTCTTTGAAATGCAGCTGTATCAGGACAGAACAGAAAAGGCTGGGCCAGCCCTGACTCTTCCCTTTCAGTTTTAGGGAAGATTGTTTCATAAGTAACTGATTTCCTAAATAGCTAAAAGATGATTCTTCTGCTTGTTTCTGTGGCTATGTGCATGGAATTACATATTCCTGTCTGGTTGGTAGTCATTGTGGATGGGGCTGTATTACATTGTGGAACTCAGCATGCATGCCCATATGTTACACCTGGAAGTAAGTTTAACTCTTCCATAATGACATCGAAAGAATCCAGTTCTTCCTTGATATTTTGTCAGACTGAGTGTAAGTAGCTTTAAAATGACAGGAGATCTTAGCGTTTTCTCTTGGCTAGGAAGAAGCATTTTCATAGCTTGTGCTTTTAATTTTTGCCAGCCTTTCTAACAAAAGACTTTTGGAAGTCAATTAAGAAATAAATATAAGCAGAACAAACTTCTGATTGCATGGCTTGGATAAAATTGTCAGTACAGTGTTGCTAGTATTGAATTTCTTTCTCTGACATGCAGAAATGTAACAATACCTGGGAAATCATTAAAAATATATGTGTAGGGTCTTACATAACATGATAACAATAACAGTATATCTTAAATAGAATTAAGAGTTGTATTAACACAGGGGTCACTATATAATCAAGTCAACAGTCGTGTCTAAAAGTGTACTGCCTAGTTAAATTTTCTAAATGAGGCAAACTTCAGAAATACTAATTTTTCTGATTTGCTTCCTTTGTTTGCCTGAGATCAGCTCACGTGATGTGTTCCAGTATTTCCTGTGTGGTGGATGAGAGCTCAGGTCAGGAGGCAGGTTTGCCCTGGGAGGTATTTCAGCTGCTTGGACCTCTGTAGATGCTGAGGTGGGGACATGTGGATCTGGTCCCAGGGATGGAGCACTGAATAGTCCATTTCTCCGTGTAAAAACCAACCACATTGTGGAAAAGTTTGAAAAGAGACTTCTACATATATATTTTAATCAAGTGGTGGTGTTCAGAAGGTCCTACCAGAAAGTTGTTTTCTTTCTGCCAGCTTTGAAATAGCCAGGTTGATCGTGTTCTTTTCAAATACAAAATAAGAATAGAAAACAGGTCTCCCATTACCCTTTCTGCTGCCCTGAATTCTTACTTTACTGCTGGTGGTGGGTTTTTTGATCCCTGTGGAAAAAGACAGTCAGTGTCAAAAGGAAATGCAAAAGAATAAAACACACAAAACAAAACAAACAAAAGAAACTAAAAAGAAAACCTCAACCCATATCATGCAGACTAAGCCCTCCTGGGTGCTGGCACAAGCTGGATAGGCATCTGCCACTGAGGAAAGGAGCACCAGGAGCTTTCCAAGGGCCACATAGCCCCAGCACATGTACTGTATACATCACCTTGCACAAGAGAGTAGATGGCATCCTCAGCTTCTGGCTGTCAACTTCTTTAGTTGGACTTTATGGAAGTCAGGTTATGGTATCCATGAATTTAAATGTAATTTGTAGACCAACTGATTTTCCAGGTGGAGCAAAACTTGGCTTGTCTTAAACTACAGGTAAATTGCTGAGTTTTTTATAGAATACAATCAACTACTTTAACAACGAAATTCCTATGAATTGCAATAAAACTGTCAGGCAAATTATTCTTTTTTCATTGATTTAACAAGTATGTAATTTGCACTGGTTACAAAGCTGAGTTTTATTCAAGTAGTTGTGACAGTACAAGCTTACCACATAAATCAAGTGCTGCTCAAATAGAAGATACCTTCTGAAGAGCCTTTTGCATTTTCCAGAATGAAAGGGACATAATTATTTAAGCACTTCAGAGCTTAACCAGAGGGAATGCCTCTCCTTGGCCTAAGCCACTTGAAACAGAAATAGCAGTCTCTAAGATTAGGTAAGTCAGTGTTCCATTGATTCAGCTGCAGCTCATGTTATACAGCTTGACCTTTAGCACCAGAACTGAAATATTCTGTTCTGCTTCAGTTAGTTTTTCCTTCATCCTGTGCTTATGACAAAATGACATTACCAGTGGTGGTGTTACCTGGTTTTCCCATGATGCACAGGTTGTCCATGATGTAGTATCTGCATTGTAGCAAAAACATCCAAGAGGGAAAAAAGAATTAGAGTGCTTACTATTGCCTTTAAAATGCATAAGCATCATAAATGCTGTACTCTCTCATACACATGTAGGGCCCCAGCATAGTTGTATGTAATGTGTAGAGTTGAACTGCAGGGAATGTAAAGCACAGTTAATTTGTGTTTCTCAAAGTTTCAGTAGTGGTTTGAATACCTGAGTTCTGAGATATGTAGCTGCCAGTGTATTTTTTTCTGTGATAGTGTTCTCTATTCACCTGATTATTTTTCACATATGCTTGTCTGAACTTTAATATATTGAAGTCTCTTTGAATGTTGTGTTCTGTAATAGAGAAAGAATGTTAAGATAAATTTTAGACAGTGATGCAAAGTATGTTAAGATAAATTCCAGTTAGTGATGCCTCAGTGTATATAGCAGATCTGTAGATAACCCAGAACAATTAAACCTGAATCTGAAGACACGCTTTTTGTCTCTGTGAGGTGGTCTGGCAGACCCCTGTTGTGAGAAAGCCTGTCTTTCTCTTCAGTAGGTTTTGGGTTGAGCTTTTAGTGGCTTCA
Organism: Climacteris rufus; assembly: GCA_013398175.1. Classification (NCBI taxonomy): domain Eukaryota; kingdom Metazoa; phylum Chordata; class Aves; order Passeriformes; family Climacteridae; genus Climacteris; species Climacteris rufus. Next base: position 405,275 of record VZRZ01006731.1, on the reverse strand, counting down.
GTATGAGCTTGAATCTGGGATGTGAGATGTGTGAAAACTTTTGTAGTTCATTACTTGGATCTTTGTAAAAATGGGGCTCATGCTTTCTTTACTGCAAAATCCAGAAATCTCTGTGCAAGGTTAAGAATTTGAAAGTCTTTATGTGTAAATTATGTAATTTTTATCATGCTGGAGGATTTTACAGAGGAAGACAGCGAAAATATCTCATTGAACAGCTTTCTCTTGAGATGTATTGTCTCCTGGATTTTCATCTGAATGTGTATCTAATTTCTTTGCAGTTTCTCAGCACCCTCTTTGCCCCTTTAAATTTTGTGATGGAAAAAGTAGAAAGTATCCTGCCCTCCAGCCTGTGGCACCAGCTGACAAGGATCTGAGGGAGCATGCCTGCTGACTGACTGCCATGACATCTTCTGTGCCAACTTTTTGTTGACCACAAGAAAGCATGATAAAAAAGGGAAGCAGTTTCACGACTTAAAAACTCTTCATGGATTGTCTGTTCTCATATAAAAACTGTTTTGTTGTACAAAATACATTGATGTTAGGTTCTATTATATTTTGCCTTCAGAAAAGAAAAAAAAATAAACTTTTGTGTATTGTAGCATTGCTGTCTTTTGACTTTTTCAGAACACAGATTCTACTTTTTGTTTTTAAACATGCGTGGTATCTGCTTCACCATAGCTAGGGCATGGCTACCCATTCAGTTAATGACACAACACTAATAACTTTACAATTAAGCAAAACTGTCACTGCCTTTTCATAAGGGATTCAGTTAGAGTGAGGCCCTCACCGCTGCAGACAGTCTAGACAAGGCTTCTAGACAGTTAAAGCTCTTGCTTAAAGCAGCTTTAGGCTCTCCAGGCAGTTTGGATGGCACACTGGGCTTCTGATTCCCTTCTCTGCAGAGAGGTCAGCTTATCCTCATTTGAATTTTCAAGAAGTTCACATACTTGACTGCTATTTCAAGTACCTCCTGAAGGCTCATTAACAAAATTTGTGTTGGTTCATACACAATTAATGGAGAGGTTGATGTTTCACTATTAGTGCTTACCTCAGGAAATCTTATCCTTGTGCTGTGAGATGTTTAGACTGAGTATTCATTTATGACTTAGCCACTGTAGATGGAAACTTCCCACAGACACCTCTGTTAGTGCACGAGGCCAACTCTAAGATAAAGATTTTGATCTGGAAGTTGAAGCAAGCAGTCCTCTCTTTCAGGAATTGAAAATTCATCCTTACAGATGCCTCAAGGATATTTTTTCCAACTCCCCTTCCAAATAAAGAAGCAGCAGATCAAAAATGCCACTTTGCCATTTTAGCTTTGCTGTTGCTCTAAAAATTCTGAGCAGTTTGAGGGACTGTGAGCACCAGGAGATAAGTTTGTTTATCAGTGAGGAAATTAGTGAGCTGAGACAAAACTCCCATTACTAGAGTTGGTATAAAAGGAAAGTGTTCCTTAACAGCAGGAGATGCATTACATTATTTTTTGCCCACTTGATCACAGACACATTAGTAGACAGATGTTTGTCCAAATGAGCAAAAGTACCGTGTTAACACAGCTGTGCTGTGAGGTAAAAAAAGGGCAGCCCCATGCCAGGAGAAATCAGCTGTAAGAGTGAGACCTGTGGGAGGACATAGAAGATCAGAGAGCCCCGTGGCCAAATGTTAGAACTGGTGAGGCTGTTGGGGATTTCCATGCAGGTTTTTCTTCTCTGCCTATTACTCCTGCAAGACAATTCACTGTAGTGTTGAAATTACTCTGGCTTGCAGTTAATGTAGGATGTGGCATAAGGTTAGAGGTAGTGGGTTGCTAGTGGATAAGCATGTGGAAGTTTGAAATGGGCTAATGTTAGTGTTCTCCTATTTTCCTCTGAATTGCTACACCCACAGGAAACGCCCTCACAGCCGGTGCTGCTGTGTATCTTCAGCTGAAAAACTAGGGATAACAATATTGATTCGTTTGCCTCACAACAGCACTGTCAGAATTATTTAAGGCTGTTGAAAACCAGAAGGATCAGGCATAGCTCAGGTTCTGTGCTGTTTTGTATCACTTATTCCCGGCCACCTCAAAAACCTTTCATTTATATATACACCCAGCATTTCAAAAGGAAAAATTGCTGATTCACAGTCCTAAGTGTAAATGCATTTGCATTTGCACATCAGCATATATCTTGTCATATACAAATCCTCAAGTTTGTCAGCAGCTAAAGTAGTAGTTTGGCCTTCTGTGAGAAGATACTGTGATCTGTGTGGGAATTGCTATCTGTAATAATCTGATAAAAAGGAATGCTTAACTCATGGAAGAATCACATCCTTCCCTTGAACTACGGGGAACATGTAGAAACTCAAAAATAGCTTTATGCAATTCTATTTCTACTATTTCTAGTTTCTATCTCCATAATAAACAGTAATGTGCCAAGGATTTTATCTAGAAAACCTCTCTTTAATTATAATTCTAGACATCTGGAAGACTAGGCAAGTCAGACAAAAGGATTTTCTTTTTCATTGGGCAGAGTTTATTGCCTTAGGCTTTGCTGCCTCTGACATGTTTTCTATGAAGTTCGGTATGGCTGAGATCAAAAGGCAAACACAGCCCCTGATTATAAGGATGGAAAGCCTCTGGCTTAGTGCAGAGATGAGCCTTGTAGAAATCTGGTTCAGATAATAACTCATCTTCAGATTTAGGGGTGGAGGAAGCTTTTTAACTCCAAATGTTAGCAGTTCCTGGTATTTTTCTTTAAAGACAACATAATAGAATTTGTCTGCACGTTATCTCTTTAACCTGCATAGAACAAAAAAGGAGAGGACCCCCCCAGGAGTGTCAAGTCAAGCTGGCCACCTTCTGTCCTTCCCTCCTACTGGGTGGATTTACAGCTGCTCCCTGGCAGGAACTGCACTCGGAGAGGTGAGTGCTGCACCAAGCAGAGGGCTGCTGCTTTCTCTCTTTCATCATTTGGTGTGAATGCTGAATATACAGACTGTGTTTTTTCAATGGGAGAACATAGAAGTCCTTACCCTGGTAGAAATGGGAAAAATTAGCAGGAGTTTGCCACATTGAAGAAACCCACAGAAGCTGAACATCCAAAGGAAGCTGCAGCTCTTGCACACCTCACACAGCCCCCTTCACACCCACTGTGGCTGTCACCCTATGGAGGCCCTGAAACCCTCAGAGGCTGTAGTTACAGCAGATTGTACAGCATAACCCTGCTCCACTGGCTTCCAGCAGGGCTCCTGCCCAGCTCCCACCACAGAGGGACCTGTCAATGTATTGATTCATACTCATTTGCTTCTTTCACACAAGAGATGTTGCTTTATGAAATTGCATCCATTTCACCAGACAAATGAGCTGTTACACAAAAAAACATACCCCAACATCCTGTTTGTGATTACAGCCCATGAGCTGCTGCTGTCTTGTCAATAAGAAGTTCATTTGTGTTGTTTGAAGTGGCAGGCTGCAGGCCTGACATGCAACCACAAAACCACTCTGCCCTTGGAGGCAGCATCACACCTGCACGAAACCCCCGAAGAGTGGGGGGCGAACGCCATGGCACAGAGGGAGCGTTGGTACCCTTTGTGCTGCCACACTGGAGTAAGAGCTGGTTTTTCTTAGCAAAAGCACCCTCCCCAGATCCAGATCGTCACTAATTCCCAAACATTCCTTTCCCCCTTGCCACCATACACTGAGCCCCACAAGAGGCTGGACATGAAGCCTGCAGGCAGTGACCAACAGCTCTGGATTGGGCATCCAGGCTGGATGCCCTTCAGCAGCTGTGCAGCACAGTACCAGAAATGCAGCATTTTGTTTCTAATTCACATCTGCAAGGAAGGTTACACAGGGATGGGAGGCCAGGATGAGATGCACCAATTGGTTTTAGATAGTTTTCCAGGAAAAGAAAAAGCAACAATCTCTCCAGTGTCAATGCCCACATGCCCTAAAATACACCACTATTCCTAAGTCATTCCCCATTTTCCATATGGCAAAAGAAAATTAAACTCTTAAAATGAGATTTCATCTGTAACAGTGCAACACACTTTTTAGGATAAAGTTTGCTGAAAATAGTGGGGAGGGAGCAATCCCAGAAAGCTTGGCAGGCTAACAGCATTTCAGGGCGCTGCTAGATTCTGAGTTCATGCAGCAAATTAAAGGGAACTCCCTCAAGAAAATTGGACTGCATATTTAAAAAAAAAAAAACCTGAAACCTCTAGCCTCAGCTGACATTATTCTGACACTAAAGTGTCTACCTAGGGACAGCTGTTTCCTCTTCATGACTAAATACATGAGTAAATGTATTCCATAGAACAAAATACAAGATTATTTCATTTGCCATGCCTGATTTCTGTTTCTTTTTTTTTTCCCTCTTTTTTTCCCCTTTTATATTCTCTGCTGGATTTGCTGAAGATCATGAAGGGGCCTTTCCTACCAATATTTACATCTCTGAGTGTCTTTTGCTACCAACAAATAGCAAAAGTTTCTGTGACTGCTTTGTATAAGAGGCAGTAGAAATGCCTACAGCTGTAAGAAGCCTACCTTAAGGTCTTAAAAAAAAAACAAAAGAAAAAAACATAAATACAGAAAAAACTGTCATCGAGTAAAGGGCCAACTCAGCGCTTGCACATTTGTTGTGCTGTGAAATATTCTGGGTTTCCTCTGGTGAAGCGGTTTTGATGCAGGCCTTGCATGGCAGCTCATCAATAGGGCGTGTGCCTGAACCAGGAACCTCAGCCTGCTGTGCACACCGGGCTGGGCTCGCTGCTGGGCAGGGCGGCACAGGACACCGAAAAGGCCAAGGCACTCAATGCCCCCATCTGCCTGGTCTTACTGGTAAGAGCAGCCTTCAGGAACCACAGGCCCCTGAGAGCAGGGGAAGGTTTGGAGCACGATGTGCCTTGGTGGAGAAGGACCAGCTTGGGGAATGAAAGTTCCACCTTTCATGCGGTGACTGCAAAATACTTTACCTGGGACTGTGGAATTCAGGTGAGTTGGTTTTCTTGAGCATTAAACAAAAAGCAGACTTAAGAAAAGATCTGACTTCATTACCCTTCATTTAACTGCCTGGAACAAGTTCTCTTGTAAGAATGAGCCTTTGTTCTTTTTCCTAGAACATTGAAATATTTTCAGCTTTATTACTTAGGGAATTTTTTAGACTACTCAGGCTCCCTGAATCTTTAAAAAAAAGGGCACAAAAAAGTTTAAAATTATTATTATTATTTAAATTCTTTAAGGCTTAAAATCTGATAATGCTGAGGCTACAAGCTACATGTGGATTTAATTTCACAGTGAAATGCTAATAAAAATTCTCCTTGGAGCTCACCTTTAAATACAATTAGGTATGAAATTTTCCTTATCCAGCCCCGAGCCAGAATTGGCAGCAGTAAAGAGGCCAGCAGTACAACCCCTGAGCTGCACACATGTAGGTACATATGTACATATGTACATACATACACTGCACATGCACGAACACGCGGGCAGGGCTGTTCCCAGCAGCAGTTGGTTTATAGCAAGAAGTGTGATTATTCTTACTTGTAGCTGTGATCATTACCATATACAGTATCTGAAACATTATCTTATTGTCCAAATAAACAACTTCCTGGAGCCTTCTAATCTTTTCATGCCAGCTGTGCCTTCTGGGGATGAATTACCCATTTTAATGATACAAACATTTTCCAAAGCCCTGCAGATGTAAATGACTGCTCCCTCAAGACCGCTTAATGCAAAACCCCTATTTTTAAATAGTCTTTTTAAAAAGTTCCAAAAACAAAATATACCCAGAGTATTCACTTTATTGCCTTGGTTAGCTACTTGGACATTACTTTTTCCTGCACTGTTTGTACCTGCTAGGGTTCTTCCAGTCTATTTCATTTTCATATGGAAATTTTACCGTCATCTATAATAAGTTCTATCTATCACTCATTCAACCTCCTTTTCCTACATTATATTTTTGTTACCTTGCCTGTCTCTACTCTTCATGGGTGCTTTTCCAGAGCCAGCTTATTGGCACAGAAACCACCTTTCTCTTAGTTCATTGGCTGATCTCTGCCCTGAGGAGAGGCAGTTGGTCCCTCTCTGACCCAGTTCCTCTTCACCAAGGCTGGGATTTCTGGGCCTTATAAGCCTGCACATCTTTACAGCTACTTGTTGTTTTGTGCTGATCCCAGCCCAGCATCTGGACCTGGCCCAACCTGTAACTGCTTCCATCAAAGGCCAATGCACTCTGAATCATAGGAATGAGTTTTTGCAGAAAATATGCAGGAAAAATCTAATTTGGAAGTCCCCATCTGAGCAGAAGGTATCATTCTGAACACATTTAATAGATTTATTAAATTTAAAAGAACATAGAAGCTGATAAATTCTTTAGTAACCAAATTATTACTGAGGCAAGGCATTTTCTTCTCCATCACTGTTTGCAAACATTTTTCCACTATTCTGATGTGAAAAAGAGGAGACCTTATCCTTATGTAGATGAGTCTCCTGTACCCAGCTTTCACCGGGCTGAAAAACCATTCCCTTCAATCCTTCAGGTTAGAAAAAAAAATCCTCAGCAGTTAATATTAATTACTTTTAAAAGCTTTTAAGGCAAGTTTTCACAAACATATAACTAAGACATTTGCTTTGACTCTTTAATAGTTTAGCAAAGTGTTGTGGCTGAATACATCTCCTGCAATTTCGTTTGTTTTACGCCGTGGGCTGATTCCTGCCCCACAGTGTGCTAACGGTGGCCAGGGTGGCCTCAGGTGGCCACCTTCCTAGAAGCTCCTGTCCACTAGGGATGAACAAAGACCCTTCCAGTAAAACCTTTCACCAGTCTGGCCCCAACTTTCATGAAGAAATCACTAACCAGAGCTCAGACTCCTGAGCCATTTAGTATCCAGGGCTCAACTGTGACCTGTCCAAGATCCTTCAGAAGATGCTAGAGCAAGCTCAGCCCATGCAGTTGGTGGTGGTGATCTTGTAAAAGTGCCACATTTTGTATCTTGCCGTGTTCCTGATGGCAGGAATGAATTGCTACAAGGATTCTGGAGGGGAGTTACATAGTGGTTGGAAGAGGCTTGGCATAAGTCTTTCCAGAGATGCGTCAGTTTATGCACAGACAACTCTGCAGCAACACTATCATGCAGAAATGCAAAGTAAATGCTGCAGGGTTTGTATCACTTATTCAGCAGCTTCTGTGCAATGAACAACAAAGGCCAAAAAGGCATGAAAGTAGAGAAGACCTCAGATGCATTCCCTGCATTGACCAGGAAGGGCAAAGGCTGTGGTCCTCAGCATCAGTAGCCTGTGCGTCATGTCCGGGAGACCCAGGCAGCGCTCTTGGGCGCTTTGCAGGTGTGGATATCCACCACTTCCAGGCAGTCCTGGCAGCGCACTGCACAGCACCAGTGGAACTTGCACTCGCACTTGGTCATCCTGCTGACGCGGGAGGTGTCGTAGCCTCTCCCGCAGCACATCACTTCACAGCTGTCCATGCCACGGGAGGTTTGGTTGCACACCCGGCCAGCTGTCCCCAGGGACCCTACAAAGGGAGCACAGCAAAGGTCAGGAGGCGGATTTTAGGGAAAGACAGCAAGCACATTGAAATAAGTATGGGAGACATCATTTGCAATTTATTTGATCCTTCAATATCACATCACCCAGGATTCAATATCAAGCCAGAGAAATGCCTATAATAAGGTAAAATTGCTCTTATATTTCCCCTAGAAATCAGGTCTGAAGATGAGGAGGAATAAAATGGACAAAATACTTCAAGGTTCTGCCTGATTCTGTTAGTATTATCATGCTTTGCTTCGTCTTTCCCTAGCACTCTCTTCCCCTCCAGAGCACAGGCACCCTTCCCAAGGCAGCTGTGCAGCCCCTGCCTGCTCCCAGTGCCCAGTTGCCCAGGGCTGTCTGAAATGGGATGCCCAGGAGGAGCATCCTCACGGTGCTCGGGATCTTGTGGGCTTTGCAGGGGACCTCTGGATGGGCAGGGGAGGGCTGGGAAAGAGGAGACCACCAAATTTGGTGGCTACAAGGGACACAGTGGGTAAAGTAACTGTGCTGCCAGTGATGAAAGTCTTGCAGAACTGAATGCAGAAGCACCCCAGGCATTTGGTATCACTGCTGTGTCCACCCACGGACCCCATTCCACCAGTTCAGATGGCAGCTGAAGAGTGGCTGCTCTGTGTGCCTCTCATCTCTGTAGAGTAACACCAAGGGTTCTTCTCCCCTTTCATGATGAGATTAGAAGAAACTAAATTATAGCCTTCTGTGGACAGAAGGAGGGGTAGGAACCATACCACACCTTGCCATGTTCTTGAAACACTCAGGAGTGGCTGAAATGCCTCTGCCTGTATCCACGTGGCACAAAGTGGCTCTGTAAGGCATGTCTTAGCCTGAACAGTGCCTGTACCACATAGAAGCTGCTGCTCATCCAACACAAACTGATTTTAGGGTATATTTTGGGATCAATACCACAGCTGCTGACAGGTTATTACCACCAATATGAAAACTTAATAAAAATTAATTGTCTCACCTAATCTCCTATCTATTGCTATTATGAATCAAATTCAGGTATATTCACAAAATTCAGATAAATGCACAAAATTCTTCAGACATTTTCCATAGACCTGATCACAGCTTCATTCTTCTTTTCTTGGCCAAAATTATATTCCCTAAATAACCACTGTGGTCAATAAATTAACTGGAAATATTTTACCAAGTGTATTCACAGGTGCACACGGAACATGAACAATTTACCTTCTTAAGGAAAAGAAATACATGCAAACATTAATTAAAATTTGCATGAGCTAGGATAGCAAACCAATCTTAATTAATATAATGTAAACGGCAGTTAGTCTGTAATTATTAATAATTTAAGCTGCATAAATTCCAATTTTCTTTATTTTCCCCCGTGGTGTACTTATGGTTGTATATACCGATGCTGCTGTCTCGAAGCAGTTCATAACATACAAGTCTCTGCAGTGCCTCCATCCCCTGCTGCCCCCCAGGCATCAGGGAGACTTCATGTGATGTGGGGGCTGGCCCCAAGCCACTGCTGCAACGAGGGGTCTCAGGGACAGAACTAAAGTCACCTTCCCAGACTGTGTTTTTTCGTGGGACTGACACAAGATTCAGTCTCTCAGCCATGGGGGTGTAAATTCTCTTCTTTTTGCATCAAAGTTAGGACAGGCTTTAACTGCTGTTCTGGATAAGTGTTTCAGCCCCTAGAACACATCTCAGCTTCCCTCCCATGGCCTAGATTCCTGCATTTACTTAAATATTTAAATATTCATTGGGTAGAAATAGACACCTGGAAAGCTTCAATATCAAGTGGCTGGTTCAGGTCTGCTGCAGGAAAAGCAGAAGGGTGTTCTGTGGCTGTCTGCCCTGGGCTCAGCAGGTGCCCACGGCCACCCATCCACTCGTGGCTGCTGCCGACAGCTGAGACCCCACCCTGGCTCAAGGGTCCTGAGTCACAAAGGTGCTGCTGCGCCGGCCCTGCGGAGACGTGCTGGGCCACCCGAGAGGGAAATGGCAGAGGGAAGAGAAAACACACTGAATGGAGCCAGAGACAGGCTCCTGCACTTGCAGCCTGATAAATCCCAGATCTCCTTGGGGTCTGAGCATGTTCATGCTGCTGCCTGTGGACCAACGCTCTGCATCACCTCCCTTGGGGAGGCAGCTGAACAGCACTTTAAAGTAAGCTTCTGATACTTGGGGGAGCATCTCAGTTGGATGTAACAATCAGTGATGTGTTGCATCAGGCACACCTTGCACCAGGAAACCAGCAGTACTCCTGCTCCTGGCCCACTGTCCCCACAGCCAGTGCCAGCACCTGGATCCCCTGCAGGAAGACCTGGAAGGAGGAAGAGAGGTACCACCAGCAGTGACCCACATGGGCACACACTAGTTCCAGCAAGCCCTCAGCCATGCAGCTCTCCCTACAAAGCCATCTGCACCAGGGCAACTGGCACAACAGGCAGAGCAGTGATGCCAAAAGGCCTTTCACAGATCTTTTTTTCAGGAATCACTCCATGATGGGGGAAGAGAGATTTCCAGTGGTCCCCAGTGACCCCAGTCTAGGTAGGGATGAGGAGTCAGGAGGATGCAGAGCTACATGAAGCACTTGTGGTCCTGCAGGAAGCCTGTGGCAGAAAACAAGCCAGATCCTGCTTCCCAGCCACCACACTCTCCTCCATCCATGATGCTGAGCAAACAGTTGGGGACACCCAAATGTAAGTTCTGGTGTTTGTGTCAGCCCACAGCTGACACAGTGCAAAATACAACAGAATTCACAGAAAACATTATTAGACGTCGGAATGGATTTCCCACGGAAGTGGTGGAGTCCCTGGAGGTGTTTAAGGAAAGACTGGATGTGGCACTCTGTGCCATGGTCTAGTTGACATGGTGGTGTTCACTCAAAGGCTGGACTCAATGATCTCAGAAGTCTTTTCCAACCTAATTGATTCTGCAAATAACTTTTAAAGGCACATGTCCTGCTCTCTCTGTTCAGATCAAAAAAGAAGTACAAAGGCCAAGCTTGTGTCTTGTGTGATTAATGTTCTGCAGCAGAAATCCACACCAGTGGAGGAAAAGCAAAGCCATTCTCCACCTCAGCACACCTCCCATTCAGGAACAGAGCAGGCCTGTATTATTTGGCTGCTGGGGGTGAAGGAAGACCCCATGTTCCCCCACATCCATCAAGAGCTGCCCAGAAAGGTTTGACCTTGAGTAGCAAATGTAATTTTTAATGTTATTTATTATTTTGGTAGGTGATGTTTATTACCACCACATACCTGAGCTGAGGCACAGGTCAGTTTCCCAGTCCAAAGTTCTTATTTCCAGATGTATGGGGAAATCACAGGGCAGTAAAGGACAACCTAAGTGTGATGCACCCACTGCTTTCAACGGGAGCTTTGCCATGAAGTTCAAAACCAAAATTATTTCAGCCACTAGCAGACAGTCAGCAACTGGTATCATCTGATGCTGCCCACAAAACAACATCAACATTTACTGCACCACCAGGACAGAGGACTACATTATCCACAGATTGTGACAAAAGTGAAAACAAGCTCATATAAAGGCTTACTTTCTGAGCAAAACCAACATTTTTTTTAAAGTTCAAACAGCACCTTCAGCACCTCTACAGCTTCTCTAGTGAGAAAGAAAATGACCAGTAACCAGCAGTGAGGAGCCAGATAAGTTACTGCACTCCTTGGCAGGTCACGGGGTGATGAAGGCAGCAGAAGACACAGCACAAAATAAGGCAGAGTTTTCTGATCTTTGCCTGCTACCTGCAATGCACGTCCTCAGCACTTAAGAGGCAGGAGTATGTTCTAACTTGTAAAATGTTTTTGTACAACCTCTTTATTTTCATTTCAAGTGTTGGAAATGCCTACACACATTTTACCTGCCAAAACATCCATAGCTTTTCATACTGCCAACTTCATGACCTGTACATCAAACCCTTTCTTCCTGGTTTGCACAGTTATTTTCTGAAGCCAATGTGAGTTATGTTGAAAAGTACTTTTCTCCATTTTTAAAGCCTTAAAATGTATTTATTCCTTTGTAATGGGAGCTTTTCCCTTCTACTTCTATTGATTAAAATCTGGTGTCAGCAATAACATTCATTATTTGACTTTCACGCACGCACACACACACACACACGCACACATGCACACACAGTGCAAAACCAGCGAAATCCCCAACAATAGTTTCCTCACAAGTGTTTTGGAGGGAAAAATACATTAAAGGAAATATTCACAGCAAAGTAGCTCTGAAGCTACTGGATCCTATGTACAAGACCCAGTACAGAAGGGCTGGAGAGAACAGGCAGTACACATTGGAGGCAGATTTGACTGGAGGGGCTAGGATTTCCCCGGCCAGCAATGAAGAGATGGCAATGTGTTGATAAAAACAGCTTATCCAGATCCAGTTTCCAGTAAACCTGTGTCTCGTTCTAACTCCCATAGCCACTGAGAGCCTTCCTAAGCCCACAGCTCCCAGAGGCTCTCTGGGTGATGGTGCTGCTGTCTTGCCAGAGGGTGCTTGGAGGAGAGCTGCCCTGATGGGAAGCCATGGCAAGCTCCCCTGTCAGCCTGCACAGGGCTGGGACTGCACCCAACAAGTTTGCAGTGCACAAACTGAGAGATCCAGGCCAAGAAGTCACACAGGGACTGACTGTATGCAGCCAGCATCAGAGAGAAGTGTTTGACATAGATAGGTTTGGTTTGGTTTCCCTCAATGGGTTACATACCTCAAGCACTAACACATCTTGCACACCACCAGGACTCGCAAACTACACTTTAAATTCCAGGCTACACTCTGGACTTGGCCTCATTCATCTCAAAAATGCAGCAAATGGCTTATATGGGGCAGCAAGGGGAATAAATAAACACAAAAACAATCGTGTGAAGGAGCCAAAGTGGGTCACCCTGGGCAGGTGATTTGTCACCCAGCACACAGCTCCAGAGGTGCCAGAGTTCGGGCCGCGGCCTTGGCCCCTGGCCACAGTAGAGCCAGACCTCTGGGAGTTCTTTTAACAAACACTTGAGATAAGCTGCAGAAAAAATACTTCAGATTTTCTTTGGTCTCAAGATGTTTATTAAAACCTTATCTACAAAACAGCTACAGAGAAGAAGCTCTTCTGATGTTAAGGGTAAAAATGGCTCCGAGCACACCTCATCCAGACTATTTATACCTCAGATGGTCCAATTAGGGAGGTGTTGATAGGATATTTTCAATAAAAGTCCAATAATCAGTTTGTCTTACCCCACATTGCAGAACTTCCGAGCCAATGGCAGAAAACACAAATTTTTGGAGAAGAAGGGGGAAGTAGCCAAGGCAAAAAGGAAGTCAAAGAACAACATCTAAACCTTCCATTTTGGACACTAGTATTATAATTTTTCATAAACCAAAATTTCTACACTTCTACCTAATTCACCTAGAGACATAACCTTAACTGTACAGCAGTATTTGCAGGGTCATCACTTAACAAGGGAAGTCTTTTCCAGGGTCTAAGATCAAATGAGGTGTATCTCTGGGGATCATAACTTGTAAAAGCAGAAAGAGTGAAATTCTCAGAATTCAGGGTTCCAACACAGAGGGTTGCCTGCACTATTGCACATGCCTCTCCACAGTGTTCTGCAGGAGGAGACTGCGTATGGAGGGTCCTCAAACACAACCACCCCCTGCCTGCCTGCTGGGGACACAGGAGATGGTCCCTGCAGTCCAGAAATGTGACCCCACAGGCAGAGGCAGCTTGACAGTGCCCAAACCAGGACCATGTGAGTGTTGGGAGAAACCTACAGATGACTTGAAGCACATGGCTCATTGAGTTGCAGCAGGTTCCAAGGGACTGCTGCGGCAACTTGAGATCACCTGCATGTAGACATGCCCTGTCTCTCATGCACTGCCTAGAAGGTTTTGGTTGCTCTGTACAAATGAATTTTTTATTGCTCTGTACAAATGAATTGCTGTTACAAAGCATTTTTTTTTGCAGGAAGAGGTTACATTGCTTTAACAGTGCCAGTGAAGACCAGGCTGTAACAAAGGCTCAGCCAGCGGGCTGCCAGTGCCCATGCCATGGCTGCGCACGTGCTTATCCCTAAAGCAGTCTCTGCTTCTCCACTGGTACACCCCAAATATGATAAACTTTCAACAGCTTTCAACCAACCTAGCCTGCATGAATGGACAAATAGCAAGTTTTTAAAACTTAAAATGCTTAAAATAAAAGCTTATAAGCAGACTAGCAAGGGGGGGTTTAGAGCATTTCAGAAGTGAAATAGCACATTCATGGTAAGGTAGTACTGCCACTTGCACAGTCTGTCACTTCAGTTCCTGTCACAGCTCTATCCCTCCTAACAGGTCTCTCCCTGTGCAGTTGTGGGTGTGCTTGTTTTGGGTTTGGGAGCTGGAAATTTATGATAATAAAGCATGGCATAAATAAAGCATGCAAAGCATGGCAAAATTTGTATGTTCATTACAAGACTTTTAAAAACTCTCTGGGATGTTCTATCTCTGTTTCTATCAAATTTTGAGTATAAAATTGCGAGCAAAAATTATTTCAGCAGAGTTATATGAGCAGGGTTAAATGAATTCTGAACACTTCTGAAAATCTTCCTTTGGTCCTTCATGAAATCTTAATGGAAGGAAAGAGGTGATCATGTTATTACATTCTCTTGTTATTGACTTACTGTTAGTGATTTCACACATTATACCTCTCCTGAAATCAGTTACTCCTCTTCTAGAGAAAAAAAACAAAACAAACCACACTTTGGGGTCTTCCATGTATGTATGTCCAGCTGCCCCCTCAGACAGACTGCCAGACCCAGGGTGGAAGCTCCAGTGGTGGAAGAGAAGGTATCTGTTTTTTTATGGGTAGGCTGCTGATGGCAGAACCCTGGAGCACCCGTGACTCACTGGTTCCTGTGTGTTAGCACCCCCAAGCCACAAAGGACACTGGCTTGGACATTTTACAGTTTGTGAAGCTGCCTCCTGGTCAGGCCATGATGCCTCATAAGGTTTGTTCTGTGAATCCTTCATTCAGGCCCAATACTAACCAACCTTCAGATGTACTTTTTTTCCTGAAGCACTGAATCACTTGAATTCCCTGGAGAATGAAAGGCAGAACTGTATTCAAGGACATACAAAAACACTGTGGTATTAGACTCAGCTGACATGGAGATGGTAGCCACCTATTTCCAAACTCAGACTTCCATTATCTCATTTCATTTGCAGTAATTTAACAGGGCTGGCATTCTGAAGTGCTCAACAGGGCAAAACACAAAATTAAAAAATGTTTTTCAGCTGCCTAAATCCTCTCTCTTAACGCCAGATTGGGTTCTGTTTGTGTGATTCTTTCTTTGCTCCACGCGAGCAGCCGGGCATCCCACATCCCATCAAAGGTTTACTGCACTTTGTCATAAACATGCTCCTCCAAACAGCCACATGCTCTGAATTTTGGGTAGCAAAGAAACACCACCTCAACTGCAGCCTTATCTTGAGCTAAGCCAAAGCACATGTCAGACTTTGCCATCTCTGGGCAAGCTTGTCAGTGTCTGGCAAATGCACATAATACCCTGCAGTAAAAAATGCCCACTCTTCTCCACGATAACAAGACTGACAGGTGAGATTAGGCTTAGTGCAAAGAGATTATTAAATGGCTTTTTGACATAGAGTTGGGCAGCATACAGGTTGTCCTTCCAAGGGGAAAAGAAATCATGGGTTTGACAATGAATGAGACAACCTCAAGAAACAAATGTTTTGAAAAAATCCTAGCCTGCAAAATTAATCTCTGCACAATGCCACAATATGCCTGTTTATTCACTTGGATTAAAGCATTAGACTTCAGAGTATTAGTCACTATTCAAGGAAAAAGATGTGCTTGTGCAGGTAATAAATATCACCAGCCAAAATAATAAATAATATTTAAAATTATGTTCACTGCTCAACTAATCAGAAACACTGTACAATGTAATTGTACTGGATGGAATTCTGGGTTCATTGAAGTCAATAGTACATGACCAGGAATTCACATATTGTTCTTATTTAAGTACAGATGTTTTGCAATGTTTATTCCAAACAAACTTGGATTGTAAATATGCAGCAGTGCCAAAAAGAGTTGAGCTGCATTGCTATCCAGATACTTACAGATATGTCATATGGGGTGCAATCTGGTCCATTATACAACCTATTAATTAGTTCCACAACATCTCTCATACATTACGCAGTCTGACTCTCTTTTCCAAATTTCTGGTTTTCTAGTTGCTAGTTTTTAATTGCCACATCAGGAAATACTATACATGGGTCAATGACTATTAGCAGGATTCCTGGTGCTTGGCAATGCCTTGAATTCTGTAACACTGCAGAGTGTGTCTCTACTGAATTTCTGAAAGCGGGAAAATCCAGTGTTAATAGCGGCACTGAAACTCTCTCTTCCCACTGGGGCTGGCACAACCCTTCAGAAAATGTGGTGGTTGTCATGGGCAGAGCCAACACTGCCTCGTAAAGAGGAATAAACAGCTGTGTCACCCAGCCCAGTGTGCTGTGTCCCACCGACCCGACCCTTTCATCCACCTGCACATCCTCCAGCTGCCCCACCCTGCATCACCCACAGCTGCCTTGACTGGTTGGATTGGCAAACAAGGTTGGATTGGCAAACAAGGTTGGATTGGCACCAAGCTGTACCTCCCACATTAGATGGGGACAGGTGTATCTACAACGGGGGAATGTGCAGATGAAGGAGGGCACTGCAGCGGTAGCACAACAACAGGGACGGGAAGCGATGCAACAGGAGGTGATGTCACAGGGACATCAGGGGACTTGGGGCAGCTCTGGAGTGAACTGTGTGACACAAGTGTGTGTGTGGCTGTGCCCAGTATGGATCTGCCTCCAGAGCACAACTCAAACTTGTACTGAAAGCAGCTTTTGCCTTACAGCGTCTCCAGGGCTCCATAGCATCTGGCAGAAACTGCTGAGTTACATGAGAACAACTGGCTGTTGTACATCTAGAGACATCGAGGAGCTATTCTTGTACTGAGTCCTTCCAAAACACCTTCTTGCCTGTTTCCTTCTGGTTACATGCATGGATTTATATTTTTATATATACATATACATAACTGCATATATATATATATCTACACATACACACACATTCAATAAAATTACAATTTTTGACCTTTGTCAAAAGGTACAAAACTCTGAAATAAAACCATTCACATGTAATGATAGAGGCTTACCTACATCCCTGTCCCTGATACAGTAGTC
The DNA here is from genome assembly GCA_013398175.1 of Climacteris rufus. NCBI lineage: Eukaryota > Metazoa > Chordata > Aves > Passeriformes > Climacteridae > Climacteris > Climacteris rufus. The sequence continues at coordinate 388,534 of VZRZ01006731.1, read as the reverse complement.
TGGAGAGCTTTCAAAGTATACCAGGTCATTCTTAGTTGGCTTCTTAAATTTCTTATTAGCCACAGTGAAACCCGTGCCATCTTGATTCATGACCACCTGAATCGCTCCATTGTATTTCTTCCACAGATAATCTCCTGTTTTCCTGAAGTCTGCCATGGCCAGCCAGCAGGTTCTTAGAGTGCAAGATCCACTCACACCATGACATTTGCACTCCTGTTTCAAAAACCGCTTCACAGCCTGTTTAGAAATGCAGTAAAATACACACAGGTAAAACAAACTGTAATTAATTTCTTCTCAGCCCTTTTCCATCCATCCTGTAATGCCAGGCCTGTGATGGGTCTCCAAACGACGGTCTGTAGTGACACCCACTGGTAGCATCAAGTCATCCCCATGTGGTTGGTCTGCTCTGGTTGCTGGACTCACAGTACAGGCAACCCTGCAGCTGGTGGGCTTACCTTCCCACTCCTGCCGCCCATCCCGAGGATCTTGTGGTCTACAGCACCAGGGCACACGCTGGGCAGGAGGAAAGGATCAGAAATGGCCAGAATCATTCAGCCCCTTGGGAGGCGAAGGCACCCCCTTTTCCCATCGTTCCAGCTGCAGGATTGCCGTGCTCACCCTCTGACCCTCTCTAGCTCATCTTCATGAAGTTGCCCTTTGCCCTGAACAGTGTTTCAAATATTGCCCAGAAATTCATAGGCACTTAATGTTTAAATAATTTTCCAAAGACTTTGCAAAGCATTATACGTGGGCTAGACATCAGATCTGTGCACAATTTTTGAATGCAGTATACTTAAAATGCTTATACACATTTTAACAAACATTTTAGAGTAAGACCTTCATTAGCTTGCACTGGACAGATCACCTTCATCATTAATTTAACATCTGGACAGCATTAAAGCCCTTTCAGCTTCATCTCAGATATTTAAGTTATCTGTATAATGTTGGAGAACAACAGATGGGTTCTTAGGCAATAAATAATTAATTCCTAATTATGAAGATATGGATATTTGATCTATAAATATCATGGCTCAAGGGTTCACGAAATATGAACTTTTTAGAGTTTATACGAGAGGGATGGCATCATGGGAGGAAGGTAACAGAGAAAAAAGCTCTGTGATTAGAAGCAAGATTCATGCACAGCGGGGCAGCATTTTTCAGTCAAGCACTTAGTAATAAAGCAAGAATGTATTATAAAAACCAAAAGACTTTTAATTTGCTTTCCAACTTGTAAATGATATGACTACTTCAAAGAAGTCACTGACATTCCCACAGCCCCACTTCATTGCCATATCACAAATCTGGGATTTAAGCAGATGCTTGGTTTTAATTGTCTGAGCAGAAATCAGTTTAACTATTTTTTGGAATAGTGGAAGAAGCACGTAGGAATGCAGGTCTCTTATTTTGTCAGTAATGTTCCTATACTGACACACAGCATATTATGTTCTATGATCACATAGGAATAATATAAATATTTATTCTATTTATTTTTAATTAATACAGTTGGAATAGCCTAGTTCTAAAAGAAATCTATTGACACCCCTTTTGGGGGCAAGAAACAGCTGAGGGCAGAGATGGTCTTACCCAGGTCTAAATGCCAAGCTTGTGGGCAGCTGAGGTGGTGACATCCCTGCAAAGCTAAACCTACACTACTGTACTGTGGATACAAAACAGCATCCCTGTCTATAAAGCAGGTCCTAGAGCATATGAGAACATATTCATAATTTTTAATTGAATATATTTATTAGAATCTTTTCTAATATTTTTCTAAAAAAATCTGCTTGCTTACCAGTACTGCCTTAGTATTTGACAGAGGTATTTTTAAAAACTGACAAATATGCTCAACTATTACAGAAAGTACTTCCCATCATGGAGCTTATTTGCCCCTAAAACTTTCTTTGTGTTGTGGACTTCAGCCTCTCTTGGACAGTAACATAAACATGACCACAGTACATATATATACTCTGACTGATCTAAATAGCTTAATCTGTCTATATTACATATTAATTACACCTGCTGGCAATAAACAGGTGGAGGAAAGATGCTGAAGAACAAAATTTTACCAGGAAAATCATCTACTTGCAGTACTATTCATTAAAATTGGGTCATTTCTTTCAATAATCGTTACCTAACTTTAATCAATTTTACAGATTTTATAAAGGGAATTTTTTAACACAAAAAGATCAGAATATGAACAATTTGCTTCCTACTGAATATACATTACAGAAAATCAAAGATAAAAAACAAAAAGTCTCTACAAATCATTTCAGAAGTGCTTGGTCTAGCACAATAAAACGTTTTTTCTGTATTATTTCAGATGTCATGGGAGCAGAAAATTTATAATATGTTTTAAATAATGAAATAGCAGATTCCAGTTTCATACGCTATTCTTACTTTTTATAGCTACCACCACAAAATGTTAATGCACATATTCCTCAGCCCTTGCACCAGAAGTGGGCAATACACCTGGCAACTACTCCTTCTACTCACCTACAATGTAAAAGTAAAGACTCATTTTGTTGAAATTCAGGAATGGTGTTCTCATACCATGTTTAGAAAAGGGTTTTGTTTAGAGCAAATCATGCCCCAAGGCCAGTGTCTTTTGGAGGGACATGTATTTTGAATTTACTTTCTTAGAAAGTTAAATAATTACCTTTTATCTCTGCTTATATTGTGATTACATTTACCACATACATACAGCAATGGACAGGTTGGGATTTTTTCTCCAGTCTTATTTTGAATTTGCTCTTTGTCAAGCCTATTCTTCAGTGTGGTCTTCAGTCTCACTTAGAAATTTCTGTTCTGTATTAACCAAAAATAAAACTCCTCCTTATATAAAAATTAGGCTCAAAACAAAACCTCCATCCAAACTGATGCTGCAACTTGGACTCCATTTTAACTTCTCGCCCAAGGAGCCACTGAACTGTCTCCAAGAGGAGCACCATTAAGCAGTTGAATTCAGTCTGTTCGGAGATCTCTCACAGTGAACCTCCAAGGGAGATAGAAACAGCACCTCAGGCTCCTGCACTTCTCATATTTCTTCCTAACTGCTGAGACCAGACAGCAAGGGCCAACCACTACCTGCCCTGGACACAAGAGAGCTGTCCAAGGACATCTCTAGGCATCTATTGGCCGGACACCCACCTTCCTTCCAGCTCTGTTGTTGTGAAGGTTCATCAGCGCCCTTGCATCTTTTCCTTTCCGTTCTTTGGCATCCACAAAAGCTCTGGCAAATTTAATGCCATAGTCAATGTTATCACTGCAGCCACCCCAGTCAAAATGGCCCTTGCTGTCCTTGGCAGAGCCTTTCTTCTTCGGATCACAGGAGCAGGATTTCAGCTCCCCTTGGCTACATGCCCTGGTGATGGCAAAAACAACTCCAGCAGAGGAGATGGCATGTACAAAAGCAGATTCTCGACTACCTGAAACAAAAGAAGTCACTTTAAATATCATTGGGGTAGCTAGTTGGAGTGGCTATCCTATATCCAGTTAGCCTGGACTTTTTTGAGAGCAAAAGATAAACCAGGCTGAAATCACACAAACACACATTCCCTGGAGCCAGAATTAGTCATGGCTTAGAGTTGGACCCCTCCCTGGTAAAAGCTCATCAATATAGTGTTAGAGTTGGAAAACATTAAACATTTCCTTCTGATATTGATTAATATACTTTCATGGATCAGTTGTTCTGTACAGATACATGAACAGAACAGCTGGTATTCCTATAATGTTTCATGAATTTACAAGAATATATGAAGTGCTATTTGAGAGATAAGTTAAAGAAATTATTAAATAGGGACACTAAAACAACATGTACATTGCAAAATACTGCAAGTAACTCTTGAAACTAGATTTTCCTCTCCTGAAGCACTTGGAATAGACTTTCCTGCTTAAAACGTGGGAGGGAGAAAACTTGGGTGTTATTTTCTGAAAAATAAGTTAATATTAGGTTTTCTGCCTAGAACCAAGCCCATAACCGTAATTCACACAAGTAAGTTCCATTAAATCAATGGCACTGCTTGTGTCATGCTTGAGGCAGGATTTGGTCTGGCAGCTGTGACTTCTTCATGCCAGCTGCTCTGGCAGCTTTCCCTTCTCCTTACCAAGATACTTTATTATACCAAAGATTATCTGAATTTCTAGACTATGCCTGCTCATACGTTATTAGTACATATTTCAATGTAATAATTGCTTTTATTTTGAGATGTAGTAGTTTATAATGGAGAGCTATATTATACTACCACAAATATATTTATGGCAATGGAATATTTTCCTACTTTTAAAGTTTTTTAGCATAGGAAGAGTGACATGTAGATTTCTGTGCAATATCTGAGCCCACTAGCAGTGAGACCTCTTTGCAGGACTTGTAAGCCTTAAGTAATGTTAGCACAGTAAATTAGGACCCCAAAGACAAACATTAACTGTGGGGTTTTTTGTAGGGACAGCATTACACCATATAACTTATTATTTAATATTTTGATTCCAGTAGTACCAATATGTTTCATTTAGAAATGGGCCCTGAATTTCCAGGTGGTGTGCAAACCTTTTGCAAATGGCAACTAAAAGATTACAGAAGGACTGGGCAAACCATGCCTTCAAAATCAGGCAGAAGTTGCCATGGGTGTTACAAACCATGCTTTTTGGAGGCTTATTTCTGAGAAAACTATTCAGAAAAATCAAAGATTTGTGAAGTATTAATTAAGAAGAAACGTGATGTCGTTCAAAGAGAAATGTTTTATTTGAGTTTATTGAACTAATCAAAACCATTTAATTTTATTAGAGCGCTATCAAGCAATATTTCCACGGCAATCACAGCCTGATCAGGCTCAGTGCAGAGCTCAGAAGCTCGATGCTGTCATTCTGTCATATGAGCCAACAGTGAAAACTTCACTTTTGGAAAAACTGTATTTTTAATTTTTTTATTAAATAGCCTCATCATTATTAGGCCAGACATGTTTTCCTGAATATCAAACAAACCTCATCGAAAACTTCAGCCTATGGGTGACGTTACTGGTTACTCACAAATAATTGCCAAAGGAACAGAAAGCTGCTTACAGGAACCAGCTGCTTACCAGCGGCGGAACCTGGCACGGAATGAAAATCCCCCTGCTTGGGTCAGCATGCCCAGTCTCTCCCATCCTCCTCTCCATCCCCACCAGTAGGGCAATGGCCTCATGGTACTTTTCTACTTCTCTCCTTGCAGGTACCACGCTGCTCACAGCTTGGAATGGTGCCAAGGACATCCCAGGGACAGAAGTGCCAGGGCAGGGGCAGCCCCACTGGCTTCGCACCTCGGCCGTGCCCCAGGGTGTGGCACTTGGTGAAAAGAGATGCAGTTCCTAAGGATCTCAGCACGTTTATCACTCGGCTAAGGACATTCTCTCATGGTAACAGATCTCAGCCATTTCTTCGAGTCAAAAGGGCCACATTTGAGATTTGAAGACTCACTAGATGCCTTAGTCCTACATTTAGATGAAACCATCACCCTGCTTAACCATCCTCCTTCAGGGTGGGAAACACAATGTAGTCCTCGGCTGCTTGGGGTCTGCACAGGCCTGGCGCACCCCTATCAGATGTGTGTGCCCTGTCTCTCTCTCCCCCAGAGCCTGACCTGAATTGTCACAGTGCCTGGAGGGCAGTGCAGCCCCGGCATGGGCGCAGACCCCACACCTCACAGACAGCGCAGCCCTGGAGGCACTGGAGGCACCCTCCTGCTGCCCTTTCCCGGTGAAATGCTGCAGCAGGAATCAGCTTGTAGAAGGGACTGTTGTCTGCCATGCCAGCGCACTGGGCCCCCGTTTGTACGAGAGCTGCCCCTTTCAGCAGGCCCCATCCCGAGTATTGATATCCTGAGATTGGGCTGTGATGGGAAGTCTTTTGTTCTGCTGCCACATTCTGATGCCTCAATTTCCCTGTAGGCCTTAATTTGTGGGTTTGGGATCCATTATGCACCTAAAAAGAGAATAGTCGGGAACTGCAGAGCCAGCCCCTAATATGCCAAACCCTAGCATTGTCTTTCTATTTGATACAGGTTTTTAAGCAATACAGAACTTCACATTATCATATATGCTGTTCTGCTGATTCTAAAATAACTTTGCATTTCCTCTCCTTTTCCTCCTGAAATGTAAAAGGAAGCTTCACCCTTGCTAAGAACAAGGATACAGGAGGATGGTCACGGCTTCCCGTTGTTCCCGCACGCTGCCCAGGCGGTGCCAGCCCCAAAACCCCTGGCACCCTTCTGAGGACCCCTTGTGAGGAACCCGTGTGCCCTCACACGGACTCTCTAAACCCCCTTTTACCCTCAGCCCGTGCGCCCCGCCCGAGCCCGCGGGATGTCCCTCCCCATCCCGGCGCGGCCCGCGGAACTCACTGCGCAGCAGGACGCGGCCGAGGAGGCGCTGCCCCCGCTCCAGGGCGTTGCAGTCCCAGCGGTGCCGGCGGAACTGGTGCTGGCACTCGGCCGTCCAGGCGGCCACGCCGCGGCCGATGGAGAGCATGGCCTCGGGGTGCCGCCGGCACAGCTGCCGCTGCCGGCTCACCAGCCCCGGCACGTTGTCGCACATCACCCGCGACGAGCCCACGGCGCCCATGTACCTGCGGGAGGGAAGGGGCAGGGCAGCACCGGGGGCCCGCGGCGACCCCCGGGCACCGACTCCGCGGGAAGGAAGGTCCTCAGCGCCCCGGAGCCTCCCTCTGGCGGGTCCAAAGCTGCAGCTACCTCTGCCTTTTTGGTGAAAATCCTTTACAATTAGTCACCGACCTTGTGTTTTTTTGATAACGTGAAGCATTCAGGAGAACCTCAAGTCCCGCTATTGCAGCTCTGTGNCCCCAGCCCCCGTTTTTCCAGTTCGGTGCAGTACTAAAAAAAAAAAAAAAAAAAAACCTTGACAAAAATTAAATTACATCATCTGTATCCAGATGGTCTCTATTAGCTCTCTGAAACGTTTCGAAAGGTACCTTTCATAAAACCCAAACTTCTATAGGTGTCTTTTGAAGGGATCAAACAGAAGAAAATGTCCTTTTCTTGTATTTTCATTATTTTATACGATCATGAAATCGTTAAAGCCCTGACTTCCAAAAAATATATAGTTAACTGACATTTAGAAGACACCATGACAAAAAGCCATCGCAATAAATAACGTTTATACGGCTAAGGACAAAGATAGTAATTTTATTGAAACATACTCAGTCTGATATATCAGACTCTGATCCCACGTCAGCCAGAGTTAATGTTAAATGTGTTCCCCAGGATTACAAGAAGGGGTTTAACTCCTCTCCTACACGAAGACTTTTCAGCCTGGGCTTGGTTGGGGTCCCCAGTCTGAGGGGCATGTTTATGTTTCCATTCTAATCCGTTTTGCAGCCCGAGATGCCCCACGCCGACATCAACTATCACCTGAAGCCGGGCTCAGCGCTGCCCGCAGGGCTCTCAGCCCTCTGCCCCGGCAGGTTGCAGTTCAGCCAGCAGAAATCGTGAAGGAGGGAGGGGCGGGGGAAAAAAATAAATTAATAATAAAAAAATAGCGCTGCTGTAGCCAATTCCCAGCGCCGCCCGGGCGCGGAGGGCCGGCTGCCAGCAGCNCAGCGCCGGCCGGGCGGTGCCCGCTGCCCCCGCCGGGCCGGGTCCCCCCGCACCGCTGCCGAAAGCCCCGCGTAGCCCCCGCAGATGCGCTGCGCTCATGCGGAGGAGGAGGTCGGGGAGCGGGGACGGGGTGGGGAAGGAGGTGCCGGGACCGTCGAAATCCGCTCGCTTTAAGGCCGGACTTTCTGGACCGGAGCAGCTGGCAGCAGCGAGCTCCGCTTGTGCGAGACTGAGAGGGAGAGGCTTCCCCCACCTCCCCTAATTCACGATTAATCCGACCCCACCTTCCCCAAGAGCAAATAAAAATTTCTGGAATTGCACAGCTTACCACCATGAGGAGGTGACTGGCGGGGTCGCCCAGACCAAGATCAAGGGAAGAGACCACCAGATCCCAGGGAGAAAGTTCATGTTAGAAACGCTTCGGTCCACATCAGGTCAGTTGCGGGGGGCAGAAGAAATCCCATGGAGCAACAACGGCGAGCAGGGGCAAACGCACCTGGAGGGCCACTTCTTTCCCGTGGGTCAAACGCCTTCGCATCCCCACGCGCGACCGCGGGGGTTACTGATTCCCTACCGGGATATGGGGCATGCCGGTCGGTGCATCGCTCTGGATTCCTCTCGGCTCGCCCTGCACCAAATCCCTCAGGACAGGGAGTTCAGCCTCGCTCCCATCCTTCATCTTTGCCCCGATCCAGCTCTTCCCTGCAGTGACGGCAAAACTGAGGGGCTGGTGTGGGTTGCTCTCGGACTGGGTGGGTTCTGCTTTGGTTGGTGTTTTTTTTCCTCTGAAACTCTGATGGATGAAATGATGTCAAGAGACACTGGGGGAAGAGGAGGAGGTAACACCTCTGATTAGGCAAGGAATCCTGAGGAGCCAGTTGCTTTCCAATAACCCTACGAGCAGACAGTGAGTTCAAAGCCGCCAGCAGATGCTCCACGACCTGTAGCGGAGCCGGCGGCGGCCTCGGGGGGCTCTTACAGACCGGCAGCACTTGGCACCCCTCGGGGTTTGGCACGACGGCACTTCACGGCTCGGAACGCGCACCCGCCAACACCGAGCACGGAACGGAACGGCGATCCGGTGCAAGAGGAGAACAGAACCAGAGCAGTCCCGCTGTGGGGTGGACGTCGCCCGGCCGCCTCTCCTCGGCCCGGGCCGGCTTCTCCGCGGGTACCGGCGCCGAGGCGCCTCCGCCCCGGGCGTCCCTGCGCAGCCCTGCACCTCGGGGAGCCCTGGCCCACGGGCTCCGGCAGGGGACGGGGTACGTGCCCCATTGCGGCGCTCGAATCCGGGGATGGGGAAAGCCGCTGCTGCCGCCGCCCCGCTCCCCGCCCCGAGCGGCGACCGCCGGCCCCTGCCCGGGAGCGGGGCGATGCGGCCGGGGCTGGAAGCAAACGCAAGAACAAGGGATTCAGCAACTTTTTCACTTCGTGTCATCTCTGCAAGGCAAATACAGGGCAACACATCTTCCAAACAACAATCCCACAGTTAACAAGCTGGAGATGCCCTACTTACGAGACAGCCCTCGTTGACCGAAAAAACAGACGAACGCCGAAGGTTGCTAAGTGAGTTAGGGACTACACAGATCTTGTTACTAAAAGATGTCTGCAGTTGTCAACTCCAGGTGAAAATCCCAGAAGAGCAAGCTAGGAAGCACCCTTTAAGAGCGGTTCTTCAGGCAGTATATTACGGCCATGGCTGTGTGCAAAGGAGACTTCATTCTCCTGTTTTTGGTACAACTTCTCAAGATCACAGACACAGAACCAGATGTAAGCACATAGTTTCAGAACGAAAATGCAAAAGATAGAATTATGTGAACTTTTGAGCTGTTTTGAGGTGTTCACCCACTTAACAATTTAACTTGAAAGAAATACCCCAAAACTCAAACAACACCCAGAAATCAACACCTGACACCCACCCACACTGCAATGTCAAAACCTTTCAACTGCAAAGACTTCCAACTAAGAATAATTGAAGCTTGGGACACATTAATGCTTCTCCAGTAGTACTACTTGCCAGAGGCAACTACAGTTCCGCTTACTAACTTCAGCAGATCTTAAAAGCAATAGATAAGCATGCTATATCTACTTGATAAAGTATAATCAGTGTGTAAAACCACTCAAATTTTTTTAGCTTCTGGCCAACTTTTTTCTTACAATACATTTTGGATCAATTAACAGGGCAGAGAAATACCAGTGAGAGGACAGCAAATTCCAGCAGTATTTTAGACATACAAACAGAGGCTACGATCCTTCCTGCTACCAGCCTTCTCAGGCTTGCAGTAAAAAGCGGTCTCCTTAGAAGTTTTTATACCCCTCTGTATTAGAAGGAGCTCCTTTACCTGTGACAACTGCACCAGTGGCTCATCAACGATGGCCTTCTCTTCTCCATAAGTCATTTACCACTTCATTGCTGTTCAGATTTATTGCTGTTCAGATCCTTTCTCCAAGCACTTTGTGTGGGCCCTCCAGAAGTTCACCTTGGATCATTATTTCTGTCAACCACCACACTCTCATTATACAGAATGACAGAACAGGCAAGTTTGGAAGGGGATTTGTGGGACCGCGTTGCGTTTGCCTGGCCAGGCTTAGGTACTGGGTGGGTCAGAGGGATGGTTTCTGTGAGAAGCTGCCAGAAGCTTCCCACGTGTCTGAGAGAGCCAATGCCAGCCCTCTCCAAGACAAACCCGCCATTGCCAAGGTTGAGCCCGTCACTGATGGCAGCTGCACCTCTGGGACAACTATTTATTAATGTGAAAAAACCCTCTGTGCAACAGCAATTACAACCAAAGAGAGTATTAGACAATGTGAGAACAACAGCAGTGCAGATATCTGGGCCAGGGAAGAACACAGGGGAGAAGGCATTTCAGCTGCCAGAGCAGGGATTCCCAGGCAGACCATGGCGCAGACCACGGTAAGGCTGTCCTCCTACAGCCCATGGAGGTCCATGGTGGAGCAGAGATCCACCTGCAACCCATGGAGAATCCCACGCTGAGTTGAGGAAGGCTCTGACCCTGTGGGAGCCTGTGATAGAGCAGGTTGCTGGCAGGACTTGTGACCCTGCAGGGGACCCACAGTGGAGCAGTCTGTTCCTGAAGGACTGCACCCCATAGGAAGGACCCGTGTTGGAGCAGTTTGTGAAGAACTGCAGCCTATGGAAATGACTCACATAGGAGAAGTTTGTGGAGGATTGTCTGAGAGGGTGTGCTTATTCCTGGTGCAGCCTTGGAGAGGCTGCTGGCAAGAACAGCCTGAATCTAGAAAGCTGTAAGTGCCTCCAACAGGTATGATGTGCACAGTTTCTCATACAGTTAAGAAATCATGCCATACAGATGACAGTGGAGTAGCCAGCCCACTGAAAGCTCAATTCTCTGCGTACCTGAGCTGAGGTTTTGCAATACAATAATGAAAATAATGTTAAACCTTCTACATTCAAATAAAGACTGTTTTCAGGAAAGCTGATGGCATGGAAGTCTCATCTGAGAAAATTTATTATGAAAAACCCCACCAAACCCTTAAGTAGAACACATCTTCCTATATATATTACAGCAGTAGCACAGCTCAAAAGAACTGAAAATCTTTCCCCAGAGGTATCTCTGTAAGTCTGACTTCCAGGGGCTACGGCTCTATATTATATGAAACTACACCATTTGGATCAGAATAAAACTAGATGTAATTTATCAGCTATTAAATCTGTTCAGGATACCCATCACATTATTCATTCAATGTCAGTAATACCCCATTTCACATCTCACTTGTATCTCAACACAAAGCCCAATTACCTGGAAATTCCTATTTCTAGAATAGGGGAATGTAAGTTTTCAAATATACACTTCCTGCATGCCTCCAAAAGAAAGAAATGACAGTACACATCTTCAAAAGCAGGAATCTGCAGTTCTGATACCTGTAAGACCTTCAAAGCTTTTTCTCTGTACATAAAGATTCAAAGCAAGGTTTGTAGTATTTTACTAGTAACACAGGAGCTTTATTTGGGAAGGATGACCTGCAGCTTTTACAGAACTGCAGAACAGAGAAGGCAAATGCAAACAAACCTCTACACACACTTACGAGGACATGACAGCTTTGGGAAACACCTGAAGGGGTTCAAAGACAACAAAAGAATAAACTGCACATTTTAAGTCTTGTCCTCAACACAGCAGCTGGATGAAATAAAACATAATCCAAACGCATGCTTAAGTCAATAGACAATATAATAAAAAACCCCAAAACTCTTTCTCAATTTAAGAATACACATACCCTGAACTACTTTTTATTACTTGTAATTGGCTAACAGGAATAATTGGGAAGTGTCTTATGACAGACCAGGTACTCCACAAGTCAAATTTAAAGAGCAGGGCAAATCCCAAAGCACAGAAGACAGACACAACACACACAAACCACAGAGTATCTTGGACAGGAAACTTAGGAAAAAAAAAATCTTGCAGCTCTTTCAGATCTCCACAGGATCACTCAAGGCCCTAATTTTACATAACAGTCTAAAGATTCAGAGAAGGCCATTGTATGAATAGTCATTTCTATGAAGACAAGTTAGGTATACAATGACTTTGCAAGTAGGAACCTCGCTGCATCTTTAAGCAACTAGGTATCCGGCAGGATTTGGCCCGAGGCCCAATTCTCTCAATTCTCAGCACCTCAATTTGCACTACTGTAGGAGGAGCACAACAGCAGCAGGGCTGTGCAGCTTACCTGCTTAATACATGCAAAGCTCTTTAGCACTCTCCTCCAATCCCCTCATAGATGTGCAAATCATTGTATTCTGACTGTTCTGGGATAATGACTACAATTTGATGACTTGCAGAAGGAGGCCTCTCAGCAGGGACGTTTTCATATGAAGGCTCCCTTGGCAGGTGCTGGTGGGGGTAAGAATTTTGACAGTGTAGCTCAGGGGCTCAGCTGTTGAAGGAATCTCTTTCTTTGCTTCCCACCCTATCACTACCATATTGTGACACCTTGTCAGAGAATCTGAAAGAGGCACTGCAACAACATGAAAGCGATTAAAAGACCTTGAAACTCATTGCTTAAGCCTAAGTTTGGAATCCAAGAAGGTAAATAGAATTTTATTACTTTTAAAATTATATGGTAGGTAAGAATAATCCTTGTGCATTTGGCTCTACACATGTCCTCCCTCAAGAAACACAGTTCCTGATTGATCAATTAATGAAAACAACTTAAAGAGGTTATTCCAAGATCCTTGCTTCTTGTGAGTGGTTTGTGCAATTTTGAACACTGTAAGTGAACAGTGCAGGATGCCAAGGATGCTGCTGGCACAAAGCTCATGTTTAACATAAATGATGTTCACATGTGTGTTTGCAATTGTGACTATAAGCATCAGAAACAGGTGATCCATAAGATAATTTAAAAGGACCAGCTTCTTCCAAACGTGTTTTGGAGGTCATCTCCTAGAGTTCAGACCTTTGACTCCTGCAAAAAACACTTTACTGTAACTCTCACACTAGAAAAAAAATGACCAGCCACTATCATGTATTACTTTTTCCCTCCTAAGTATTTTACAACAAAGACATAATAATGTATTTAAATAGTGATAAAACTTTTCTGGAGCAGATTTTCTGTTCAACTCCAAGACCTCCAAGTGAAGCTTAAAAAGTCTTCATATGACCAGACCTTTTCTTCAAACTGATGGAAAAAAAAATAGTTTAAATTTTTACTGCCTCAAATGTCAAGATCTACTAGTGGCAGAAAAGGCATTTCTTGAAATGGAAGCTATGTTCAGTGTCCTTTGAAGTGGCTTTCTTAATGCAAACTGTCACTGAAGTGGAGAAGTAAGGGCTAAGCAGCAGAATGTTTCAAAGGGCAGAAACCTTACTAGTGGTTGAAATAACTCCACTTAACTAATGCAAAAGTACATGTTGGAAACATGTATGAACATGCATGTGTGAACAACATGCCTGACTACTCCCCCTCCACTACCAACCCCCAAAAAACTCAAACACCTTCACCCAACAGAAACTCCCAGAAGAAATTAGGTGTCAGAGTTCTAGTACTACCAGAGAGCCATCCCATCACTGAGCAACAGTATTTGAACTGTATTTCGAGCTGATCAGAGGAGGAGTGGTGTGTACATAAAAGGTTCGTTCTTTCACAATATGCGCCTTGTTAGTTTAGGATTAATTCTACAGTAATATGAAGAAACAGAGGACTATTTTTTTAATATTTCCTTTTCTATACTTTGTTCATGTTGATAGAATGTTCACTTTCACTTCTGCTGGTAGATGGTGGTGGTGAATACAGCTTATCCCTTCTGACCATAATTTGGAGCCAAACAGAAAAAAAAAATCCCAGTTTATGTTGGTTTTGCCTCTGGCCCCATCATCTTGCAGGATGTTCCTTGCATTGAAGGAGGAACCTGGGAGGAAAGGAGGTAAAATAATTGCAGAAACAAGGAAACATACTAACACCCACTGCAATTCTCTAAAAAAAAAAAGCAGAGAACAGTGGTAACAGCGATTGGAATAGCACTCAAGTTTTCATCTTCTCCTTACTAGTCTCTAGAGGGAATATCAAAGATTAAGACTCCACACAACATTTCTGAAAACTCAGAGACCTAAAGTTTCACACACCCATTCAGTTTTATGGTTTTTTTAGACTCCTTTTGTTTCATTTGAAAGAAGAATGTCCCTTACAAAATAGTCAGCATTTTTACAGATGGTTTACTGAAGCCTGCAAAAACATAACTGGTTTGAATTCACTTAGACCAATTCCCTTTATTTCCAACATAGCTGGTTTGGTAAGCAGATCAAAACCAGTTATAAATGTTTGTGGGGTTACAAACACCTTTTTAAGTGGAGAAAATATTAAGAAAAAATTTGTAGTGAAAGACCAGACCAAGAAAAAGCAAGCTGCTGTGCCTTCTAAGTTGTCTGCATTCTTACAGCAAAGGACTACTATAATCCTCTTAATAGATGTGATGAAACTCTTAATAGAGGTGAGTATCCCTAAGGAAGCAGATTTCAGGCATAATTTAAGTATCATAGTTCAGTGGGAAATGACTTTTTAGGCAACGTGTAATAAGATCTCCACAGTACTCTTGACTGTGAAAGAAAAAAAAGCACCTATGTCTCTGCAAGAGAAAGTATCTTTATCAACATAAAATTCAATGTGATACCTACAATGTTTTAAACCCCCCCAGCCCCCCAAATACATCTACATTATAATTTTAAATACAAACGTGATATAAACAGAATTTGCTTATGTTCACCTCTAAACAGGTAAAGGTAAAAAAAAAACAAAACAAGTGATTAGTAAGCAATAATCACAGCTTTATGACAAAAAAGAAAAGCAGAGCAGCTTTCACAAGATTTTATACCTACATTCTACACCAAAAATGAATTTCAAAATAAAACCCTAAGATACTCTTAAGTAACAGTTTTAATTTCTAGTAACTTTATTTCTAGATCAAAGTACATACTGGATACAAATACTACAGATCTGATAAGAAACAGCACTAAACTTAAATTCGGGTTCTCTTTGTCACTAATTTAATTACATATAAAAAACCAAATCCAAGCAATGTTACCACTCCCATTTTCACTAATCTTTTTTCCAAGGTGGTTGCTTTTTCTGGATATTTCACTCGGCTAGGTTCATTCTTCTCTTCATGCTGAGGCAGATGGTAAATTAATGAAAAAAGTGCAAAAAAAAAAAAAAGTTAGTGTGAAAGCTTCTTAGGGAGATTATAAAGTACCCAGTCATAAGAATCTGCATGCTTCTAGGACTGATATTATTTCCTCTGTCTCTGTCCTACTTCAATTGAAATAAATGTGTGTAACCTTCATCTAATCTGATGCTCAATCATTCTGTAATATATATTAGAAAAACACACTGTTCATCTACAAACTTAATTACTCAGGAGTAAAACAGTGCTCCTAGATGCTACAAAAATCTAATAACTAAACAATTGAACTCCAACTGTCAAATATATTAACTAGAACTTTTCCCATTTAATTACTAAAACAACTGTTTATTTAAAAAGGAAGTTAAATATCTAACAGATTAGACTTTTTTGAAATTAAGGAGCGAGTGGAAAGTACCTTACAAGTGCCTGTTCAAATACATATTGAGGCTGAGTGGAGCCTTGTCATAAAGGACAGCAGGGTTAGGTTCTGATTTCCTACCTCAGTTCACAAAGCTTGGAAGGCCATCTCATTCAGTGCACTTTCAAAAATTACATGCTACAGACATGTACTGCTGGCAAAGTCTTGTAATGACTAAGCTTGGCAAGCAGTGTTGAAGACTTCAAGGGAATTTATACAAACCTTTTATGTCAGAGATTTAACTGTTTCACTTCGATTCACACTTTCACAACAAACGTTTGAGTGCTCTACATTCTAAAGTGCCTCATCAAAAATTAAGTAGCACAAAAATTTTCTGTATTAAAGTCTTCCTAAGTGAAATTCATAAAACAGGATTGTAAAAAGCAGGAATTGCATTTCTGAAGTAATTAGAGGGCTGTTTCACACTGGGTACAAGGACACCATGCTTCATCTTGACAGCTATAAAACCTTATGTACAGAAAAAGCCAAGTGGCACCTAACTTGGAATCCCCCCAGCACTTATAATTGCCCTGCATATACAGGAGGCCAATACATACACAATTAGTTATTGCATATGCAAAAAAAGGAATCAAAAGCTAATAAGTTCTTTGCCACAGTCTGTACCTCTTAATACGTTTGGTGTTAAGTGATTTACTGGGAGAAGGCTGTTATATTACACTAAATTGACTTAAACTACAGGAAATTGCATTAGTAGCATTATACTCAAGGTCTGAGCTCCACATGGCTTCGTTCAGCAACAGATTCCTTTCTGACACTGATGCTCCATTTACCCTATCCCAGCAGCCGTTCATTTTACCAGCCTATTACTTAAAATGACCCCATCTGACAGGAGAGTGTCACTGTGTTGGTTTGAGAATGACTGATGTGGTGCTAATATCTAGCCATGACCTCTCCCACCCTCTTCTTTTGTCACTCTGCAGAGTTATCTGGGATGCCTCCCATTCAATCCATAAAACCTTAGTATCTTCCTTGTGAGTCAATAATTCCAAACAAAAGACTCCCTAATTAAAAACTAAGAGTGCAAGTATTCAGTGTGGCATCTATGCCACAGTGGTTGTCCAAGAGCACAGGATACATTCTAACTAATTATTTCATGCAATAGAAAGGAAAAGGTAGATTCAGCCTTCTTTTGGAGATTCTCCATGCTACCGTGGAATATTAGAGATTATTTCTCATTCTGCCCAGGAAAAAGTGGAAGGGGGAGAGGCAGATGCAATACCCAAGCTAAGGCTAAACAGCCTGTGGCAGACCAAGGTATGAAACATCTCCCTGATGGACGTCACATTAGAGGCTGCATCAGAAACCTGTACATCGTATTTAACAACCTCACTCACACGTACCCACCTCCACCACGAGGTCCTTCAGTCTGTCAACTTCTTCACCCAACTTTTTAACACTGCAAATCAAGTCTTTGCAGACTTCAATATATTTTTCAGTCGGTGCCCACTGCAGTACCATCTGTCAATAATTACAGTTATTTGCCATAATTACATAATTGTAGATTATAATTTAATATTCTACAGTTAATGCATCACAAAAGACAGTGCCAGAAAAAATTATAACTGCATTTATGCTGGGTTTTAATTGTATGATTTATGCACAAACAGCTACTACTCTCTAGCAGACTTCGTTGGAAATTTTTGTCACCTTAACTCTCCCATGAGTAGAAACACGAAAAAACAAATTAATCTCCTTTAACTGGGTGGTTTAACTTTTTGAAATAAATTCTTTTTAAAAAGTGTCCTTTAGAGAAAGAGCATTGGACAGCTCTATATAATTATATAATAACCAAGATGCTTGATGAGTATTCATCGTTTTCATTTTACAACGTGGAATAATACTAAATCAATCTTCTCTTTGGTCAAATACCTTGTGAGAATTTTTGAGGAAATGGTTATTCATGGTCTGCACAGGAATGATCAGATTACTACACTCTTTATTCAGCTTCTGAAGAAACTTGAGGAATTCATCTTCACTAGAAAAATAAAGTAATATTTTGTTATTTATCAAATGTTGTAACATTTTGCAAGCCAAATATTACCTGTGGATTTCCAACACTGGCTAGTGAGCTAGACATGCAGTTTCTTAACATACAAAAAAGCCAGTATCATTTTAACAGTGAGTAGTTAAAGACTACATTTAACATCTTAGCAAGGTCTTTTTTTCCCCTTGTTTGTCCCATCCCATC